>CM042157.1:96556309-96588809 GCA_023376005.1 Doryteuthis pealeii | reverse complement strand
AGCAATAAAAGAAGAGCAATGAAGGAAGAAGAAGAAGAAGAAGAAGAAGAAGAAGAAGAAGAAGAAGAAGAAGAAGAAGAAGAAGAAGAAGAAGCAATGATTGAAGAAGAAGAAGCAATGAAGGAAGAAGAAGAAGAAGAAGAAGAAAAAGAAGGAAAAATAAAGAAGAAAGCAATAAAAGAAGAGCAATGAAGGAAGAAGAAGAAGAAGAAGAAGAAGAAGAAGAAGAAGAAGAAGAAAAGAAGAAGAAGAAGAACTTTTATTTGACAATATTACAGATTTCATTCCACTTAATCCTGCAAGACATCGATATGTTTTTTTTTTCTTTCACCACTTGCTTTCACCATATTCATTTTGGAGCTTTTTTTCAACACGTTCAAAAAACTTCTCTGAATAGCTGCCCCCACAACCCAATTCCCGCTACCCACAATCCCTCAAAAAATGGAAAAAAAGCAAAAAAAGTAAAAATAAAAAATATAAATAAAATAAAAATAAAGTATCTCCAATTTGTGTTCCCGCCATTGTGATAACGCATGTAAAACGTAAATATCAAATACAGATATGTGAAAGTTTTGCAAATGAAGTTCACGACATGCTGGCCCCAAAAATAGTAAATAAAATTGACTGAACAGAAAAACACGAAACGACTAGTTTTGATAGGGCCGGGTTAGCTCAGTTGGTAGAGCGTTCGGCTAGAAACCACAAGGTTCCTAGTTCGATACCGGTTCTCGCCGACTCAGCGTATGAGTAGCACAGCGATCTGTGCGGTAAAGTAAGGAGCTGATGGTATGTGTGGCGCTCCACCTCAGACGCCAAAACAATCTCCTTGCTCTAGCGCTAGTGAAAAGGGGATAGACTCCCTCGCTGACTTGCTGATACCCACTTTAGGCCGCCCCGTCAACTTTACTTACTTTATATATATATATTAAAGAAATGGATACAATAGAAACCTACTCGAGTTTCACCGTTAGGATCATCAGAGTTAAATCCACTGAATAAATCGAGTTACCGATTAATTGCAGCCGATCACACCTGTGTTCATTGAATAAGATTGCTCTACTTTGTATTGAGCACTTTGTATTTGTTTTATCGCGGACTTAACCTCTGGATTCTGTGCACCTCCAACGATCGTGCCCATATTCACCGGTAAGCCACCCTTTATATATATATATATATATATATATATATAGAGAGAGAGAGAGAGAGAGAGAGAAAGAAAGAAAGAAAGAGAGATAGATAGACAGATAGATAGGTAGAGATATAAAAGTATCAAACCGACTGGTAACTTGGTGATGGTACTATTTGGGATCATCTATATCCCCCGTATATCCAGGCAGTTTCATACCTATAGATGTATACAGTGATTATTTCAAATTCCTAAGAGTCCTAGTAGTGTAAGCTAATCAATAAATTAAATACAGAGTAATATTTACACTTTCAATAAGAAAGGAAATCTCAATAAACCATCATTTGGTTATTATAAATTTCTTTCGGCCGATAACTCTATAAATGAGCCCAGTTTCGTCAGATAGCTAATACAAAATAAATACGCTCAAATTTAGTATATTTTCTTATTTATTTTGTTATGTTTTATGGGATAATCGTAAATTATTTGATAGGACCGGTTTAGCTAAAACCGGTAGAGCATTCGCCCAAGAACCATAAGGTTCTTGGTTCGATACCGGCCCTCGCTAACTCAGCGTATGAGTAGTCCAGTGATCTGTGCGGTAAAGTGGGGAGATGATGATAGGTGTGGCGCTGCACCTTAGACGTAAAAATAATCTCTTTGGTCTAGCGCTTGTGAAAAGGGGATATACTCCCTCGCTGTCTGGCTGATACCTACATTAGGTTACCCCGATGACTTTACTTACTTATTTGATAGGCAGATCCATGACTAATCGGCAGAGAACAAACTTCCTCATCGATGATAACTCGCCGGTTCGCCAATACCATCTTTCAAGTTTGCTGAATCTTCTTAGCAATTGTGGAGGTTGACGGGCGTCCTGTTCAGTAACTTTTAAAATTTCTCTATCCACTTATAGCCCCTTCTATGTGGTAGTGCACTGTCCCCGTTTTGTCCTAAAAGCATCCGATGGATTTTTGCCTCTAACACACCTTCCAACAAAAAAGTCTGGTCACTTCCTTGGTGCATACATTTAGTGAAGCGGACATGTTTACACTGTAAGGACAGCAATCAAAAACGCGCGATCAGTCTCAAACTTCGATCAAGTCACCACGACAGCGCCAACTATAAGTAGGCATGCACAGAACACAGTGTTACAATAATAAAGATACTAGCAGTACCTGTGGATATACCACAATATGATAATATAATTATTGCAACGTTATATATTTTTACTTAAGAACTAATGTAAAATTGTTCAATAAGTAAAAAGTGTTGAAATATTTTGTAATATAAGGTGTGCTGAAGTCCATCACTTAAACTTATCGACTCTGCGTGGGCGCGTGGATTAAAGCCAGCCAATCAAATGCTCGAATAGGTGGTTAGTTAACAATTTAATCACCGATCTTGAAAACCATTAATTTGCACATATTCGACATTGAACGAACGGACCTGCATCCAAGGATTTTACTCAACCAAAGGAAACTACCCAACATTAAGGGACACGAAGGAAGAACCAAAGGATTCTACCCAACACTAAGGCACACCGAGGAACAACCAAAGGATTTTTCACTAAATATTAGCACCTGATTAACACAAGAGATCTCCCCTGTAAAATGCTCTCACTTAAAACCTAAAAATAGGCACAAAAATCGTAACAATATTTTTACTTAAGAGCTAATGAAAGGTAAAATGGATATGAATCCGACAATATATGTAGAAAGTTTGTAGAAAAAACAAGATGTTAAAAGTTTTGCTGGCAGAAATCTGTTTCGACCATATGAAGATGTCTTTATCAAAGCAACATTGTAAACGGAAAGACGAAATAAATATATCATTAATCACGAGGCACAGAACGCTCTCGATCAGTACCGGAATTTTCAAAAAATTAAAAAAAATGCGTATTCAATGTTAAAAATTTTGAAAATTCCGGTACTGATCGAGAGCGTTCTGTGTTTCGTGATTAATGATATATCTTGTTTTTTCTTAAAAGCTAATATAAAATAGTTCAATGTGTAAAAGTATTATACTTTCTTTTACCTCTCTCTCACTCTTTTTTTTTATGTCTGATTGAAACAGATTAGCGTTATCACCTAATGGGTTGGGGAGTTGCTAATAGGGTCGGGGCAATCATATAGGTGCTAGGGCTTGACGTGTCCAGCTGATTGATTAGAGGGGACCTCTAGGACCACGTGTCTAGCCTAAGTAAGATCCAAAGTTGAGTGTTGCATGTGATGGTCTACTCAGCCACCAAGATTCCGTCCTTAAGCATGACCTATTATGGCGAACCGGAATTCTCCCCTCTGCAGAGGTGCAGTCGATGTATCCTACAGTGCCAGCCGACAGGGTAGATGCGCAGTAAGGTCCCCTCTGACTGGTTGTCAAGGGTTTTTATTTACCCAAAAATCGTCATGGGCATGACACGACCCTAGATCAATTTTCAAGTGGATTGCCATTGGTTTGAATTCAGATTTTCCTTCTCTTAGATTGGTTGTCGGATTAAAGAGATATCACTATTACTAATCCACTGGCAGGACCTGTGGATATACCACAATGTGATCAATTAATTATTACTACGTTTGATATGCTTATTGCTAAATAGTTCTATATTTGAAAAAAAAAAGGTAAAGTCATCGGAGTGGCTATTGTTGGTATCAGATAGCGAGGGAGTCTATCCTCTTTTCACTAGCGCTAGACCAAGGAGATTGTTTTTTGTCTGAGGTGAAGCGTCACACCTACCATCAGACCCCTGTGCTACTCTATATACACTGAGTTAGCGAGGGCCGGTATCGAACCCGGAAATTTGTTTTTCTAAGGCGGACTCTCTACCGACTAAGCTAAGCCGGCCCAATCTTGAATATGTAAAAGTACAATAATCTTGATTTAACTCTCTCTCTCTCTCTCTCTCTCTCTCTCTCTCTCTCTCTCTCTCATTTCATTCTTTTTTCCCTCTTTTTATCTTCGACCTTTATGTTCGATTGAAACAAATTAGCGTTATCGCTTCCAGGCGCTCACCCCTCTTTCTATCTTTCCCTACCCTACTCTCTTTCTTTCTTTCTTTCTTTCTTCTTTTTCATTATTTATTTCTATATAGCAAGTCTTTCTTCTCTTTTTTTCTTTATAATAAAAACGGAATAGTCCATTATTTAGCTGAGGTAAAGACACTCATAAGAAAAGTGTGTAATATGTAAAGTAAAAAAGTCGTCGGGGCGGCCTAAAGTCGGTATCAGCCAATCAACGAGGGAGTCTATCTCCTTTTCATCAGCGCTAGACCAAGGAGATGTTTTTGCGTCTGAGGTGGAGCACCACACCTATCACCAGCTCTTACTTTACCGCACAGATCCCTGTGCTACTCATACGCTGAGTTGGCGAGGGCCGGTATCGAACTAGGAACTTTGTGATTTTTAGCCGAACGCTCTACTGACTGAGGTAACCCGGCCCTTAAAGTATAATAATCTTAATTTAACTCTCTCTCACTCCTTTCTTTTTTTTTCGCTCCTTCTTTTCCTCTTTTCCTTAAATTCTATTCAAACAGATTAACGTTATCGCTTCCGTACGCGCCTTTTCTTTTTTTTATCATATTTCTTCTGTCTAGCATGTTTTTCTTCCCTTCTTTTCTTTATAATAAAAATGAAATGGTCAATTATTTAGCTGAGGTGAAGACACTCATAAGAAATAAGAATAAAGCGGATAAGCAACACCAGATAATCAGGAGTCACAATTTTGCTTGGATGATTTGGACGGTCTCATTTTTAACCAGAGGGTGTTGCAAGATGATAACGGTCATACAATTAAGGGACTTGAGTATGAATATATAGAGAATTGGTTTGGAAGGGAGACAAAATATAGTCCCTGCTATTCCCAAGGGCATTCGCGAGACTTGAAAAGCAAGCATGGGGACATCAAGGCCCCGCAACCTGTTCTCGAGATATTTGAAATGGTTGCACAGGATTAAAAAAAAAAAGGCCTCATATCCAGTTACAGCTGTTTACCTTTCACATAGGACCCGTATATTTTCTTGGGGGCCTATACCAGAATAATTGTTATTATACGGGCGGCAGCAGCAGTAGGGATAAGTGCCACAGCTGAAATAATCGTATATCAAAAGAAAAAAAAATGATTTATTGTTTATTAAATTTTATATTTGAACTTGAACATCAGGCACTTGGACACCACCCACCAAGTCCGAAATGATGCGCCTTGCAGAAGCACGCCTTAATAAATAGTGAAGATGCCCTTAGAGTCAGTGTTTCCCGCTAAAAGTTCGAATCTTCGCAAAAGTGCAGCCCTTTTGAGTGGCAAGTGATGTGACAGCTGTTCCGTATTTCATCTTCTTGTAAATGTGGGTCACTCTAATCTGATGTAAAAGGCCGTCATTTCGGAGGCCGCATTTCTAATGTCGGCGTGAAAAATGTCCCTGGGAATGGGATGGGGGTTGAAGTAAGGCAGAAATCGAAAACTTAAAACCCCAATCGCTGAAAAAAAAAAAAAAAAAAAACAACGACAGAAAACAAAAAAAAGCCCCACAAAAAAACAACACCCCCCACAAAAATAACACAGTGGAAAACCTGGAATGTATTAAGGAAAAAAGGAGCCAAAATGAATACTAAAGGAAACAGTACATTAAAGATTGGAAAAAACTAACAGTCAGAAAAACACACAATCTCCATTATAATAAGATTATTATTATATTATTATTAATTTATTTATTTATTTTTCTCTACTTGTGCAGTAGAGAAAAATAAATAAATGAATTAATAATAATATGATAATAATCTTATTATAATGGAGATTGTGTGTTTTTCTGACTGTAACCGAAACTATATCACTACTCAAGTCACAATTCCTTCAGTTATTGACATCACATTCTCAATGATTTTATTTTTATTTAAACCTCAATTATTAATAAAATTGTTTCACATTATTAATACTGTTAACCACATCTACATACTAACAACATGCAATTATATTTATATATACAACAAAATAGCGGTTTACAGTGTGAACGGAAAGGCTAATTTGCATATTGATATTAAAAATTTGATTTTAATAAATATGTGCTTAGTATTATTGATTTCTAACTGTTTAGTTTTATTTTAATGAATATAAGCAAAAATCTCTTCAATAAATCTTAAATGAAATCAATTAACAAGAAATAACTGTAATTTTATTCTTTACTTCCTATTTTAACTAAATAGTTAAATTAGGAAAATTTACCAAAGAAAGACGGGAGTAATGGAAAATGATGGGAGAGTTAGTGTCAAAGTTGTTCTATTTTTCAATCATACCCCCTCTGTTCAAAATCTTTTTATCTGAATTTTTATTCAGTTTCATTAGCCTTTCGAATTTAATATGATATTTTATTATATTAAAACTTAAATACTTGCACCCAGAGGGTGCATATATTTGCTAATAATAATAATAATAATAATAATAATAATACAGTCCCCAAAAGCTTGGAAAAAAGACTGGAAGATCTAGAAATCAGAAGATTGAGACCATCTTGACTGCTGCATTGCTGCAATTGACTAGAATACCCAGAAGAGTCCTGGAGACCTGAGGAGACTTGTTGTCACTCAGACTCCAGTGAAATACCATCAGCTAACGCTGGTGTGAAAAACTCACATAGTAGTAGTAGTAATAATAATAATAATAATAATAATAATAATAATAAGAAGAAGAAGAAGAAGAAGAAGAAGAAGGAGAAGAAGTCAAATAAAAAGAAGAGGAAGAAGAAGAATGCTATATCGTAGTCCGACAGTAAATAGAGAACAATCGCAGGAGACAATATTAGAAGTTAACTTTAGGTAGTTTTTATTTAGTTCAAAATATATACATTATTTGTAATCTTTTCAGACTAGACCATTGTGTCAGTGAAGGGTGTTCTTATCCCTCCGTAAACAAAGAAGAAGAAGAAGAAGAAAAAGAAGAAGAAGAAGTAAAACGAGAAGAAGAAGAAGATGAAGAAGAAGAAGAAGAAAAGGAAGGGGAGGAGAAGAAGAAAAAGAAAAAAAAGAAGAAAAAGGAAGAGAAGAAGAAGAAGAAAAAGAAGAAGAAGAAGAAGAAGAAGAAGAAGAAGAAGATCATGAGGGTGGTACCAATTGTAACTAGTGCCCTTCAAACGTTCCGTAAGGGTTTTGAATAGAGACCGGATGAATTGGACATTGAAACGATATAACTGTGTATATTATTTGTATTGAATAGGAATACCTGAAATAATATAACTGTGTGAATTATCAGTATTAGATATTAATATTTTATACAATATAATAGTGTGTATAACATTACTATTAGATAACAATACTTGAAACGATATAACTGTGTGTATATTACTAGTATTAGACAGGAATAATTAAAATAATATAACAATGTGTATATTAGGTTTGGTTTGTTTTGTTTTACGGCATATCAACCTCGGTGGGTCATTTAATGTCAACAAAGTTGTGAAATAAATTCATTCTTAATGCATAATACAATTTTGTTTATAAACTCATGTTTTTCCATTTAACCCATAGATGGGACGCTAACAGGTACTACCACTCCGGGTCAGAGTGGTCCAGTAAGCAATGGTGATGAAGAGGTGCTCCACATTCCCAAACCCTCCAGAACTGGAACCTCACCATCAGATAGAGTTTAACGTCATTTCCATACGATAAGAAGGATTGGGGGTTGCCATAAGGGCAATAGGTTGGGGCAATCGTATAGGTGCTAGGGCTTGACGTGGTCAGCTGATTGATCGGAGGGGGTCTCTCCGACCGCCCGTCTAGCCCAAGATAGGGCCAAAGTGGAGTATTGCAAGCCATGAACTGCTCATCCACCTGGATTCTATCAGTAAGCATCACGGGTCGCCACCTACGGCGAACAGGTGGCCCCATTGGGGGAGTCTTACCCCTCTGCAGAGGTGCAGACGGTGCATTCTAATGCCACAGCCGACAGGGCTGGTGTGTATATTATTGGTATTACATAGGAATACTTGAAACAACGTAATGTTGAATATATTAGTAAAACATATGAATACTTAAAACGATATAATTGTGGCTATATTGTTAAAATATGTTTCACGCTCTCCAATCCCTCTCTTTACGTCACTGAGAAATTGAAATATACGAGTAGGTAATCAAGGTATACATAGAGAGGGGGAAATGACAGAATGTGAAGTAAGAGACGGGTCAGTTTTTTTTACTTAATTGAGAATCACGACTAATCAGAGCCTATTAAAATAGATTTTTTTTTTCAAACATATCTGAATCTTGGAACTAAGGAATATTTTGATATCAATTTAGAGCCATTTAAATAAACAGTAAAAAAATCAGTCATTCTCTCACCTTTAGAATAATAATAGATATATGAAAATATGATTTGGCATTAAATAACCCACAAGGGTTGATATGCCATTAAACACCAACCAATTTGAGAGATCCCCATGGCACATTTGTTGTATACTCTCTTTACTTCTATTATTCTTCTGCTCATCTTTGGTATCTTACGTTCTTCTTCTAGCGTCTGGATTTCGTCTTGGGGACTTAGTGTCTGGTCTTCCATTGGGGATTTCCCTTTATCAGAAGCCCTGTGTTATTGGTAGTTTTTAGATAATAACACAAGACTTCGATTTGCTTTAGATCATATTCTATTCCGAAATCCCCACCAGACTACCTGCGCAGATTGAGTCGGCAGTGCGCTTACGCGACTTACCACCTTCGTGGTTTGGTCGATACTGAACTAAACTCTCTTTCTAATCTAAACCGGAAGAGGGTCTTCTCCACCGATTCTCACGGTATCCCTCAGAAAGAGGATCAGGATGAGGTCAAGCCGTGTCACTCAATCCTTCAAGGTCACCGGCTGCAACTTATAACAGCCATTTTGGTTTCTACACTAATGGTACATAAGTGTTAGGGTACTAACAATTATGTAACATATTCACACCAAAACGAAAGGAAAATCATGAGTCACATTCGAGAAGCACTGGAGTTAACGGTAAGTTTCTTTCACTTCTCTGTATTATTTTTACAAATAGTCGGTCTGTTCTTTTTTTTTTTCTGTAGACACAAATAGTCAGTTTGTTATTTTATTAGTTATATAAATAGTTAACTAAAATGCCAAAACACAAACACAATTCCTGTAAACAGAGTAGTAAAGATCGGATCAAAGATCCCAATAATTACTGTGAGCCCAGCCGATCTGAAATTGTAGCATTGGAAAAGAGCGGATCTATAAATTAACAGACCCATAGCTCATTAATCTTGTGTACGATTTTTCAGAACGTTAGATTGGATCAAATATAGGATTACTTAGAATGATGTTACTTTGTGTATATTATTAGTACTAGCATATATATGCACCCTCCGGGTGCAAGTTTTTAAGTTTTAATATAAAATATCATATTAAATTAGAAAGGCTAATGAAACTGAATAAGAATGCAGATAAAAAGATTTGGAACAGAGGGGGTATGATTGAAAAATAGAACAACTTTAAAACTAACTCTTCCATCATTTTCCATTACTTCCGTCTTACATTGGTAAATTTTCCTAATTTAACTATTTAGTTAAAATAGAAAGTAAAGAATAATATTACATTTATTTCTTCCTGTTAATGGATTTCTTTTAAGATTTATCCCCGAGATTTTTGCTCTTATTCATTAAGATAAAACCAAACAATTAGAAATCAATAATATTAAGAACATATTTATTAAAATCAAATTTTAAATAACAATATGCAAATTAGCCTTCCCGTTCACACTGTAAACCGCTATTTTGTTGTATATATAAATACAATTGCATGTTATTAGTATGTTGATATGGTCAACAGTGGCTTCGGCCTCTGGACCATTGATATAATTAACGGCGTCGATCCCAGGGGGCCATCCCCCAGGCAACACCTGCCCCCTCGATTTAAAGGCGCAGGGCTGGGTTTATTGCCCAGTGCCTGAGGCGCCCCCTTGAGGGGGAATGCCGACGGGATCGACGCAATTTTTCACCTGCCACTCCATGAGCTTCGGCTTGTGGGTGGTCCCACGTTAATAGGGACTTTGTGCCTGACCCGTACAAGTGGGGTACGCGGTAAATATCATGTAGATATGGTCAACAGTATTAATAATCTAAAACAATTTTATTGATAATTGAGGTTTAAATAAAAATAAAATCATGGAGAATGTGACGTAAATAAAGGGAATTGTGACTTGTACAGTAATATAGTTTCGGTTACAGACAGACAAACCCACAATCTCCATTATGATAAGAAGATTAGATAGGAATACTTGAACAGATGTAACTGTGGTTATACTATTACTGCTAGGTATACACAATCAATTTGAATCAATGGAATTGAATATGAAATGGAGAAATATACAATGACTCTAATGAATAGAAAGGAAAACAGTAACAGCAAAAGGAATAGAACTACCCTGCCAATTGGATTCTTGTGTGTGTGAGTGTGTGTTGGATGGAAGGTTTGGGTAGGAAGTTTTCCTGGAGGTGGGAGGCGGTTTTTTTTCTGGTGAATCCTTGAATAAGGAAGAATTAAGCAGATGCGAAAAAATTTAAATATCTTTTACACACACACACACACACACACATACATACATACATACATACATACACGTGGTGCATTCCCAATTTCCCTCGCATTATCTTTCTTCTCTATTCTTCTCCTCCCCTCTCTCTCTCTCTCTCTCTCTCTCTCTCTCTCTCTCTCTCTCTCTCTCTCTTTCTGTCTGTCTGTCTGTCTTATTTCTTTTCTTTCGCTGCCTTAACTAATCTCTCTTTGCCCTTTTTAGGGGATTTACCCCTTTGCAAAGGTGCAGTCGGTGTATTTTTAAAGCCCCATCCGACAGAGCAACTTTTAAAAGTAATGGACGTCATTGGATAATTGTATAGAAGGATACTTAGAAAGGTCCTGGAGATTTGAAGAGACTTGATGTCACTCAGGATTCATCGAAAAACTACCCATTATACATTGTGTGAAGAAGAAAGGGTCGCATAGGGGGAAAATATAATAATATAAAAACAAAGATCGGAACCAGCTTCGTTGTTAAGATTGGGGGGGGGGGGAGTAAAAGATATTTAAATTTTTTCGCCTCTGCTTAATTCTTCCTTATTCAAGAATTCACCAGAAAAAAAACCGCCTCCCACCCCCCAGGAAAAACTTCCTGCCGAAACCTTCCATCCAACACACACACACACACACACACACATACACACATACATACATATATACACACACGTGCGTGCATTTCCAATTTCCCTCACATTTTCTTTCTTCTCTATTCTTCTCCCTCTTTCTCTATCTCTGTCTCTCTGTCTCTCTTTCCCTCACATTTTCTTCTTCTCTATTCTTCTCCCTCTTTCTCTATCTCTGTCTCTCTTTCCCTCACATTTTCTTTCTTCTATTCTTCTCCCTCTGTCTCTGTCTCTGTCTCTTCTCTGTCTCTCTCTCTGTCTCTGTCTTTCTCTCTTTCTCTGTCTGTCTGTCTGTCTCTCTCTCTTTCTCTTCCTCTCTATTTCTGTCTGTCTGTCTGATTTCTCACAGTTTCACCGGTTCTCTTGTGTGACTCATGCTCAGCATTATAACCAGAGTCGCTTACCTAAGGCAGCTTTCTTTTTCGCTTAGCCGAAGCACCGTCCCTCAACTTATAGCCCCCACCCCTGTCACCTCTACCACTCAACCACCATCAATAGTACGCTTCAGCTGCGGTTGAACCCCTCCCTCCCTCCCTCCCTCCCTTCCTTCCTTCCTTCCTTCCTTCTTTCTTTCTTTCTTTCAGTTTTTCTTTCTTTCAATTCCACTTTCAAATAGTTCGTCTTTTCCAGCAAACACTTATAGACTCCTTTATAATGCATTTCAAGACGCACTTAAAGAAAGGCGCGCACACGCGTGTGTATGTAGGGGACACTTGTCAGTGTGTGTGTGTGTTAGGGAAGGTGTTACGCATTACCCAACCCCTCTAACACACAGCCAGGTCAATTTTTTACGGAGCACTACTGGTTTGAATTCAGAGTTTTCCTTCTCCTAGACTGGTTGCCTACCATGGTTAAAGAGCCTAGCGTAACATTGAGAGATCAATTAAACGTGTTTAGAAAAAGTCATTAAATTTCGTTATGTGACGTAGCGTCTAATTAAAGGAGTATGCTAGGTATACCCAAAATGAGGCTAAACTGTGTTTTTGACAAAATGACTTTAGCCCCCCCCTACAGAAAATAATTTACCAAAAATCAGGGAATTATCAGATTTTAATGAAATTTCAGTGTTTATTTATCAATAAATGATCTTTATAATGCATTATTTATTTTATTTCAAAACTTTCTCATTATTTTCAGGTCACTTAATCTTGACCCTCCATTATGTTGGGGGCGTAACATTTTTTTCAAGTTGGTCTTATAGTTTTCTAATTACAGTATAAATAAAGAGATAAAACCGAAGTTATGAATACAAACAAACAAAAAATTTACGGAGGCATTTCTCTGAGAAAATAAGTACCGAAAATCGAAAAATAAAATGTAAAATAATAATAGATAACTAATGTTTTGGAGATTTCTTTTTTACTCATTTCGATAATTATTTAATTGGCTATTATCTTATAAAAGAAAAAAATTATACATCGATATTTTTTATGCTTAAAAAGGGGTGGTACATTTTCAATTGTGTTTTTCTTCAAAAAGTATACTTTGATGTAATAAATTAAGCTTTGCATTAAATAGATATTTATTCTTAGAATCTAAAAACATAACATTTTAAACTTAACATCAGGCATTTTCATATTCTAAATGAATTTTATATATTAATTTTTCATAACAAAAATACTAAATTAAAGTTTTAAAATAAAATAACTGATGCATTATAAAATTCATTAATTGATAAATCAATACTGAAAATTTCATTAAAATCGGATAATTACCTGATTTTTGTAAATTTTTTTGCAATCGCGAATGTTACATTACAATTGTAAACAAGCGCGTAAAACCATTGAAAAGAGACATAATGGCGGATTGCGTCGAAATTGACCAAAACAAATTGTTTTAAATCTTTAAAAATAAACTGCATATGTAATGATATTTTTCTTTTTTTAATGATGGTCATTATGTTACTACTTATCGATTTAGACAAAAGTTTGACCTTAAATAATAGATTTAATTATTTTTAATTCGTTTTTAAAATTTGTAGCAGACGAGAAATTGGGTATACCTAGAGTATGCAGTTTGTATACTTATTTTATACCAATCGGTAGAGTGTCCGCCTCGGAACTACAAAATTTCGCGTTTGATATCAGCATTCGCCAACTTAGCGTATGAGTAGAACAATTTTAATATGTGCAGTATGAGACCGTCCAAATCATCCATGATGAAATGCAAAAATATAAATCCTAATTATCTAGTGTTGCTTATCCACCGATTTCTTATTTCTTATGAGTGTCTTCACTTCAGTTAAATAAAGGACCATTCCGTTTTTATCATAAAGAAAGAAAGGGTAGAGAAGAATAATGAAAAGAAAGAAAGAAAGAAAATAGAGGAAAGATAGAAAGAGAGTGAGCGTCCGGTAGCGATAACGCTAATCTGTTTCAAGCAAACATAATGAAAAGATAAAAAGAAGGAAAGAAGAAAAAGAAAATGAGAGAGAGTTAAATCAAGATTATTATAATTTTTACATATTAAAGATTGGGCCGGTTAACTTAGTCGGTCGAGAGTCCGCCTTAGAACAACAAATTTCCGGGTTCGATACCGGCCTTCGCCAACTCAGCGTATATAGAGTAGCACAGAAGTCTGTGCGTAAAGTAAGGAGCTGATGGTAAGTGTTGTGCTTCACCTCAGATGCAAAAGCACTCTCCTTGGTCTAGTGCTAGTGAAAAGGGGATAGACTCCCTCGCTCTCTGGCTAGTACTGACTTTAGGCCACACCGACGACTTTACTTTTTTACTTACTTTATTCATCTCTGGACTGGATCTTGAGTCTGAAATTACTTGGATATACTTGGTATGGGACTTGCGTCCGTTGGCAGTTCTTAATAATGAACAAAAGACATTGTGTTTTTCTCAGAGTTCATATATTCTAATTTTCCCCGAGTAAAATGCCTTCCATCTTCCCTCTGTTCTTCTCAAACACTCAGCCCTGACAAACTTTCGTCCACAGCAGAAATTTCCAACCGAAACCCTTTTCTCACCAATTCACTTTCCTTCTTGCCCTGTCGGCACTTTTAGACCAATCAGAAGCCTTTCATATGTTTTTTTGTTTGTTTTGTTTTACGGCATATCAACCTCGGTGGGTCATTTAATACCAGCAAAGTTTTTGAAAGATTCGTAGCAATAGTTTAAAAAATTATTCCAAACACAAAACTTTTTTTTTATAAACAAATTTTCTATTTAACCCATAGATCCAACCCTAACAGGTACTACCACTCCAGGACATAGTGGACCTGGGAGCGAGGGTGATGAAGGAGTGCTCCATATTTCCGAGACCTCCAGAACTGTAACCTCACCATCATATATAGTTTAACGTCATTCCCAGGACATGAGGACTCTCAGCCACCGCCCTTTAGCACATGTATGATAAAAAGAGTTCAGGGGATTGCCATAAGGGCAATAGGGTTGGGACAATCATATAGGTATTAGGGCTTGATATGACCAGCCGATTTATATGAGAAACCTCTCTGACTGCCCGTCTAGGTTAATTAAAGGCCAAAGTGGAGTGTTGCATGTCATGGTTTACTGAGCTACCTACCACGGCCAACAGGTGGGAGGGGGGATTGCCCCTCTGCAGTAGTACTGTTGGTGTATTATGAAGCACGTCATCCCAAATTCTATTGAATTTCCACTTACCATAAGTAAGTAAAATCATTTTTATTTATTTATCAAAGGAGTAAAACAATTTCGAAATGGGAAATTTAGTTCTGATAACTTTATATATGTTTTAAACAGAATGAGGATCATCAAAGGTTGCATGCTCAAAGTTTGAGTGTATTTATTCTATGTTATGACGATTTCGAATAATGTAACGTAGGCTGTGACGTATGTAGACAAATAGAGACCAAATCTCCATTATTAATAAATAATCATTTTGTATGTTTTACACAGAATTTTACACAAAATTGTAGGTATCTATTTATTTGTAAACTTTTTAGTGAACCTCTGGTTACTGAAAAAAGGGTGAAAGTAAAAGATAATTTTTAAAACTGGTTACAAGGTTGTTCTTTATTCTATGTACTGACGAATTTCGGTATTGTGATAAGCAGTGACGAAGTTTCGGTTACAGACAAATGGATACCGAATCTTCTGATTTTTTTTAATTAAAAGGAGAAAAATAATCAACTTTTCTTTATTTCTGAGAGAAACCTCCTCTTCCTCAGCTATGGGTCAAATAGTACCACTACTTTTTTCTTCCACAAAGATGAGTTTAGAATTAATGCATTTAGAATTAAATAACCCACAGAGGTTGGATATGCCATTAAACAAAGAACCCACACACAGATCAACATTTTGCTTAAAAAATGATGGTTCATCAAAAATTCCAACTCTATCTGATGTCGCTAAACTACAAAAAAAGTCTTGCCTATTTGTCTGCGTAAATAAAAAGCAAGCAAAACTGCTAAACAAAAACCGTCATTTCCCTTACGACATTCACTATGTGTTCACACACACACACACACACACACACACACACACACACACACACATATATATATATATATATATATATATATATATATATATATATATAGAAGTGGCTACCCGGTGTCGCCTGGGTAGAGAGGGGATTTTTAAAAAGTTAGTCTCACAGATCTATTATTACTTATCGCGAGTGAGATCCTCACTGGTGGCCCCATAAAAATCCCCACGGAAATATATAACAATATAGTAAGAAATTTATATTAAATGATTTACAATTTTTTTTAAATAAGATATAAATGATGCAATTAATTCAATCAATCAAAACGAAAAAAAAAAAAAAAGAAAAAGAAAAAAAAAAGACATAGAAAAGAAAAAAAAGATAAACAAAATAACATGCAAATGACTTTCCCTTCTGTTACTTTTCAAATTTGAATTTTTAAATATCTTCCCAAATATAGTTAAATCTTCATTATTTTTGCTCAAAAACCAAGCCCTGGTGATATTTAATGTGTACATATACGTTATTTGTTTGATTTTCGAACTTTCCTCTGGACATAAAGATACACACAACTGTCCTTTATATATGTATTAGTAGCGGCTACCCGGCTAAGCCCGGGTAGAGAAAAAAAAAACTTTGTTTAATAATCGTTTGCAGATCTATTACTACTGAATAGCGAGTTCGATCCTCGCAGGAGGACCCATAAAAATCACCACGTAAAAAAGATATTATTTTGATCCAGCCTGGTGGGAAGTCAGGGAATTTTATCGTCAGAGTAAAGGGAATGACATCACATAATGATATAATAAGAAAATTTTAATTCAACGATTAACTATATTTTTAAAAATAAAATATAAATGACGCGATTTGCTAGATTTCAAATTAATATTTCAAAGCAAAAAAAAAAAAAAAAAATAAATAAATAAATAAATGAAAAAATAATAAAGTAATTAAATTATGTAAAACGATAAATAATCTTAAAAAAATAACATTATTAATTCAAAGCGTAGCCGATCGAATATCAAATTATACTAATTACTCAAATGTCTAAAGTTTTCAGGTATTTCCGTAAAATGTAATGCATTTTATGCGTAATCTAATGGTATTATCTCTTGCGCGCTATTCTGCATCATGAATTTATTAGTATTTCTAATATTAAAATAAATATATAACGCAATTATTTTATAAATAATAGCTAACATAAAAAAAACTGTTTGTTTAGTAAACATGTTTATTTTACATTGACGAACGACGGACACTAGTACCACCAATTTTCCCTGTGAAATGTACCCCCTCCCTATATTTAACACAATGAAACTTGCATAAAGGTTAATATTATCTTGAAAATTTTTTGTCCATTCGAAAGAAGAAACATTACAAAAAACTCCTGATATTTTTTTTTAAATTCCAGCTTACGGAAATAATGAAAATTATGATTAAAAAACAATGTTTTTATTTTTGCACCGTTAAATCAAGTTACAAGAGGATTAAAACAAAATTCTATGAAAAATCAATTAATGGTCCTATTTTCACGAGAATTTCCAGAATTGCTTTTCTTTTGATGAAAATATTTCTGAAATAGTTTTTTCCTAAAATATATTAGGGAAATATATTCTTTTTACGAGGTCTACCCCCTATTTTATTTTTTGAGATATGAAAAAAATGAACCGTAAAAAAAAACAATTTTTACATTTTTTTCTATAAAGATAAGTGTCTGAATAACTATATCAATAGATTTGTATAAAATTCAAGGCGGTAGTTTTTGTAGAAAAAAAATCATGAATTCTGAAATAAAAAGTGCTAACAAATGTCATAAATTATTTAATATTTTTTCTTTTTTAATTGATATGTACTATATTCTTTTGTAAAGAAATTAATTTTTACGAGATTTTAAATCTTTTGTGTTTTAAATAATTTTTTTTTTTAATGTTTAAAAATCTTTTTTTTTGTGTACAAATCGAATTTTTCACTAATATTAAATATTTTGTGTTTGTTTCTTTAAAAAAATTTCTCCACACACACACACACACACACACACACACACACATATGTATATATATATATATATATATATATATATGGGGTGGAACTGAGGGGTGGATGTGTATGTGTGCATATATATATATATATATATATATATATATATATATATATATATATATATATATATATATATATATATATATATATATATATATATATATATATATATATATATGAATAAGATGAACGAGGAGTAATAAGACAAAGAGGAATATTTCGTTGATGTTATTTATTTTTTAAATTATTATCAACTAATTTTCAACTCAGGACAAAATTCTTTTGAAAACGTTTAAATAAGTTTTCACAAAAATTCGCGTCAAATATATATTTTTTGTTCATGTTGATAGATTCACATCCACACCTTTAAAGTCAAATTTAAAATCATATAAGTATTGTTTTTTTTTTTTTTTATTTATTTGTTATTGGGTAGAATACATTTAAGATGCGGTTGTTACCATTGGGTTCAAAACAACGTGTTAGCCACTTATCGTCAAGACAATGCTCCGGTGTAAGAAAAAATACAACTCTTACACCGGTAATCGACCAGTTTATTTTCAATACTAGAAAATATAATACTAATATATATATATATATATATATATATATATATATTATATATATGAGAGTGAGTAAATAAATGTGTTTATTTGATATGGCTTTTGGCCGACAATTTTTGGAGGATATGTGCTTCATTGAAGTCATGCCTAATTTTGAAAATTAATTAGTTAATAATTAATGAATTCTTAGGCGGGCATATATGTTCAAATGTAAGGCTAAACAAATCGAGAAAATGACAATCCCTGAATGTACATTTCGACCTATTAGGTCTCGTCATCAAGGTTATAGACATGGGAGACTGCTCCGTGTGTGACTCGAAACCTCAACTGCCATCTCTCTCTCTCTCTCTCTCTCTCTCTCTCTCTCTCTTATATATATATATATATAATCATCCACAGACACGTGTTTCGGCATATCATGCTCTTCAGTGTGGCTAGACACAACTATCCTGGGTAGGGTTCGAACTCAGACTGATCGCATGGTAGTCCGATATCTTATCCCCTCGCCACTGACAGCTGATGCGGGGACTGGTGTTTTTTAAACTATTAAATACATAAGAATGTATGTATCTTTCGGTCACTGAGAGATCAAATTTCCGGAGAAATGATCATTGCTTATTTGCTTAGTAGTGAGAGTTAATTTAAATTACCAATTAGAGAGCTCATTACCAAATTTATGGAGCATATATTAATAAGTCATCCACAGACACGTGTTTCGGCATATCATGCCTCTTCAGTGTGGCTAGACACAACTATCCTTGGGTAGGGTTCGAACTCAGACTGACCGCATGGTAGTCCGATATCTTATCCCCTCGCCACTGACAGCTGATGCGGGGACTGGTGTTTTTTAAACTATTAAATACATAAGAATGTATGTATCTTTCGGTCACTGAGAGATCAAATTTCCGGAGAAATGATCATTGCTTATTTGCTTAGTAGTGAGAGTTAATTTAAATTACCAATTAGAGAGCTCATTACCAATTTATGGAGCATATATTAATAAGTCATCACAGACACGTGTTTCGGCATATCATGCCTCTTCAGTGTGGCTAGACACAACTATCTAAAGTATCGCACCTTATATAATATATATATATATATATATATATATATATATATATATATATATAGGAGATTGTGTGTTTTTCTGTCTGTAACCGAAACTATATTACTATTCAAATCACAATTTTCTTAGTTATTTACGACACCTTCTACAGGATTTTATTTTTTATTTAAATCTCAATTATTAATAAAATTGTTTTACATCATTAAGACTGTTGACCATATCTACATACACAGAACATGCAGTTGTATTTATATATACAACAAAATAGTGGATTACAGTGTGAATGGGAAGGCTAATTTGCATATTGATATTAAAAATTTGATTTTAATAAATACATGCTTAGTATTATTGATTTCTAATTATTTAGTTTTATCTTAAGGGATAAGAGCACAAATCTCGGGGATAAATCTTAAAAGAAATCCATTAACAAGAAGAAATAACTGTAATATTATTCTTTACTTCCTATTGTAACTAAATAGTTAAAATAGGAAAATTTACCAATGAAAGACGGGAGTAATGGAAAATGATGGAAGAGTTAGTTTCAAAGTTGTTCTATTTTTCAATCATACCCCCTCTGTTCCAAATCTTTTTATCTGCATTCTTATTCAGTTTCATTAGCCTTTCTAATTTAATATGCTTTTTTATATTAAAACTTAAATACTTGCACCCGGAGGGTGCATATATTTGCTAGTATATATAAGGTGCGTCATAAAAGTATTGAGACTGCTGCTGTATTTACCAAAATAGAAATGAACAATTAATGGAACGTTATTTTTTCAGAATACCAGATGAGCCAAAAAGTACAAAACACACCATATATATATATATATATATATATATATATATATATAGTTGTAGAAAAATGTTTTTCTGTATTAACTACTAATGCTACAATAGGAAAAACACGGGAAGAGCAATTGAAGAATATATATATATTATATATATATATGGTGGATGGGGGTGAGTGGGCCATGCTTGTTAGATAGAGAAATATACTTATATGTCTACAAAGATTCCGACTAATTCTAAAAGTGGAAGGCCATGCACTTAAATTTGCAGCGAGCCTTCCCCGACCCTTGCACCACGCCCACGCACATCAATCAATCTGAATAAATGCATTATGTTCATTCTTTGAATAGCAACACTCTCCCCCCCACACACATACACATTGTGTCCATCGTGTCTTCCCCCACACCCCACATCCCACACACAAAAGGAGCAATTTGAACACCAGGCACCTGCAGCCCTGCCCTAACTAACAGCTGTCGAACTACTTACCGCCCGACAACACCGCCTGCCCAGAACAGACTTTTTAAGTATTCGGAATTCGATTTTTTCCGAAGGTTCTTTTTTTTTTGTAAATACCGTCCGATAGTCTTATCTTATTCACACCCGACCATTTTTTAAAGAAATAATCGTCGCCTTATAAAACTGGTTTACAAAGAAATTGAGGCAAGCACAAAAATAGCTGTTTTAACCTAATTTTAACCTAATGCTGAATTCAGATTTGAAATCCGTTTTTACTCATCACCTCGAGTTTTTTTAGATATGCATACTGTACATTTTGTACACATACTGTACATAAAGGCGTATATGAATTCAGGGTTAATTTCTAATATTGTGTGACTTATGTCTTCTTTTTTAGTTACTATGCAATAAATGTAAGTGATAGCATTACATTATATATATATATATATATATATATATATATATATTTTTATTTTCACAGATCAATGTTCATTATAAACATATTTTAAAATTATATATGTTTATAATGAACATTGATCTGTGAAAACTTTGTAAAATAAATAAATATTAGCTCTTACAATTTGTGATTGAGCACTGTATTTTCTTTGTTTCATCACAAAAAAATTTTGTTTTACATATACATATATATATATATATATATATATATATATATATATATCAAGACGGATTTGGGCAGTTAAGCGTAGCCAACACGTCTCAATCAACAGCCAGTAGTGCGCTGGCAGTCAGCGCAGGAGGCTGTCGTCCCTCGCAGCGCAGAAGGAAGGTGTCCTCGACAACTGTATTACACAATCTTTTGGGTATATATTTGTATTACAATTTCCAACGACGCACATTTTATTACCTTACATATGATTTAATTTTACTTTGTTGGATGCTCTTGCGTGACATCCCGGAGGCAAAAATACAGCAGATCATCTAAGAAAACACACTTCTAACTGTCTGCGGTACTATGAATTGTGTACATTGTGTCATCCAAGTATATTTATTACGTCAATGTTCCTTATCTATCCTGTTTTATCTGTAATAAGCTGCGGCAACTGTTGAAATAAGCACGTATATACTCTGTATATACTAAAATGAGACTATTTAAAAGACAGAAAACTAGAGGTGACAGAGCAAAACTGTTTATAAATTTGAATTCAGCACACCCAAATTAGTAAAATACACCTATTCACATTCTTGCCTCAGACAAAAAATATTTTTTTGTAAACCAACTTATTTAAATTAAAGTTCCAGAGATCCTTTTTTTATATCACCATTCCCTTACTTATTTACTTTATATTATCAATGATTAGAAAAATAGATCATTAAGTTGTAAAGTACATGTTACGATTTTTGTGGTCATCCTTAGACTTCAAGCAAGCGCACTGTCCAGCGGCGATCTCTTGTGTTAAGCAAAGCGCGATCCTTAGTGAAGAAACATTTGGTTGCTCCGTGATGATATGATCCTTTGGTTGTTCCTTGGTGTTCCTAAATGTTGGGGGTGTTCCTTATGTTATGTCCTTGGTGTCCCTTAATGTTGGGTATCCTTTGGTTGTTCCTTGGTGTCCCTTAATGTTGGGTAGATCCTTTGGTTCCTTGGTGTTCCTTAATGGGTATGATCCTTTGGTTGTTCCTTGGTGTTCCTTAATATAATGATCCTTTGGTTGTTCCTTAATATTGGGTATGATTTTGGTTGTTCCTTGGTGTTCCTTAATATTGGGTATGATCCTTTGGTTGTTCCTTGGTGTTCCTAAATGTTGGGTATGATCCTTTGGTTGCTCCTTGGTGTTCCTTAATGTTGCAGGTACGTTAGTCAATGTCGAATAAAGTGCAAATAACGGCTGCCAATACCAGTGATTAAATAGTTAACTAACCACGTATTTGGGCTGTTGATTGGCTGAAGTTTAAACCACGTGACCTCGTTTAGTCTATAAATTGAAGTGGTGGATTATAGCACGCCTTATATAACCAAAATAATCTAATACTTACGAAAAAAAAACCCAAAATAATTATATCCTCAACCATCACTACCTACGATGTCGATGTAAAATCAATTATTCTCACCAATTTGGCTAAAATAACTCATCTATCTTTATAGAGATTATGTGTCTATCTCTAAGTAAGTCTGTAGCTGAAAATACATCACCACCTACATTACAAATCCCTTAGTTATTTACGTTATATTCTCAATGATTATCAAATAAATCAGTAAATTGTAACGAATTTACAAGTACATGGATTTTTCACACAAAAAAGACAACATCCTATCCCCACTTGAGGCTCGACAATACACGGAATAACCGAGACTACACATTAACAACACTGCTGAGATTAGCTAGAATACTGAGAATTTGTAGAGATGATGGCTTAGTTCTAACCCCTAATAGTAATGGTCTACTAGCATATACCAGTTCAAGTACCTAGGTAGTAATATCTCATCTACAGAAAGCGATATTAATGCACACATAGGAGAAGTATGGGCTACTTAAGACAAATTATCAATCATATGAAAATCTGATCTCAATGATAAGTTTAAACAGCAATTTTTTTCCAAGTCATAGTTGTATTAGTGTTAGTGTATGGCTGCACCACCTGGACACTAACGAAACATCGAGGGAATAAGTTAGATGACTGTAGCACCAGTATGATGCGTGTTGTCTTAAACAAATCGTGGAAAAAACATCCCACAGGAAAACAGCTATACGGCCACCTGCCCCCTATCACACAAACCATTCGAGTAAGTTGAACAAGGTTTGCTGGATTACTGGAGAAGCAAGGATGAACTCTTAGAGAATAACTTAGATGAGAATTCTCCTGTGAAAACATACATATGAGCATGTCAGTGGGGGCCGCCCACTAAGGACCTACACCGATCAGATTTGCGCGGATTCAGAGGATCCCTCCCCCCGGGGGGCTATGGCAGATAGGGATTATGAAGCTGACTAGCAAGTAAAATACCCCAACAAGGGTTGACTTGCCGTAAAAGCTAACCAACCATGGGCTGGAATGAATTAATGGCATTTCAGTTTATTTCAGTGAGGAAAATTGATTTGACATACGAGGAAATTGAGCTACAAGTGGAACAAATTAAACTCGGAAGCCAAGGTGCCACTGAGAGGGGTAGAACGGATTAGTGGCATTTCAGTTTATTTCAATGGGGAAAATTGATTTGATATACGAGGAAATTGAATTACGAGTGGAATGAATTAAACTTGCAAATCAAGGCACTACTTGGAGGGCTGGAACGGATTAATAACATTTCAGTTTATTTGAATGAGGAAAATTGATTTGATATACGAGGAAATTGAGTTACAAGTGGAATTAATTAAATTTGTAAGTCAAAGTACCACTTGGGGTTGGAACGGATTAGTAGCATTTCAGTTTATTTGAATGAGGAAAATTGATTTGATATACGAGGAAATTGAGTTACAAGTGGAATTAATTAAATTTGTAAGTCAAAGTACCACTTGGGGGTTGGAACGGATTAGTAGCATTTCAGTTTATTTGAACGGTGAAACGAATTAAACTCGGAAGTCAAGGTGCCACTGAGAGTGTTGGAACGGATTAATGACATTTCAGTTTATTTCAATGGTGAAAAATGATTTGACATACGAGAAAATCAAGTTATGAGCAGGACTAATTAAACTCGCAAGTCAAGGTATCACAGCGCTCTTTTTTCGATTTTTTTTGGCAACGAATTCAGAGTGAGGCTTGTCTCGTGACAGACGCGTTAGGGGGTGGGTTGGGGACATCCCCTAAGGGTTCTTCTACAGAGAGATGTCGGGAAATAAGACGTCACTGACCGCAATGCGAATTTCTTATTCGTAATTGTTTATCCATCAAAAAAAAAAAAAAAAAAAAAAAAAACATACCAAAAAACGAAACAAGTTCGATGTTTCCCTCCCCCATAAATATCCCCGCTTCGCCAAAAGAAAAAAAGGAGTTCTGATTCATTTCACCCCTTGCCGTATTTTTTGTCGTGCCTACATTTCCGATAATCAACACTCTTTCAAATCTTTCACGTCCTCTTCCTCATATAAGTAACCTTCTATTCTTCTTTTCGTCGTTCCGCACTCGTTCGATTACGCACTGGCAAATATACAAATAATTGGAACGCTACAAAATATGAAATTGAAGTCAAGGGGTGAATAGAAAAAGTTGTTTCCTATTTTGATCTACTCTCTCTCTCTTTCTCCCTCTCGCTCTCGCTCTCTCTCTCTCTCTCTCTCTCTTCTCTCTCTCTCTCTAAACTATCTATCATACACACACACACATACACACACACACACACACACATATATATATTATATATATATATTTGTTAGGTTTTTATTATGGGCCATCCTTTGGCCTTCAAGCAAGAGCGATTTCCAGCAGAAATCCTTTGGTAATCCTCTCGGGTAAAGAATCCTAAGTTCCTTCGTCAATGGTCGCAGGTATATTGTGAAAGAATCAGTGCTTAAGTAGTGTATCAGCCGCGCAGTATGGTCAGTGAGTGGCTAAGGAATAGACCACATGACCTCGCCTAGTTTATAAATCCAGGTGGGGAATTAGAGCACACCTTATATCATAAAAACTCCAACAATATTGATATAATGAACACTTTATTTATCAATATACCCCCCACACATATATATGTATATTATATATATATATATATATATATATATATATATATATATATATATATAATTTGTTGATTTTAAAAATAAATGTTTATTATAGACAGCTACCCAGGTTGTCGTGCTAAAAGAAAAAAACCCCAACAAATTAAATAAATATTATCTCTCACAATTTGTGATTGAGCACTGTATTTTCTTTGTTTCATCTAAAAAAATTGTTTTAATATTATATATATATATATATATATATATATATAATATATATGGAGAAAGGTAGACAAACACGGGATGTTATAGAAACTGGATGTTGTCTACCTTCTCCACATACTGTCGGATTAACCTCCTCACATTTCTCCCATATATATATATATATATATATATATGTGTGTGTGTGTGTGTGTGTGTGTGTGTGTGTGTGTACGAGTGTGCGTCAAAAAGTAATGCCTTTTTGTTTAGGACATGTATAATTACCAACACAGGAACATGTATTATACATCAAAATGAAATTGGTTCTCTGTGTATCACACCGCTTCTTATCCCCATAGTCACCATTTCTCTCAATCGCAATGTTCCACCTTCGAATGAGAGCATGTATCCCTAAGATTATATATATATATATCCGTAAGATACTGCAAACTATTCTTTGAGCCACTTCATCGTTACAGATTTCACTTCCTCGTCACTGGAATAATGTTTTCCTCGGACTATCATCTCTTCGGACCAACGAAAGAGGGTTTTAGAGGCAAATATTATTCCAATGCGCTAAATTTTATATTTTTGACAGACCTTATATATATAATATATATATATATATATATATATATATACTAGCAAAATAAA
This sequence comes from Doryteuthis pealeii, assembly GCA_023376005.1. Lineage (NCBI taxonomy): Eukaryota > Metazoa > Mollusca > Cephalopoda > Myopsida > Loliginidae > Doryteuthis > Doryteuthis pealeii. The sequence continues at coordinate 96,562,713 of CM042157.1, read as the reverse complement.
AAACGTCCTCTGGGCGACGTGAAATAAATTTTGCCTGAGAGGGTGGGAGTTGAAAATTTAATATCAGAGAGTTTGTATCATAAGTAAAATTATCAAATTTATTAAAGGAGTAAAAAATAAAAAAATTGAAATGGAAACTTAGTTCTGATAACTTTAAATATATATTAAAATAAAACAAACTATATATAGATAGATAATACCAGGTATGTATTTATTAACATTTGTTTAAAAAAAACAATGATGACTGTCTAACATTGCATGTTCAAAATTTGAGTGTATCTATTCTATGTTATGACGATTTTAGGTAGTGTGACGTAAGCAGTGACGTAGTTTTTGTTACAGATAAAAAACCGGAAGCCAATCTCCATTATTAATATATATATTGGTTTGTTGGTTGGTTTTGAAGGCTGTCACAATGCGAGTGTAAATATAACTATGATAACCTATTTATTTCTCATATTTCGGGAAGAAATTCCCATCCTCAGAAGATACTGGAACTGAAGTTGTCCTATGCTAGATTCGTTCTGTGTAGAGAAAGTAGACATGTTATGGAAACTGGATGTTTATTGTCGACGATTTTCGTTCATTTAGACCATCATCAGGACCAATTCTAGCTTCAATGAAAGACATTTTCAGAATGGTGAAAAACAGTAGGTTGTCAGTATGGCATTATCCCGATAGTTATTACTCTGTGGATTGTTCAAAAATACATTGAAATATTTTAAAAAAATTAACCCCATTTCTTTTCTTTTCCTACTGAAATATCTCACAGTCTATTGATCGTTGTCTGTTGAACAGAGTTCATGTTTATGCTGATATTTACAAATCTCCTTGTAGATAGCACAAGCCCAACTCCACAGCGATAGACTCTTACAGACGATACTAATCTGTTACAGATTAGGCTAATCCTAATTTACGGGAAGATCTAATACGGAGCAGCTGTCTCTGAAAGAGACCGTTCTTTTGGACAGATTCGATGTTTATCAGGAGATGCGGATTCTGTGGGGCAACCTCGTAATTTATTAGGGAATTCTTCTGATGACTATATCATTTCTCGCAATAACTCGTAATTTGGTTCAACGCGGCCACCCGACTACAGACAGGCAGTAGCAGATCGCAACAAATTCTACTGACGCGGCCTGCAACCAAGCAACATTGGGAACCGAAACGTTAACAAAAAAAAAATGTTGTCTCGTACAATAGCCGAACAAGACACAAATTAAACTACACAGTAGGTTAACAAAATAGAAACTTCTAAAAAAAAATGTAGTCTAACGAGTTACAAACTCATTCACCGTCTCGTTCCAGCAAAAAATATCCTTTTTAATCACTGCTACTTATTAGAGGAGCAGCAAAGAATATCAGGCCTCTATGTGAACTCCGGTAAAACAGAGTTCATGAGTTTCAAAAATAAAGGAAACATCTCCACACTCAACGGCAAGCCTCTTAAGCCAATAGAACAATTCACGTACCTGGGTGGTAATATCTCCTCCACAGAGAGCGATGTTAATACACGGATAGCAAAGGCATGGTCGGCCACAATTAGATTATCAGTCATATGGAGGTCCGATCTCCCTGACAAGCTAAAGCGACAGTTCTTACAGGCTGTGGTTGTGTCGGTGCTGCTATATGGTTGCACTACATGGACCCTAACAAAGCATCTTGAGAATAAGCTAGATGGGAGCTGCACAAGAATGCTTTTCGCAGTCTTGAACAAGTCATGGAAGCAGCACCCCACAAGGAAACAGCTGTACGGACACCTGCCCCCCATCTCACAAACTATCCGTGTGAGACGGACAAGACATGCTGGAGAAGCAAGGATGAACTCATAAGCGACGTTCTCCTGTGGAATCCAACACATGGACATGCAAGTGTGGGGCGCCCAGCAAGGACCTACATTGACCAGTTATGTGAGGATGCTGGTTGCTCCGCAGAGGAGCTCCCAGGTGCAAATGAATGATAGGGAAGGTTGGCGAAAGATTGTCGGATACCCGTGCTGCATGCGCGACATGATAATGATGATGCCTACTGGACAGGATCGAGAGTTGGCAGGAGACTGAAAGAGCTAGTCCACTATTGGTATAGGGTATCTATTCCACTCCCTGCTCAACCAAATCTTCAAATTAATTTCAACATCTTCTCCTGTGAGATATTTTTGAAGGAAAATTATGCAGAATCCAAATAAATGCATTTGATATCTTTTCTTATTATAATGGAGATTGTGTGTTTTTCTCTATGTAACCGAAACTATATTACTATTCAAGTCACAATTCCCTTAGTTATTTACGTCACATTCTCTATGATTTTATTTTTTATTTGAACCTGAATTATTAATAAAAGTGGTTGACATTATTAATACTGTTGACCATATCCACATGCTGATACTACGCAATTTATTTATATATATAACAAAATAGCGGTTCACAGTGTGAAAGGGAAGGCTAATTTGCATATTGATATAAAAAATTGATTTTAATAAAGATGTGCTTAGTAACATTAAATTCTAATTATTTGGTTTTATTTTAATGAATATGAGCAAAAATCTGGGAGATAAATCTTAAAAGAAATTTATCAACAAAAGAGGTGAGTGATGGAAGAGTATGTTTCAGTTGTTCTATTTTTCGATTATAAGCCCCCCCCCCTTCTGTTTCAAATCTTTTTATCTCCATTCTTTTTTAGTCTCGTTAGTCTTTCTAATTTAATATAATATTTTTATTACATTAAAACTTAAATATTTGCACCCGGAGGGTGCATATATTTGCTAGTATTAATAATAAAGATTCGGCCTCTATTTGTCTGTAACTTAAACTACGTTACTGCTTACGTCACATGACCCCAATCGTCAATACGTAGAATAAATAACAACCTTGTTAGAATTGATTTTTTTATTTAACTGTGAGAAATTTATTATTATTGTAATCTGAATCCTTCTTCTCAATTATAATGAACTAACCATCATTTTTTTGCACTTTGCTTGGGTGTGGTATGCGTAGAAACAGTTCCTTGGTTAGCGTTTAAAGTAGGCAAAAATTTAAGCTAGTTCTTAATATATGTGCAAAATTATCCAGCACTCTAGTTGGAAATTGTGTTTTACCTGGAAATATTTCACATACCAAAGATATTTTCCTTTTTCAAAAATGTTTTTTTTAATGTAATATTGTTGTCTTCGTCTCTAGTTTTAATTACATTCTCTCAATTTACTTAGAGCTTGTCACTTTTTTTTTCTTTTTCATTTTATCCTCTTCACCATTACCCCCCTTCGTCCTTTGCTGCTTGTGCCATTAATCCCCCCACCACACACACACACACTCGTCTTCTATTTCTTTCTTTCCTTCTTTTCGGGGTTTTTCTTCTTTCTCATAATTAAGACCCCATTTGTTTTTAACTTTTTATTGATTATATTAAAATGTTCCTTATTAAAATCCCATAACAAGGATATCGAATCTCCAGTACGTCTAGCCGGTAAAACCGGGTTTATCCCCACGTGGGAATAGTTGATTGGTTGGCACGTAATGTAGGAAAAATCTTTGGAGTAAACTTCACTCCTAATTAAGGTTTTTTTTTCAAAAGATGTCTTAAGAAATACGGTGGGAAGATTCTCCTTGAAATCCCAGAATGTTGGACTTTGGTAAAAAAAAAAATAATAATAAAAAAAAATAAAAAAGAATAAAGAAAACTGCCAATTAAAAGACATATTTTTGCTTTTAAAATTTATTTTCTATCTGTCAAAATGAATCCGCTGTATTCTACGAGTATTTATAATGAGATGCATGTTCAAATCTACCGAATGGAAAAAGGATTAAAGTTTCGACAAAGTAAATGAGATTCATTTATAACACACACACACACACACACACACACACAACACACACACAATAATATATATTATATATAAAAGTTAAAAGAAAGGAAATGAATCCGACAATATGAGTATGAAAAGGTGGAATGAAAACATCACACAATGCTGTTAAAGAGAAAACAATTTATAATATAATCATAGCTGATACTGATCAATATTTCGATTTTACAAAAATCATCATCAGAGCTCATTCACTCCGTAGTTGTTTGTGAACTGATTTGACATTCTTCTCCGACCCAAACAACCACGGAGTGAATGAGTTCTGATGATTATTTTTGTAAAATCGAAATATTGATCAGTATCAGCTATGATTATATTATAAATTGTTCTCTTTAACGGCATTGTGTGATGTTTTCATTCCACCTTTTCATATATATATATATATATATAAATATATATATATATATATATATTAGTAAATCATCCACAGACACGTGTGTTTCGGCGTTTCACGCCTGTTCAGTGTGGCTAGACACAGCTATCTTTGGCTAGGGTCGAACTCAGACTGACCGTTGTGCAGCCTGATATCTTATCCCCTCGGCCACTGAAAGCTGTAGAGGGACTAGTGGTTTTTTTTAACTATTAAGTACATAGGTTTGTTTATGTATTTTACGGTCACGGAGAGATCAAATTTCCGGGGAAACGATCATTGCGTATATGCTTAGTAGTGAGAGTTAATTTAAATTACTAGTTAGAGAGCTAATACCAAATTTATGGGAGCATATATATATAAATATATATATATATATATATATATATATATATATATATATATATAATACACACTTTGGTGCGGTACTAAGTTTCTTGGTACAAGGTGATTCTAGGCTGGTCCTAATTCTCTACCAGTAGTTTGTTGTAGAGTTCAGGTTCCGTATGAGGGCTCAATGTTTAATTATTGTAAACAGAGCAAAGTTATTTGTAAATAAAAGGCCTTAATTACCATGGGTATCGTGGTTATGGACCATTTCCACTCGCGAGTATGCCCACGAGCTTCTTCAGACCACTTATATCTTTTATTTAGTATCTTTTATTTATTTATTTTTTGTCTAAATAAAAGATATCAGCGGTCTGAAGAAGCCCGTGGGCATACTCGCGAGTGGAAATGGTCCATAACCACGATACCTATGGTAATTAAGGCCTTTTATTCCCATATATATATATATATATATATATATATATATATATATATATATATAATATATATCATTATTATTATTTATATTTTTGCTTGAAGGCAATTACAATGCGTATATCGCATAAAATTCGATAATTATAGAAAATAACCATCACAAGTAAATCTCGGCAAAGGATTGCTCGGTGTGTAGAACATCGTACAGACTGTTTCAACTTTATTAATTCTCATCAGAGATGTATACTAACGATTTCCCTCCGACAGAAATCGAAACCGAGACTTCAGCAGGCATAGTCAGAGACTATACTGCTTCGGTCAGGATACGCACCGGACAATCCTTGCGAAATTAACCTGTTAATGGTACTGATACGCCTCTACCATATGAAGTACGGGGACGTTGAGTGAACAATAACAAACCAGGCCTATGCTCTTCGGCGAAGGGAATATATAATAATATTATATATATATATATATATATATATATATATATATATGAAAAATAAATGGAAGTGAATCCGACAGTATGAATTAAACATTTTTAGAAAAAACAAACAAATGATGTTATAGTTCGCTGACAGAAATCTGTTTCGACCTTTTATTAAAGCGGTCTTCTTCAAGAGCGAAATATTTATGATGGAGGGACGGAATAAGTAAAACCTTAAAAATAGGAGGGGTACAAAGGAACGTTCATGTTCGGAGACGGAATTTTTTAAATTTTGAAAAAGCATATTCTGTGTTAAAAATAAAATAAATTTTATTTAAAAAAATCAGAAGCATTATAATCCACAAGAAATCTCAAAAGAGTTTGTTGTAAAAATATATAAAAAAATGTATAAAAAAGTATAAAAAATGTTCATGATTCCAGCCACAATATATATATATATATATATATATATATATATATATATATAATATATATATATATATATATTATATACAATAGAATAGATAAGATCGGAATGAAATATATTTGGAACCTTCTTTATCCTCCATCTTTTACAGTGTATACCCATACATGCACATAAATATACATTTATAAACACACTTATACTCCCACGAGGTATATCAGAACATCTCCAGAACTGGCGTCTCAAAAAAATTATTTCAAATCCAAACTACAAACTACAAGTTGTCCCCTTCAAAGTAATCTCCCTGGAGTCTAATGCACTATCCCATCCTTCTCTGCCACGCTTGCAAGCACTTCTGGAAGGATTCTTCCGGGATTCTCCGTAGCTCTGTCGTCACGGCCTTTCTGATGTCGGGCACATCCTCAAAACAGGTTCACTTGATGACCCCCCATTGAGATTGGGGAAGAAAAAAAATCATATGCATCCAGGTCAGGCGAGTAGGGAGGTTGCTCCTGCAGTGATATTCTTCTAGGCCAGGAACTCTCGAATACTCAGGGTAGCA
>CM042157.1:96536309-96551309 GCA_023376005.1 Doryteuthis pealeii | reverse complement strand
CAGTTGCTATGCTCTGATTCTTACCTGATCCATCCGGCCTCGGCTGGGGATCCAGTGTGCTTCGGTAAAGTACAATTAATAACGTCATCCCCCCAGGCAATACCTGCCCCCTTGGTGCCTTGGTGCTTGGTGTTCCTTAATGTTGCAGGCTGTATCTTTGAGGCGTAACACAGATTCTTAAAGATACGTGGCTCAAAGTTAACTGACAGAAAATATAAAAGTTTAAATAAAATAACTGGTGTACTATATCTTTTATTCATTAATATATCAAAATGAAAATTTCATTAAATTCGGTTAATTCCCTGATTTTTAGTATTTTTTTCAGCGAGGTGACATGCAAATTTAGGTCCGTTAAGTTTGATTTAACCGAACTGTCTCTGTCGTTGACATTGACCTCGTGATCTCTCTCACCCTGTCAGATTGGGGTCAGATTCAATGACACAGTGTTTAAAAGGTTAAAAAGTTGTTCTGTAGTCAAATTTAATATCTTTCAATAAGGGCCGGTTTAGCTCAGCCGAAAGAGCGTGCGCATAGGAACCACAGGTTTCCTGGTTCGATACGAGTAGCGCAGAGTTCTGTGCAGTAAAGTAAGGATCTTATGGTAGGTGTGGCGCTCCACCTCAGACGTAAAACAATCTCCTTAATCTACCGCTAAAATAAAAGGGATAGACTCCTTCGTTGTCTGGCTGATACTGATAGGCCACCCCGATGTCGAAGTCTTTACTTACTTTTTAAAAAAAAGATTATACTATATCTATCTATCTATCTATCTATCTATCTATATATATATATATATATATATATATATATATAATCTTATAAATATTAATTGATAATTCTTATTTTATTTCACAGCAAAAAAAAACGAAATAAACATTTTTCATTTGGCGCCCCAATTCCCCTAAAAAAGAAAAACCTAAATATTTTGAATTAATTTGAATCTAACTGTTAGAAACCTGGTTTAAGCTATGCAGAAGAGATAGAAAGAAAACAGGTCCTGTTAGAGATATTTGTAAAAGAATTACAAGGGTCATATACAAAAAAAATGAACAAGTAAAGTTGGGGGAAAAATTTAAATAAAAACCAAAATGTCCGCCATAAGAAGCGCGGGAATCTATAAATGAAGTAATCAACAGAACGAAAGTGAATTTTGTCTCATTCAGAACTTCATATAATTGCAATATCAGACATTGTCTATTTTAACGGATCTCATTTTTAGAGTCCAATTCTTAACGTTGATATTTTTCATTCGCTTTTATTTTGAGCAAATTTTCTGATGTTGTTGTTGTTGTTGTTGTTGTTGTTGTTGTTGTTCTTCTTCTTCTTCTTCTTCTTCTTCTTTGTTCTTCTATTTTGTTGTTGTTGTTTGCTATTCTTCTTCTTCTTCTTCTTCTTCTTCTTCTTCTTCTTCTTCTTCTTCTTCTTCTATTTTGTTGTTGTTGTTGCTATTCTTCTCTTCTTCTTCTTCTTCAATTTTGTTGTTGTTTGTTGCTATTTTCTTCTTCTTCTTCTTCTTCTTCTATTTTGTTGTTGTTGTTGCTATTCTTCTTCTTCTTCTTCTTCTTCTTCTTCTTCTCTTCGTCTTCTTCTATTTTGTTGTTGTTGTTGCTATTTCTTCTTCTTCTTCTTCTTCTTCTTCTTCTTCTTCTTCTTCTTCTTCTTCTTCTTCTTCTTCTATTTTGTTGTTGTTGTTGCTCTTCTTCTTCTTCTTCTTCTTCTTCTTCTTCTTCTTCTCTTCTTTGTTGTTGTTGTTGCTATTCTTTTCTTCTTCTTCTTCTTCTTCTTCTTTTGTTGTTGTTGTTGCTATTTTCTTCTTCTTCTTCTTCTTCTTCTTCTTCTTCTTCTTCTTCTATTTTGTTGTTGTTGTTGCTATTCTTCTTCTTCTTCTTCTTCTTCTTCTTCTTCTTCTTCTTCTTCTTCTTCTTCTTCTATTTTGTTATTATTTTTCTTCTGAGTTGTTGTTGTTGTTGTTCTTTTCTTCGTCTATTTTGTTGTTGTTGTTGTTGTTGCTGTTGTTGTTGTTGTTCTTCTTCTTCTTTTTCTTTTTTTCCTTTGTTTATTTCTTTTCTTATTATTATTCACAGCATTCCTTTCTCCATTTTATTTTGTTGTTTTTTCTTTCGACGCATTAATGGCGGTGTTAGATTGAGGAGGGGATCACGGGGGCTTCCTTCATTTCCCGCCATTTTATTCCGACGCAAAAACAACTAAACAATAAAAATGTTCTTTAATAAAAAAAAATAAAGTAAAAATAAATAGATGATTTCTCTCTAAATCACAGATATGAATGAAATCTCATCCGGTAATCTGTTGCCCTCGAGCCTCACCCCTTAACCCCCACCCCCCGAAAAAAAAAGAACCATGACGCCCCAACACCACAACCATTGTGACTAAGCCTAAATTTATACGCATGTCATGTACTGAGGGATAGCTTTGAGGAAAGCAGACCCCAATTTCCGAGATATACCGTTTAAGTCAACAAGATGAACCCCCCCCCCAAAAAAAAACACGCTCCAATGATGTTATCTCAAAAATGTAGGCTACTAGCTTAAAAGCCGCCATATGGAGCGGCAATTAAGCTAGTTATTCCCCAATTTATTTCTAAGTTTAAAAAAATGGTTGTCGTGCAAAAAAAAAAAAAAAAAAAAATCACATAAGAAATCGCCTGTCTCACCTAAGTAGGAACCAAAGTGGAGTGTTGCATGTTATGGAGAGATCAGCCACTAAGAATCCGTACTTAAGGTTTACCGGTCGCAATTCATGGCCAACAGGTGGTGACATTTCGTGTGGGGTAACTCCTCTGCAGAGGTGCAATCGGTGTATACTTCTGCCCCAGCCGATATTCTCCCTCTAGCTATGGGTAAATAATAGGGCAGACTCGACTCTTTAACTTCGGTATGTCAGCCGGTTTAGGAGAATGAAAACACTGTTTAAAAACCTGTTAAACTCCATTTAAAATTAGACATTGTGTCACTTCCTGTCTCATGAGGAAGGGTTGGGTAAATACATAGATTAAGCAAAGGAAGATAGGTCTGCATAATAAAGTTGTTACGGTAGGATACTGTGAGCGGTTTAAAGTAGGAAAAGATTTAAACCATCAAAATATTCAATGTACATATTCATCAACCCCTCATCACGAGCAGGATGTGATACGAAGTCAATTTTTTAGGCGGAGTTTAACAGAATTTTCCTTCTCCTAGGCTGGTTGCCTAACCAAAGTTAAAGAGCCCAGTCTGCCCTGCTATTTACCCATAGCTGGATTGAGAGCAAGTGGATGCATACATTTCCCCAAAGGTATTAGTGCTATGAGAAATGCAGACAGTCTCGTCTAGGATTTGAAATTCGGGACGACGAGTCAATTTCCTACGACTCTAGCCATTGCACCGCGTGCCTCCATCATATTCGATGTAAGAACCCTTAGAAGAAAAGGAAAACCGTTGCTATTTACCAAAACCGGTTGCTACGGGTAGGATGTGACACAAGGATGCAAGTATGGGGTTTCAATCGAGGGTAGGATTCGTGATTCAGTAGTAATGGATCAGTGACACGAGCTTGCTAACTATTACACCACAATGGCACACCCTCTCGTATCCAATGAGATTCTTCGTCAGAAATTTGTTTGTCCTTTGCTTCAAATTATAGGAATCCTCATATAGGACTACTACTACTACTACTACTACTACTGCTACTACTACTTTAAGGGGTCGGGTTAGCTCAGTCAGTAGAACGTTTGGCTAGAAACCACAAGGTTCCTAGTTCGATACCGGCCCTCGCCAACTCAGCGTATGAGTAGCACAGGAATCTGTGCGGTAGGTGTGGCGCTCCACCTCAGATGCTAAAACAATCTCCTTCGTCTAGCGCTATTGAAAAGGGGATAGACTCCCTCGCTGACTGGCTGATACCGACTTTAGGCCGACCCGCCGACTTTACTTTACTTACTACTACTACTACTACTACTACTACTACTACTACTAATAATAATAATGATGATGATAATGATAATAAATTATTAAAATGAAATAAATCATAAGAGTCTTAATTTACCTCATGGAATTCAAATACAGCGATTCATATTTTGTTGACGGAATATTTTGATGGGTAAATGTTTTCTGAAGAAAAAAAAATTAAATAAAATAGAATTATTAAAACACATATATATATATATATATATATATATATATATATATATATATATATATATATATAAAGAATGATAAAAAATAATAATGATTATTATAATAAGAGTGATGTTAATAATTGAAGGAGCACTTGGAATAAAAGATGAAGAAAACAATTGAACAACAAGGCAATTAAGCCCCATTCAATAAAATTCATAAATCAAATTAGGGTTTTGCTTTTATTTGTTTATTTTTGAATTATTCTTAAATACTTTATTTATAGATTAAAAAATGCAAATTAATCTTCAGGTTTATTTTAGATATGTTGATGAACGATTTTTACTCATCTTTCATTGTAACTTTATATAAAATGTATGAGATTATCATCATAGGATATTGACTCGGCAACGGGAGTTCAAAACCTGGACGAGGCTGTTTGTATTTCACATCTTATTATAACTTATTATTGTTATTATATAACTCTTATTGTAACTCTGACAATTTTAAAATGAAACTGAAAGTGTTTCCGGATTTACTGTTGAAATATCAAAATTCTTGTAAACTAATATAATTTGGTATTTGTTTAACAACATAATTCTTTAAAATTAGCGTTGTCATCCATTTTAGCAGATGATCTTTGTTTTTACAACAAAGCTGGAGTTGTAGAATCCACCGACTGCACCTCTACAGAGGAGTAAAATCCCCCAGTGGGACTACTTGTTGGCAATGGGTGGTGACCCCTGATGATTAAGGACGGAACGCTGGTGGCTAAGCAGTCCATAACATGCAAAACTCCACTTTGGCTCTTACTAGGCTAGACAGGCGGTCAAAGAGGCCCCCTCCGATCAATGGGTCATAGAACCTATATGATATACCCAACCCTATTGCCCTTATGGCAATCCCCCAACACCTTTTTATCATATATGTTCTAGAAGGCGGTGGTTGAGGTACTTAGAATTCTGGGTATGACGTTGAACAGCAGTGCAGTGTTCTGAATGGTTTCAATCCTTCCTCTGATTTCCAAACTTTCCAAACCCTTTTCCAATCCTTTAGGGATCGTTTCAAGTGCACCAACTACAATTGGTATCACTTTCACTTTCATATTCCATAACTTTTTCAGTTCTCTGGCAAGGTCCAGATATTTGTCCATTTTTTCATTTTCCTTTAGCTTCACCCTGTGATCTGCTGGCACCGCAAAATCCACCAGTTGACAAGTTCTTTCTTTTTTGTTTATCAACACTAGGTCTGGTCTTCTTGCTGGGATAAGGTGTTCCGTTTTTATTTCAAAGTCCCAGAGAATTTTATGCGTTTCGTTCTCAAGAACAGATTCTGGTTTATGCATATACCATTTTGTTGTATGGTCAAAATCTAATTTTTTGCATAATTCCCAGTGGATCACCTTCCCAACCCAATCGTGTCTAGTTTTGTACTTTCGTTGTGCTAGTTTGCTACATTCGCATAGTACATAGTTTACAGTCTCATCTCTATTACCGCAAAGTCTATTATTCTGAAGTTTTCACACTGGCTCACGGATGGCTGAGTGACAGCAAGTCTCCTCAGGGCTCCAGGACTCTTCTGAGTATTCTAGCCGATCCTTACAGTGCTGTAGTTTGGATGGTCTCGATTCTTCCTCTGATTTTTAATTCACCAAAATTCTTTTCCAGAGCTCGGGGGACAGTTCCAATGACACCAAATACAATTCGTACGATCTTCACCTTCATGTTCCGCAATTTGCTCAGTTCTCTGGCAATGTCTAAGTATTTGTCTATCTTTTCGCTTTCTTTCATTTTCACTCGGTGGTCGGCCGGGACGGCAAAATCCACCAGATGACAAGTTCTTCTTGTCGATTAATATTAGGCCATGTCTTCTGGCCGGGATTAGGTGATCTGTTTGTACCTCGAAGTCACAGAGAATTTTATGCGTCTCATTCTGCAGGACAGGTTCAGGTTTGTGCATATACAATTTGGTTGTATAGTGAATATTGAATTACTTGCACAATTCCCAGTGGATTACCTTTCCCACACAGTCGTAGCTAGTTTTGTACTCTCTTGTACCAGTTTGCTGTGTTCACTTATTATATGATATATATTGTTTGTTCTAATGGCATTGTCTTGTGCTGCGATTATAAGCGATTTGGTTTCTCTCTTGAGGTTTCCTTTTCTTAGCCTTGTAATTATTATTATTATTATTATTATTATTATTATTATTATTATTATTATTATTATTTACTCCTTTTGAGTTTTCACATCAGTGTTAGCTGATGGTCTTTCACTGGAGTCTGAGTGACAGCAAGTCTCCTCAGGTCTCCAGGACTCTTCTGAGTATTCTGGCAGATTGCAGCAGTGCAGTGTTCTGAATGGTTTCAATCCTTCCTCTGATATCCAAACTTTCCAAGCCCCTTTCCAATCCTTTTGGGACCGTTCCAAGCGCACCAACCACAATTGGTATAACTTTCACTTTCATATTCCATAACTTTTTCAGTTCTCTGGCAAGGTCCAGATATTTGTCAATTTTTTCATTTTCCTTTAGCTTCACCCTGTGATCTGCTGGCACTGCAAAATCCACCAGTTGACAAGTTCTTTCTCTTTTGTTTATCAACACTAGGTCTGGCCTTCTTGCTGGGATAAGGTGATCCGTTTTTATCTCAAAGTCCAGAGAATTTTGTGCGTTTTGTTCTCAAGAACAGATTCTGGTTTATGTATATACCATTTTGTTGTGTGGTCAAAATTTAATTTTTTGCATAATTCCCAGTGGATCACCTTCCCAACCCAGTCGTGTCTAGCTTTGTATTCTTGTTGTGCTAGTTTGCTACATTCGCAGAGTATATGGTTAACAGTCTCATCTCTATTACCGCAAAGTCTACACTTACTATTTTGTTGGGTCTTATCAATTTTCGCTTTGATGTAGTTTGTCCTTATGGCATTATTTTGTGCAGCAATTATAAGTGATTCTGTTTCTCTTTTGAGGTTTACCTTTCTTAACCATGTACAAGTCTTTTCATGTGCAACCTCTTCTATTTGTCGTTTGAAGCGTCCGTATAATTGTTTTTCTTCCCATTTTTGTTTTCTAGTATTTGTTGTTTTTCTGTTTGTCCATCTGCCGTTTCTACTATTGTTGGCCGCCATAAGTAGTTTGTCTTTGCTCTTCCTTGTGTAATCTTTAAGTTGTTGGATTGTGGTTTCTACGCATTCCTCTATGTTGGCAAGACCTCTTCCCCCTTCCTTTCTTGACACATACAATCTATCTCTATCATCTCTAGGGTGGAGAGCCTTGTGCATTGTCATTAATTTTCTCGTCCTTTGGTCTATCTGTCTGAGTTCTTCTTTTGTCCATTTTAAGAATGGTCCTGAGTATCTTATAATGGGGACAGCCCAGGTATTAATTCCTTTGATCAGATTTCTGCTGTTAAGTTTCGTTTCCAGAAGTTTTCTAGTTCTCCTGAGATATTCTTTTTTAACTTTTCCTTTCATTTCTGCTTGCATGATATTGTCCGCTTCTAAAATTCCTAAGTATTTGTAGCTTTCATTTTCATCAAGAGATTTTATAGTTTCCTGATTTGGTAGTTGTATTCCATTCATTAGTTTTCTTTCACCCCTTTTTATTACAAGCATAGCACATTTTTCGATTCCAAATTCCATCCCTATATCCTGGCTATATATTCTAGTAGTTTGTACTAGGCTCTCCAATTCTTTTTCATTTTTTGCAAAAAATCTAATGTCATCCATGTACATAAGGTGGTTTATCTTCTCTTGTGAATTACTAAATTTGTATCCCCCGGTACATTTTTTCAGTATATGGTTTAGCGGCATCATTGCAATAATAAAGAGTAGTGGTGATAATGAGTCTCCTTAGAAGATACCTCATTATTATTATTATTATTATTATTATTATTATTATTATTATTATTATTATTATTATTATTATTATTATTATTATTATTATTTGGATCTATATAATTATTTTCAAAAATAGTACTTACTTGGGTATTAAATAACCCATCAAGGGTTAACATGCCAAAAACAAATTAACCTACTCAACGCCTAAAGGCCACCAGATTTCGCTCTAAATTGAAGTAGGCCGAATCACGTATCGGCCAAAAATTCATAATTAAAAAAAAAAAAAAAACGAAGATAGGAATAGTCATCCAAATACTCATTTCATAATGGATGAGTTCATATAATGTCATATATACCCCCTCCCCCCCCAAAAAAAAAAGATATTCATTTAGATATTCAAAAGAGAAGTGACACTTTTTGAGAAAATCAAAACTTGTTTTCTAGACGATTGAATTTTTAAAATTGTTTTATTTTCATTTTTTCTTTTTATCAATATGTCAACGCCAAGATGCAATAAAACTCAACAAAAATGTCTATTTAGTTTTGCTTTATTCGAACAAAGCAATGATTACTTTAAATAAAGCGTTCTTTCTTAGGCCGTCACCCCCCCAACTAGACCCACCCAACCTTTCTGTGTCATAATTTTCCAGCTGACAAAAACTGCGAGTAATTTCACTCCTGTAAAAGTTCCATTAAACGATGTTCCTAATAAGGAAATAGAACGCTGAATAGAAACGTGTTAGTCGTTGTCCAGGCGAAGTCTATTTTTTCTTTTCTTTTTTTGCCTGAAATAAAACTCCATATAAAAATAAAATTTTCTCCTCGCGCGCATTTTATCGTCATATTTCTGCTGTAATGAACATCCGTAGTTGCTAAAAGAAAGCCATTTCCTCTTGCTGGGAAGAAAAAAAAACATCAACCCTCCTCCAACCCACCCCATCACTCCTTCATAACCACCCCCACCCATCACATGCTCACAACCAGCTCTGAAAATCACTCTTGACGAATTGTTATTATATTTTCGCGCCAATTTTTGACTTGTGATGGAATGTTGATTGGCAAAAATCGCGTGAAACTTTCGTTTCGGTTTTTTCTTTTTTTTTTTCATGCAGCAATAACTTCTCCTCTAACAGTTTCATGGCTCTCTACCCACCACTCATCACGTGGTGTAATGGCTAGATTCGTAGGAAATGGACTCGTTGACCCGTGTTCAAATCCTAGACGAGGCTGTATACATTTCTCATAGTGCTAATGTTAAGTGTTAAACTATGTTAAGTATTCTCTGTTATTATCACCCTTGGCCAGGATTGAACCTGCAACCTAGAGATGATTGTCACTTTAGAACTGTAATTAACTCAGCCCTTATATACATTGCACCATATTTGAAGTTACGTGAAGGCTCCCGATTACGAAATGAATGCCCCTGTGTTGGACAAGAAGGTACCCGAATTCGACTAGAAGGTACCCGAATTCGAAGACAGGTTACCCGAGTTGGAGAAGTTTGCCGAGTTCTATAAGAAACACATGAAGAAGTGTTTGGAGGACACATCGGCCGAAACGTTGTGTAGATATTAATAAAGATGAAGACAATAGTCCGTATAATCTAAACAATGAAGTTAAGACGTAATAAAATCATGATATTTTTGCTTTTACTTTAAAGGTTGTCTTGGATGTTACGTTAAACTTCATTTAATAGTGAATCTCCAGTTCTTGATCTCTGGGGATGGCGGAGTACGCCTTCATCACCATTACTCCCAGGTCCACCCTGATCCGGAGTGGTAGAACCTGTTAGTGCCCCATTTATGGGTTAAATAGAAAGGAAATTAGTTTTAAAAAATATTTCTAAAAAATTGAGTTAAAAAAAGAAGAATGTTCAATATACATAAAAAATGAATAAAACAATCCCTTTAGCATAAAATAACCCATCAAGTATTGACCTGCCATAAACTCACGGTTACTAGCTGAACATTTTGCTTTTCAATATTCCGGAAAAAAAAACTAACCTCGAGGAATAAAATAACCCAATATAGGTTGACAGACCATTAAGATCAGTTAATCTTTTTTTTAGAGATGTGTATTCACACTTTAGTTTTCAATCAGCTCTGTCCAGATTCTTGATACCAAACAGAAGACCCATCAGGCATAAATTAACAGGAGGGGAGTTGATTCTTCAACCTCTTGGAATAAAATAACCCTAGATAGTTTAATCAAAAATGGTTTAGAGATGTGCCTAGTTTTTAGAAATGGGGGTGCTTTGAACTTTTGAACATGCCTAATTCATAACTTTCACCACGTGCCTAATAGACACTGTGTGTATCTTCAAACAGATAAAGAAAGATGGCAGTTAAGAATTCACAGGATTCCCGTTTCAGTTCTCGAGTCCGGACCAAATTAAATACTACTCACCACCACCCCTAAACAAACGTTCATGCCCGCCATTACACGTCTTTGATTGTCGGTCCCTTCATTTGGCGCCGTTTGTACTCGCACCCGATGAGCACCTCCCCTCTCCCGGTCCTTGTAAGGTTGCAAGACAATTGAACATTTGACAGATTTCTTTCTTCTCTTCTTCATTTTTTCTTTCTTCGCCATTTTTTTATTTTAGTTTTTTTTTTTGCTCGTTCTCTTCGCAATGATTTCCCGCCGTTTTTACCCTGAAGTCCCGCCAAATTTTACTCATCATTTCCCGCCTTTTCTAATTGCTTCTATCGTTCTTTTTTTCCCCCTTTTTGAATTTTATTTGTAATTTCCCAAACTTTTTTCTGAAAAAAAAAACAAAAAACAAAACTTGAAACCCATCATCCACCCGGTTATTTGTTAAATAAATAGTATCACTACTGTTCTTCTACAAGGATGGTTTTGGCATTAGATAACTCACTACGAAACATACAAAACAAGCAAATGATTTTTAAACTCTATGAATTTAATAAAGAACTTGGTTTGAAGTTATATACAGGCTCCGACATGAAGGCTCCACAGTTCGACAAGAAGTTCACGAGTTCGAAGAGAAGATTCCCGAGTCCTAGAAGTTACCCGAGTTCGACAAGAAATAGCTGAAGAATGCCTGAGAGCGCATTGGCCGAAACGTTGTGTATATAACAATAAAGATGAGGACAACAGCATGAAAAATGCAAATAAAAAAATATATATTCTTGTTTTTTTTTGGGGGGGGGTAGGTTCACACAATCTAAATCACGGGAGCAGATTTAGTTTTAGTTAATAATAAAGTCAATTAGTAGTCTTAGTTAATAATAGTAGTTTGTTATAATTAAAATTCAAATTTAAAAAATTAAACTTAAAATTCAAATTTAAAAAGTAGTTTTAGTTAATAATAAAGTCAATTAGCAGTCTTAGTAAATAATAGTATTTTTAAAAATTGAAATTTAAATTTAAAAAATTAAACTTAAAATTGAAAAAGTAGTTTTAGTTTATAATAAAGTCAATTAGTAGTCTTCGCTCTTCCCACAGATCGCAGAGTTAAAGTACAGAAAGCGAAAAGAGAGAGAGAGAAGAGAGAGAGAGAGAGAGAGAGAGAGAGAGAGAGAGAGAGAGAGAGAGAGAGAGAGAGAGCTATCTGGAACTTGCCAGAGAATTAAAGAACCCCTGTGGAACATAAAGATGACAGTAATACCCATGATAATAGGGAGACAGAAACAAAAGCTCATGCAATAGCCAATGTAAAAAAAATACATGGTCCCATAGATATTCCCAGTAAGGATCAAACTCGTTATTCAGTACCAATGGATCTGCGAGACTAGCATGCTAAGCATTACACCAGGATGGGACACCATCTTTCCCAACGTGTTTGCCTAACAAAAGAACAGCCCAGTATTAGCGTTATATGAAATGCAAACAGCCTTAGCCAGGATTTGAACTCTTGTCGTCGAGTCCACTTCCTTCGATGATAACCATTACATAATGCGCCTACACACACTAATAAAACAAAAGAGAAACCAGTTGGTATTTACCCCAACTGGATCTGCGTCTCGCAGATCCAGTACGACCAAATAGCAAGTTCGATCCTCGCTGGAAGACCCATACTTGTGACAAATCCTACACATGGCGAACGCGAACGAGTTGGGGTAAATACCAACTGGTTTTCTTTTTTGTTTTAGCTTACTAACCATTACACCACGATAGAATAATACCGAAGAATCTGCAAAAAACAAGTAGAGATCCGGTAAAGCATTGGGCTTGTCCAGAACACAGCGTTAAGGAAATTGACTAGAATACTGAGACAAGTCCTGGAGAGTTGTTGATGAGAGTTGCTATGAGATGTTATCCATATTAAAATCAGTCAAAATACTCAGCAAAACAGTTATGGAGACCTTAGGATACTTGCCATCATATGAGTTTTAATCCTCGAAATTTTTGCTCATATTCATTAAGATAAACCCAAACAATTAGAAATCAATAATACCAAGCACATAATTATTAAAATGAATTTTGTAATATCAATATGCAAATTAGCCTTCCCGTTCACACCGTATACCGCTATTTTGTTGCAAATATGAATATAGTTGCATGTTATAGCTCCGGCAACGCCGGGGGTCCAGTGGCTTCGGCCCTGGATCTTTACAAGTTAATAGCGTCGATCCCAGGGGGCTATACCCCCAGGCAATACCTGCCCCCTTGACTTAAAGGGGCAGGGCCGGTTTATTGCCCAGCGCCTGAGGCGCCCCCTCGAGGGGAATGCCGACGGTATCGACGCAATTTTTGTTCTTTCCCACCCATGATCTTCGGCTTGTGGGTGGGCCCACGTTAAAACGAGGTCTTGTGCCCAGCCCATGCAAGTGGGGTATGAGGCAAATACCTGTAGATATGGCCAACATAATTAATAATGTAAAACAATTTTTTAATCATTATGAAAATCCTGGATAATGTGATGTAAATAACTAAGGGAACTGTGACTTGAGTAGTGATATAGTTTCGGTTACAAAGAGAAAAGCACACAATTTCCATTATAAGAAGAAATATGATCTTCTGGTTGGGATTGGGTGGCTGGTTGGTTGATTAGTTCCTGGATATTACGGCATGTCAACCCTTGGATTATTATATACCGAAGGCGTTTTATTCTATTAATTCTTGTTTAGTATTTCTTTTTTTCAAACTCAATTTGTAAACACTTATTTGTGATCTATTTAACCTTTAGATGGGGCCCTAATAGGAACATAGCTATATGATGTAATGAATATACAAATACCTAGGTACCCCCTCACTGTAATTTGATTGCTTAGCGTCCACCATAAATACTTGATACATTTGTGGTGGTACAAACGCCTACTACAAAGACTACCACTATTGATACGCCGACTACTACTCTGATTACTTCTACTCCGACGCACCAGTTCATACTTTATCAGCGAGATATACCTTATTACAACTTAATAATATATCCCTTACCCCGGATATGTCATTATATTATATCAAGAGATTCTATCTAATACAAATAATTTATACACAGTTATATGGTTTCAAGTATTCCTGCCTGATGCAAATAATTTGCACCCAGTTATATGGTTTTAAGTATTCCTAATATATATATATATATATATATATATATATATATATATATATATATTATATGTATATATATATAAGTGTATTTTGGCAGCATTTTTTCTTTTATACAAGTTTTGTTGAACTGTACGACAATTCTTATCGGACAGTTTTTGGTTGATCCTTTCTAATTTTCGGGCCATCTTTTTAGTGTCGGGGTGGAACTGGTTTAACAGTCCACTAAATGTTTCGATACGAGCGCTTTCGGCAATACAGTTTGCCATCATCAGGTAGGAAACGATGGTATGGTTTCGTGTCTCGTTTTTAAGGAGAACGAGTAGTAGCAAGGAATTAGAAGTGGGAGGTAATAACGATTGGTAGTGGGAGGTTGTAGGAAAAATTAGAAGGAGGATCAACCAAAAACTTGTCCGACAAGAATTGTCTGTACAGTTCAACAAAACTTATATATACTAGCAAATATATGCACCCTCTGGGTGCAAGTATTTAAGTTTTAATGTAATGAAATATCGTATTAAATTAGAAAGTCTAATAAGAAGGCAGATAAAAAGATATGTAACACAGTGGGGGTATAATAGAAAAATAGAAATGAAACTTACTCTTCCATCACTGCCGTCTTTCATTGCTGAATTTTACTTATTTAACCATTTAGTTAAATTAGGAAATAAAGAATAAAATTACACTTATTTTTTCTTGTTAATGGATTTCATTTAAGATTCATTAAAATGAAACCAAACAGTTAGAAATCAATAATACTAAACACATATTTAATAAAATCACATTTTTAATATCAATATGCAAATTAGCCTTCCCGTTCACACTGCAAACCGCTATTTTTTGTATATATAAATACAATTGCATGTTATTAGTATGTAGATATGGACAACACTAATAAAAAGGTGAAGCAATTTTATTAATAATTGAGGTTTAAATTTAAATATAAATCATGCAGAATTTGATGTCAATAACTATGTTAATTGTGACTCGATTAGTAATATAGTTTCGGTTACAGACAGAAAAACACACAGTCTCCATTATAATAAGATATATATATATATATATATATATATATATATATATATATAAACAAGTAATCTTGTCGAACGTCGAACTTCGGAACCGAGTTCGACAATAAATCTAACTCTATTTTCATCGAGACATCGTTAATGAAATAACAATTTATTATTTAAAAATAAAGATTTTGAAAATAAATTAAATACACATTGAAAAACTTTCTCAATTCCTGAGTGAATTGTGACCTTAGCAGTGACATGGTTTCAGTTACAGACAGTGAGGTACCGAACCTCCCTTATAATAAGATGGTTCAGTTCCAGTTAGGTCTTACTACCAAGCAGTACCTGCTTCCTCGCCTAAAATGTGGTAATGGTTGGTTGGATTGCTCGGCACCCGAGGCTACTCTAAAGGAGAATGCCTTGGGAACAAAGCAATTTTTGTTCCCAAGCCACGGGAGGCTTGCTTCCTGCGAGGGACTTCATAATATATCGACCTTGTGTCACATTTTGGTTTCG
>CM042157.1:96531309-96533809 GCA_023376005.1 Doryteuthis pealeii | reverse complement strand
CTTCTTCTTCTTCTTCTTCTTCTTCTTCTGCAGGAGGCTAGAACAGGTCCTCGCCAATGCCACACGCCTCAACCACCCTTTTCATTCAAAGATGGAAGTTGATATTCCAACATGAAACAAACAAGGAAAACTGACAAGATTTCATTACATTGTCCTTTAATGTTTTTATTTTGCGTTTTTTCCTAAAATTCATAGCCTGTCGACTGGGGCTTTAGAATACACCGACTGCACCTATGCAGAGGGGTAAGACTGTTGTCCGTGGGTGGCAACCCGTGAGAATAATTTGGTTACAAAAATCCTTAATATGACTGTCTGAATTTGAATTGGTACTGATAAATAATAATATCCAGTTTAATATGATGAGAAAAATTAGGGACCTAGAATAAATGCTTTCAAATAATGGCCTTATATAGATGTCTATATTTGTATATAAGTACGTATGTGTATTTTTAATTCCACTTTATTTTATTTCATTTTCACGTCTCCACGTGCTAGCTGACATTCTCCCCTCCCACCATTTAATTCATGATAAATTACAGAAGCGTGGAAGTCTAAGACATTTCAAGCATGATTTTGAAAGTAGTAAATGACATGTGGACTTATACTAAGTCGTAACTTGGATAATTCAACGGTGCTGGTATAAACACACATGTGTACATGTATGAGCGTGTTTCCCGTATATATGTGTGTATATTGATGTTTCTATTGCGCTTACCTCCCCCCAAAAAAAATCTGACCTGAAGGTAGTGTTGCTTATCTGATACATAAATACAAAGTAAACCGTAATCCTAATCTCATTTCATTTCTCAGAAATACTGATAGTAGTAGGATCGGGGTACTTACTACTCACATAAATCCACAAATGAGCTAGAAATGATTTTTACGTATTATTATATATATAATATATATATATATATATATTATATATATATATATATATATATATATATGTGTGTGTGTGTGTGTGTGTGTGTGTGTGTGTGTGTGTAAAGAAAAGAAAGTGAATCCGATAGTATGTAGTATATTAAGAAAGATTGAAAAACACAGTTTAATGAGTTGAAGTGGTGAGTTTATTGGCCGACGCTGCAGTGTTTCGATCTATTAATTAGATCATCTCAGGGCATTTGTTGGTATATGGAAGGTAATAAGAAATTTTTTTTTATCACAGAATAACGAGCGAAGCAAGTGATAGTTCTTGTTTATCAGTCTGTTTAAAATTTGAAGTTTGAAAAAAGGAGACGATTTGAAATATGACGTCAAATACTCTCTTTTACGGTGTGAGTATAGGACTGTGATCGAAACACTGCAGCGTCGGCCAATAAACTCACCACTTAACTCATTTAAACCTGTGTTTTTTCAATCTTTCTTAATATATATATAATATATATATATATATATTATATATATATATATATATATATGAGGTGAGGTAAAAGGAAGAATGAACAAAAATGATGACTCAAATAAGTCCAAGTGGGAGAAATATTTCGTCCTTCTGACACGAAGGACTTCTTCAGTCGATCTGAGGAAGTCCTTCGCATCAGAAGGACGAAATATTTCTCCCCCACTTGGACTTATTTGAGTCATCATTTTTGTTTCATTCTTCCTTTTACTTCACCTCATACTTTCGGATTTTACTCCAGCACTCCTATCTTCTATATATATATATATATATTATATATTATTATATATATTATATATATATAAGTATTAACTTACCGGTGGGTATAAGAACGATCGTTGGAAGTGCACAATATCCAGAGGTTAAGGTTGAGAAAAAACAAATACAAAGTGCTCAATACAATGTAGAGCATAAATTTATTTTAAGAATGGAAATGAGTAACCTACTCGAGTTTCATCGATTGATTCTTCAGGGTTACTTTAAATTAATCGAGTTTACGATTGATCTTAGGTGTTATATATGCACATATTTTTATTATATTTTTTATTATATTTTCATATATACAATTACACTGGTTTACAAAAAAATATTTTTTGTCTGAGACAAGAATGTGAATACGTGGTTTTTTTTACTAATTTGGGTGTGCTGAATTTAAATTTATAAACAGTTTTGCTCTATTACCTCTAGTTTTCTGTCTTTTAAATAGTCTCATTTTAATATATACATAGTATATACGTGCTTATTTCAACAGTTGCCGCAGCTTATTACTGATAAAACAGGATAGATAAAGAACATTGACGGAATAAATATACTTAGATGACACAATGTACACAATTCATAGTACCGCAGACTGTTAGAAGTGTGTTTTCTTAGATGATCTGCTGTATTTTGCCTCCGGGATGTCACGCAAGCATCCAATAAAGTAAAATTAAATCATATGTAAGGCAATAAAATGTGCGTCGTTGGAAATTGTAATAGAATATATACCAAAAGATTGTGTAACACAATTGTCGAGGGACACCTTCCTCCTGTGTCGAGGACGACAGCCTCCTGCGCTGACTGCCAGCGCACTACTGGCTGTTATCTCTTCTCTTTTTT
>CM042157.1:96480689-96531299 GCA_023376005.1 Doryteuthis pealeii | reverse complement strand
GCAACTCGTATTTCGTTCTTCTTCTTCTTTCTTCCTTCTTCTTCTCTTCTTCCTTCTTTGTCTATCTTTCGTTCTTCTCTCTTCTTTCTTCTTCTTCTTCCTCTCAATTCTTCTTTTTTTCTTCTATCTTCGTATTCTCTTCTTTCTTCTTCTTCTTCTTTCTTCTTTCTTCTTTCTTCTAATTCTTCTTCTTCTTCTTCTTCTTCTTTCTATCTTTTCGATCTGTCTTCTTCTTCTTCTTCTCTTACTTCTTCTTCTTCTTCTTCTATCTTTCGTTTTCTTCTTCTTCTTCTTCTTCTTTTCTCTCTTCTTCTCTCTTCATCTTCGTTCTTCTTCTTCTTCTTCTTCTTTTCTCTTCTTCTCTTCTCTTTCTTCTTCTTCTTCTTCTTGCTCTATCTTTCGTTCTTTTCTTCTTCTTCTTCTTCTTCTTCTTCTTCTTCTGCTTGCTGCAGAGCAGGTCCTCCCGATGCCACACGCTCAGCCACCCCTTTCATTCAAAGGATGAAGTTGATATTCCACACATGAAACAAACAAGGAAAACTGACAAGATTTCATTACATTGTTCCTTTTAATGTTTTTATTTTTGCGTTTTTCCTAAAATTCATAGCCCTGTCGTTGGGCTTTAGAAATACACCGACTGCACCTATTTGCAGAGGGGTAAGACTGTTTCTTGTGGGGTGCAACCCGTGAGAATAATTTGGTTACAAAAATCCTTAATATTGAATGTCTGAATTTGAATGGTACTGATAAAGTAATTAATTATCCAGTTTAATAATAGAAAAATTAGTGAACTAGAATAAATTTGCTTTCAAAATAATGGCTTATATAGGAGTCTATAATTGATATGAGACGTATATTTTGGGCAGAATAAGTGCTAATTGAAGTCGTTACCTAATAACTTTGAAAGTTAATTAAATTAATAATTAATTAATTAGGCGGGCCACACCTATTAAATGTAAGGCTAAACAAATCGCAAATGAAAAAATCCAATCTCTGTATGTACATTCGGGCCTTATTAGGCCTTATCAGCAGAGCTATAGATAGGGAAGACCGGCCTTGTGCATGTTCGAACTTGAGGTCAAGTTGGGCAGGCGGAAGACCGTAACCCTTACACAACCGGACTTTCTTAGATTTCTTTTCGTTTTGTTTTAGAAGTAGGTTATTATCCTCTTATTGTGACTTTTTGTGACACGACAGTATGAGAAGTAAATAAACAAACGATGGGTTTTTGATATGGCTTTTGTCGGTCTAAAAAAGCCATATCAAATAACACATCGTTTGTGTATTTATTTCATGAGTACGTATGTTGTTATTTTTATTCCACTTTATTTTATTTTCATTTTTCACGTCCCGGACGTGCTAGCTGACATTTCACCCCCACCATTTGATCATTGATTAAATTACAGAAGCGTGGAACTCTAGACATTTTCAAGCATTCTAAGTTGAAAATAGTAACATGACATGTGACTTTTACTAAGTCGTAACTTGGGATAATTCAAACGGTGCTGGTATAACCGACACATTGTACATGAATAAGCGGGTTTCACGTATATATTTGTATATGTGTGTATAACCCACAGCGATACGTTCGAACCCTCTTGACGCGTCTAGTTGCGCTTAAAACTCGCCCCTTCGCCCAAAAAATCTGACATGAAGATAGTTGTTGCTTATCTGATACATAAATAACAAAGTACACCGTAATCCTAATCTCATTTCATTTCAGAAATACTGATGTAGTAGGATCGGGGTACTTAACTACTCACATAAATCCACAAATGAGGCTAAAATGATTTTTACGTATGAATATATTATATATATATATTATATATATGTGTGTGTGTGTGTGTGTGTGTTAAAGAAAGAAATTGATCGACAGTATGTAGTATATTAGGAAAGGATTGAAAAAAAAACACAGGTTTAAATGAGTTAAGCTGGTGACGTTGTGTATTGGCCGACGATGCAGTTGTTTTCGATCTATTAAGTAGATCATCTTCAGGGCATTTGTTGGTATATGGAAGGTAATTAAGAAATTTTTTTATCTCAGAATAACGAAGAACAAGCGAGGTGATAGTTCTTGTTTATCAGTCTGTTTAAAAATTTGAAGTTTTGAAAAAGGAGACGATTTTGAACTATGACGTCAATCTCTGCTTTTACGGTGTGAGTTATAGGACTGTGATCGAAACACTGCAGCGTCGGCCAATAACTCACCACTTAACTTCATTTAAACCTGTGTTTTTTCAATCTTCTATATAATATATATATATATATATATATATATATATATATATGTATATATGAGTGAAGTAAAAGGGGAAGAATGAACAAAAAATGATGACTCAAATAAGTCAAGTGTGGGAGAAATATTTCGCCTTCTGACCGAAGGACTCTTTCCAGGTCGATTGAGAAGTCCTTCGCGTCAGAAGGACGAAATATTTCTCCCCCACTGGACTTATTGGGAAGTCATCATTTTTGTTCACTTCTTTCCTTTTACTTCACCTCATACTTTCGGATTTTACTCCAACACTACCTATCTTCTATATATATATATATATATATATATATATATATATATATATATATAATAAGTAATATATTATAAGTATTAACTTACCGGTGGTATTAAGAACGATCGTTGGAAGGCACAATATCCAGAGGTTAAGGTTGAGAAAAAACAAATACAAAAGTGCTCAATACATATGTAGAGCATAAATTATTTTAAAATGGGAATGAGTAACCTACTCGAGTTTCATCCGATTGATTTTCAGGTTACTTTAAATTAATCGAGTTTACGAGGATCTTAGTGTTATATATGCACCATATTTTTATAATAATTTTTATTATATTTTCATACTATACCAATTACACTGGTTACAAAAAAAATATTTTGTCTCGAGACAAGAATGTTGAATACTGTTTTTTTTTACTAATTTGGGTGTGCTAATAAATTTATTAAACAGTTTTGCTCTATTACCTCTAGTTTTTCTTCTTTTAAATAGTCTCATTTTTAATAGTATAGTTATATACGTGCTTATTTCAACAGTTGCCGCAGCTTATTACTGATA
Source organism: Doryteuthis pealeii (assembly GCA_023376005.1). Lineage (NCBI taxonomy): Eukaryota > Metazoa > Mollusca > Cephalopoda > Myopsida > Loliginidae > Doryteuthis > Doryteuthis pealeii. The sequence continues at coordinate 96,528,237 of CM042157.1, read as the reverse complement.
AAACAGGATAGATAAAGACATTGACGGAATAAATATACTGTAGATGACACAATGTACACAATTCATAGTAACCGCAGACTGTTAGAAGTGTGTTTTCTTAGATGATCTGCTGTATTTTGCCCCGGATGTCACGCAAGGCATCCAATAAAGTAAAATTAAATCATATGTAAGGCATAAAATGTGCGTCGTTGGAAATTGTAATAGAAATATATTACCAAAAGATTGTGTACACAATTGTCGAGGGAACACCTTCCTCCTGTGCTGCGAGGGACGACAGCCTCCTGCGCTGACTGCCAGGCACTACTGGCTGTTGTTCAGATCGTGTTGGCTACGCTTAACTGCCAAAATCCGTCTTGATATATAGCTATATTATATAATGTAATGCTCATCATCTTACATTATACTTTAAAAAAGAAGACATAAGTCAACACAATTATAGAAATTAACCCTAATGCATATACGCCTTTATGTATAGTATGTGTACAATAATGTACAGTATGCATATCTAAAAACTAGAGGTGATTAGTAAAAACGGATATCAAATCTGAATTCAGCTGCACCCCCAAATTAGGTTGGAACATTTTATTTTTGGGCTTGCCTCAATTCTTTGTAACCAGTGTTATTAGTTTATTTCATTTGATATTTGTGTTTATTATTTTTATTTATTTATTTTTTATTAAAGAAAATGTGTTAATATAACCAACTGCTAATTCTAATTTATGTTATTAGGCACATGTATGTTAATTTAATTTGATTTTCTCTTAGTGTGTTCGAAATATGACTCTATATTGTTGTTTGTGGAATGTATGTTAAAAGATATTGGAATTTATGAGGTTATATGAAAGGGAACCGGAGGAAAAAATTAAAATATTAAAAATTTAAATAAAACTTTGAGAAAAAATGACCAGTCAGAAAAAATTTAAAAAAATCCAAACAACGAGACAGTAAGGTGCGTATTTATTAAGGGCATTTAAACCACCAGAAAGTCACCTTCACCACCCCGGTCTTAAAACCATCATCCCCTCAGAAGATAGGATGAACTGAAACCCGATATCTTTACTTAACCAGTAAAAAGTATATATTAAAGCCTCATGATTATCTGTCTACTGTTTTCAATAAAGTTAGCGTCTATGAAACCCATAGTTATACACAGATACCCGGTGGACAGAAATAATCTATAACCGACGAAAATTGCCGAGTTTTAAGCTATTTCTTTCCAATATATGGCCATTTTCAATTAACATTGAACATCGAGCTCTCAAGTTGGACCTGAACTACTCTAACATTCCACGTTGGAAGAAAGGGACAACTTAGAATCATCCTAATACCAACTACCGCAAACCCATCTAGCGGAATATATAATATATATATATATATATATATATATATATATATAGAGAGAGAGAGAGAGAGAGAGAAGGGAGAGGGTAAGCCAGCGATTTAACAAATACAAAGTGCTCATCACTAAGTAGAGGCAAATTTATTATTAAAATGGGTACAAGAGAAACTACTCGAGTTTCACCATAAGGATCTTCAGAGTTTAAATCCCTGAATTAATCGGACACCGATTAATAGCGTCCGAATTTCACGTGTGTGGTCGCGTGTGGTCATTGAATACAATGACCACACACGTGAAATCGACTGCTATTAATCGGGTCTCGATTAATTCAGTGGACTTAAACCTGAAGATCCTTATGGTGAAACTGAGTAGGTTATCTCTTGTACCCATTTTATAATTATATAATATTATTTATATATATATATATTGTTGTAGATAGATAAAGATAGATAGATAGATAAGCCTACTTTAGTATAACCAAAAAATGGATCCCCAGTGTTAATCCTAATGAATTTATCAAGAAATTTCACAAATAAGGACGATCGGGGAAGGTCGAATCAATGACATATGAAGCCTGCACGAAAATTTAGCCGTTTAAAAACAGATTCGCAGCGAAACAATTAAGCAGGATAGTTGTCTGCATCACCGGGGTTAAACTGTCAACTACCACGGTGTTCAGAATAGGCTTCTTTTTATAATAGCAAGCAATATCTGCGCATGAGTTTCGTCTTAAAAAAGGTTTGTTTACGTCGTATATCTTTTAGTGTTAAAGCTGCCATATACACTTAGGTAAACAATTACAAACTTTGGTTATTAACTTCTTTAGGTATTATTATACTATGATTATTGCTAGTTATTTTCAGAGCCATTTTTTTTGTTCGAGACTAGATTGATATTTCCCTTCTGCCGTTATCTTAATCAATCCAATTATTGATTAATTATTTACCAAAAACCCTAATGATCTATTTTTGGGTTGGAAACAAGTAGGTTATCTATCTATGCCTTCAGTAATACACTCCACTAACGTATTGAGCACTTTTATATTCTTTTACCCTGACTTATATTTGATCGATAGTATATTCCCCCGTAAGTCATCTCTTTAACATCTATCTATCTATCTATCTATCCGTATCTATCTATATATATATATATATATATATTATATATAATTATTATATATTATGAATGAACAAATAAAAGGTTTAGCATTTATTTATTTACATGGGAATAATTTTACAAACAGTATGGTTTCCTTGCTAACGGGAATGCGTTTAGCAGGAACCATTGGTTGTAAATATTATTCCCATGTAAATAAATAAAAATAAACCTTTTATTTGTTTATTCATTCGTCTATCAACGCTCTATCACAGATATTGAGCACTCTTCTAATAACATGTACGTTGGACTACTACTGCTTATAAGTATAATAGGCCAACATACCACTAAGTAATAATAATAATATATATATATATATATATATATATTAATTATATAATATTATAATATATTATATATAATCTAAATAGAGAATATGGATAAAACACAAAAAAACTTGATAAGTCATATTTCGTCTCGATATGTAACGAAGCTTCGTCAGATTTATTTGAGAATGAAGAAGTACAGTCTGTTTTTTTTGCTACAAAAAAGGTAAATGGGGAGGGGGAGACGTAGGACGGGAAGGGATGATGGCGTCGTAATAATAAATTCAGCATAAAAAAGATCTGTGTCTCAGTATCTCAAATAAATCTGACGTTTCGTTACACACCCGAGGTGAAACTCATCAAATCAAGTATTTTGTGTTTTATCCGTGATTTCCCCAATTTTAAATCATATTTTGTCAGATTGACCCAATCTTTTATCCTCATATATATAATATATATAGATATATATATAATATATTGAGTATTTATCCAAAAAACTTGGTAGAAGGAATGATTCTATATGGGTTTCAAACACACTGTATTATTATTGTATTGATTCAGTATGTATAAATACAGTAATCTTTAAATCACTAAAAAGAGGCTCCAATGTATAATAAAGCTTTTTAGATTATATACAGAGCATATTTATCTTGAAGGAAGGAAAAACTCAACACCGTATCCATATAAATTTTATTTCGACCAAAATTGGGGCCTTAAAATCTAAGTTGATTTAATTATATGCTCCACAAAATCCAAGTTCTCAGTTCAGATGGAAATAAAAATTTGAATTGTTAAACAGAAAAAAATTACGCCCTCAAAAATGTTTTTTTTCCTTTACAAAATGTATACATTAAAGGACTGTTATACAATTCAGATATTTTTGATTTCCCAACCTGATGAGACTTGATTTTTGGGGAGCGTTATTAAATCAACTTAGATTTATAATGGCCCCAATTTGGTTGGTTGAAATAAATTTATTATGGAATAACGGTGTTGGTTTTCCGTTCCTTTCAAATATATATATATTATATTATATATATATTAATAATATATATATATACAGAACAAAACGTGACCTTTAGCACCCATTCAACCGTGAGTAGATGAATGAGATTAGGGAAAAGTGAGTTAGTAAAGCGAATAAAACTTTTTTTAAAAATAAATCGGTCGGATCAAAACAATAAAAATCATTTTTTAAGCTTGCTAAGAAAGGACTGCTGACCTAATTTAAGCTACATTTTTAATTCTCCCCCTCTCTCTCTCTCTCTCTTCTCTCTCTTCTCTCTTCTCTCTCCTACTCTCTCTCTCTCTACCTCGAAGAAACTAACATTATTATAGAGGAGGTTAATCAAGAGATACATAGAGGGGAGAATGATAGGCAGAAAGTAAAGTAAGGCGATTGGTGAGTTTGACTTTAATTGCAAATTATGAGATACTTTGAGAACCAATTAAAAGGGATTTAAAAAAAACATCAGTTCAATACTATTGAAGTCAGTCAGTCAGTCAACTATCTGGTTTGAACAATGTGACTGGCTAAGCACAACTCGTACTTATGGAATTCAGGAACAGTCCACTCATGCATTGAAGGATCCATTACTTGAGTCCGTGATTGGCTGCTTGGTGTATGATACTCTGAGCTCCAAAATCCTGCATTTTGCAGTAGTGCTTAGCAGCAAACCAGAATCGTATTTAAGTTTACAATACTGCTGTCTTGTCTTGCCAATTCGACGGTAATTGGACTTAGTATGATTATTCTACAAAATACTAAAAATAACGAATAATTTAGTATAGTTTTCGTGTCCATAACTAAAACAGTAAAAAAGCCTTGTAAAGGAAACGTTGATCACTCAGCTTGTATGAATATATATATAAGAAAAAAAAGAAGGAAGGAAAGAAGGAGGAATAAAAATAATCAATTGTAATATTTTGGCAGAATTAGGAATATACTTATGTCACCTGATCATTTTCGTTCATTTGTTTATTATTTAATGTGTTGCCGGAGGTTCTGATAAATACATTCTGTATAAATAAGGAGTCTGTATTGAATAGCCAGTATAGTACACTTCACGGCAGGTGATATTTTCGCCCAGTTTTCAAGTGGCCCCCTCACACCTCGTTGACTACTCAATCGCCTCAAAGAATCCGCACCGACAAACCATTTGGCAGTTTATCAGGAACTAAATTTTCCGTTTCTCAGGAAAATCTCCAAATCTAGCCCTTGGGTCTCGTGAGATATATATATATATATATATATATAATATTAATATTTATATATGTAATAATCATAGAAAATTGAAAAACACAGGTTTTAATGGGTTAAGTGGTGAGTTATGGCGATGCTGCAGTGTTCGATCTATTAAAAGATCATCTTCAGGGCTAAGATAAGGAAATTATATATCACAGAAGTGAGGATAAAAGTGATATATATGATTCTGTGATATAAATTTCTTATCTATGCCTGAAGATGATCTATTTAATAGATCGAAACACTGCAGCGTCGACCAATAAAACTCACCACTTAAATCCATTTAAACCCTTGTTTGTTCAATTTTCTGATATATTAATACCGTCGGATTTACTCCTCTCTTCACACACACATATATATATAATATTATATATATATATATTATATAATTATATATATTAGAGAGAGAGATATAGAGAGAGAGAGGAGAGTGGGAGAGAAAAAAGAGAACGTTTGAGTGTGTGTGTATGTTTGAGAGAGAGATAGAGATAATAGATAGATAGAGAGATGGAGAAGCGAAGAGGAGAGGGGGGGCTGAGGAACCTGTGCGAGAATGACGTAAGAGAGAGAGAGAGATAGAGAGAGAGAGAGAGAGAGAGAGATGCAGAGAGAGGAGGAAAGCGAAGAAAATTTGATATTCAACTGCCAAACATTCAATCAAATATAGGAAGAGAAAAAGAAATTATATTATATAATATAATATATATATATAATAATTATAATATATATATATATATCCTGTGTTCGGTCGAGTGATCGTTTAATGTGAAAGAAATAGTATTTGTCACTATACTAATATTATATATATATATTGTTTCGAGTTAGTGAATGGGAGAGAGAGATTGGAGGGAGAGAGACAGACAAACAGATAGACATAGAGCGGGAGGGAGGGAGAGTGTGAGAGAGAGAGAGACGAGAGAGAGAGAGAGAGAGAGAGAGAGAAGAGAGAGAGAGAGAGAGAGAAGAGAAGATCTCTCGCAAATCAAGGTTTGGACACAGATTGAAAAACAAAAGCCGAGTAGGCAGACAAGTGGACAGATGGCCGTCAGTTTCTCCCGCCGTTATCCATCGATTTGATTGGTCAGTTGCTTGCTGACATCATGAACAGATGTTATTTTTCTATAAGCCCTTGTTGGTACATCTTTTGATTAGAAGCTCGCGTGCGCCAAACCCAGAAATTAAATGTGGGCATTGGCTGAAAGAGCAACGTAACCTTACGAATGGCATGGATAGGAACTTCCACTTCACTTTCTTTCTTTCATTCTGTTCTTCTTTCTTTTTATTCACTTTCTTTCTTTTTTCCTTCTTTCTTTTCTTTCTTCTCTTTTCTTTGCTTTTTCTCACTTCTTTCTATTTCCAATACCAAATGTCCACTCTTTCTTTCTTTCTTTTTTACTTTCTTTGTTCTTTTTTTCTTTCTTTCTTTCTTTCTTTTTTTCTTTCTTTTCTTTCTTTTCTTTCTCTCTTTTTCGTTGCTTTTCTCACTTCTTCTATTTCCAAAACCAAATTCTTTTCTTTCTTCTTCTTTCCTTTCTCTTCTGTTTCTTTTTACCTTCTTTCTTGTCGTTCTTTTCTTTCTTCTTTCTATCTTTTTATTTCTTCTTTCTTCCTTTTTTACCTTTCTTCTCTTTTTTTTCTTCTCTTTTCTCCGTTGCTTTTTCTCACTTCTTTCTATTTCAATACCAAATTCCCTTTCTTTCTTTCTTTCTCTGTTTTTCTTTTGTACCTTCTTTCTTTTTCTTTCTTTTCTTTCTTTCTTTCTATCTTTTACCTTCTTCTTCTTCCTTTTACTTTCTTTTCTTTCTTCTCTTTTCTTTGCTTTTCTCATTCTTTCTATTTCCATACTAAATTCATCTCTTTCTTTCTTTCTTTTCTCTTTCTTTCTCTTTCTTCTGTTTTTCTTTTTACTTCTTTCTTTTTTCTTCTTTCTTTCTTTCTTTTTATCTTTTACTTTCTTTCTTTCTTCCTTTTACTTCTTTCTTTTTTCTTTCTTCTCTTTCTTGCTTTTTCCTCACTTCTTTCTATTTCCAATACCAAATTCCATCTCTTTTCTTTCTTCTTTTTTACTTCTTTCTTTTTTCTTTTCTTTCTTTCTTTCTTTTTGGTCTTCTTTTCTTTCTTTTTCTTTCTTCTCTTTTTCTTTGCTTTTTCTCCACTTCTTTCTATTTCCAATACCAAATTCCATCTCTTTTCTTCTTTCTTTTTACTTTCTTTCTTTTCTTTCTTCTTCTTTCTTTCTTTTTTTCTTTCTTTTCTTCTTTCCTTTCTCTCTTTTCTTGCTTTCTCATTCTTTCTATTCCGAATACCAAATGTCCCTGTCTTTCTTTCTTCTTTCTTTTCTTTCTTTCTTCTGTTTTTCTTTTTACCTTTTCTTTTCTTTCTTTTCTATCTTACTTTTCTTTTCTTTCTTCCTTTTTACTTTTTTCTTTTCTTTTTTTCTTTTTCTTTTCTTTCTTTTCTTCCTTTTTTACTTCTTTCTTTTTTCTTTCTTTCTTTCTTTCTTTTTCTTTCTTCTTTTTTTCTTTTCTTTCTTTCTCACTTCTTTCTATTTCCAATACCAAATTCCCTTTCTTTTTTCTTTCTTTCTTTCTTTTTTACTTTCTTTCTTTTTTCTTTCTTTCTTTCTTTCTTTTCTCACTTCTTTCTTTCCAATACCAAATTCCCATTTTTCTTCTTTCTTTTCTATAATACATAAATTACAGAATGTCATTTGGTTAAAAGACCAAAGAAACCTTCTGAGTCGTATGAATAAGGAAATGACAACGGAAGAAACAGTGAAGAGGAGATGTTTCTGGCTTCAGTAAACGAACAACAAAACACGCGCGTTGTTTAAGAAGTCATTTTACAAGTATATCCTTTACATATGCCTTGCCACTATATCTTATTATAATGGAGATTGTGGGTTTGTATGTCTGTAACCGAAACTATATTACTATTCAAGTCACAATGCCCTTTGTTATTTACATTCATATTCTCCATGATTTTATTTTTATTTAAACCTCAATATTAATAAATTGTTTTACATCGTTAAGATGTTGACCATATCTAATACTAATAACATGCAATTCTATTTATATATCCAACAAAATAGTGGATTATAGTGTGAATGGGAAGCTAATTTGCATATTGATCTTAAAAATTTGATTTAATAAATATATGCTTAGTATTATTTCTAATTGTTTTTTATCTTATTGAATATGAGCAAAAATCTCGGGGATAAATCTTAAAAGCAATCCATTAACAAGAAGAAATAACTGTAATATTATTCTTTACTTCCTATTTTAACTAAATAGTTAAATTAGGAAAATTTACCTGAAAGACGGGAGTAAGTGAAAATGATGGAAGAGTTAGTTTCAAAGCTGTTCTATTTTTCAATCATACCCCCTCTGTTCCAAATATTTTTATCTGCATTCTTTATTCAGTTTCATTAGCCTTTCTAATTTAACATGATATTTTATTATATTAAAACTTAAAGACTTGCACCCGGAGGGTGCATATATTTGCTAGTATACATAAATATAAGTATATTTTGGCAGCAATTCTCTTCTGATGAGTTTCTTTTCTATCCTTTCTAATCGTCTGGTCAACTTTTTTAAAAATATCCGGGTGGAATTGGTGTTCTTTCACGAGTACTTAGTGCCATCATCAGATGTGGAACTGGTGAGATGTTTCCATTATTTCTTTTTAAACAAACAGTAGCAGTAGGAATTAGTAGTAGGGGACTCATAAGTTTATAAGAACGTTATGCGGAATAGTGGGAGGAGAATTGGCGGGAAATTATAGGCAACTGAGAATATGTTAGCTTGTCCCGAAGTTGATCTTGTTTGAGATGGGTTTTTTTTTTATTTAATGTATAATGTTCGAGTGTTTCGGTGTTGATGAAGGGGGGACATCTTTCAATTTGAATTTTATTTACAATAATTTATTTGTTTCATTTTAATAAAATAAAATAACATTTTCTGATTTATTGAAATCTGAATTATTTTGTGTGGGGATTTGTATAACCAAAGGAGATGAATTTACATCTATGTGGCTTGTTGACACTTCTGTCTGCTTTTGAGGAGGAGAAGTAGAACGAGGAGCTGGCTGAACTTCTTTACTATTCAAAACATTTGTTTTAGTCGCCTACAATTAAAAATGAAAATAAAATAAATGAAGATAAACAGTTCCAGAATATGATATCTCCTGAATATAATAGTAAGAAAGAATGTAATATCTCCTGATTGGTTTGGTTTGGTTTTACGGCATCTCAACCTCAGTGGGTCATTTAATGCCAATAAAGTTTTGAAATAAATTCATTTTTAATGGATACTCAATTTTTTTTATATAAATACATTTTTCTATTTAACCCATAGATGGGACCCTAACAGGTACTACCACTCTGGGTCAGAGTGGACCTGGGAGTAATGGTGATGAATGGGTGCTAACCCATTTCTTGGCCAAATGTAAAAACAAGGATTTTTTTGTGAATTTTACCAGATGATGTTTGATGCTATTTTCTTAAAGAATGGTACAAGAAAAAGATCTAAATTTTGGTATCCGTATTCAGTATATTAACACACAACTTTTGCATAGATGCACAATTTAATATTTCCAAAAGTGAAAAATCGACCTACCCTAATGTCCAGCGTGTTATGTTTGTTTTACTTGGGTGGTTTGATTGATGTGACCGTACATCTGTTTTCTCGTGGGGTGTTGTTTACACGACTTGTTTAAGATTGCACGCAACATTCTTATCCATCATCCCATCTAGCTTATTCTCAAGGCACTTGGTTAGGGTCCAAGTGGTGCAACTCTACAGTAGTACTGATAAACTACGAATTGGAAGAATTGTCACTTTAACTTTTCAGTGAGGCTGGATTTCCATACGACTGAGAATCTGCTTATAGCTGACCATGTCTTCCCATTATGTGGATTCTATTTTTCTTTTTTTCTCTTTCATTCTATTTTCTTACTCCATGTGTACTTCAAATATCAAATTATTCCCCTTTGTTTGTGTTGGATTTTTGCAGATATAAGGTGTATGCCAGTTCCCCGCCTATAATTATAGACTAGGCGAGTGTTAAGTATCTGGCAGCCATCCTTCGTTCCAGATGTAATGAATAAGTAAGCAAGCCAATAAGAATCCGGTGTTAACGTATTCCTTGTAAGTCCGTCGTCCAAGAGAATCCAAATGTCAATGAAATAAGCTCAGATTGGGGTCTCTATTAATACAGCAGAAGCAGCAGCAGCAGTGCCAGTGATTGGACAATAAGAATCCTTCTCAGGTCACGTGTTTATAGTCGAGTCTATAAGTAGAAGTGACCATTTACCTTATGCCTTATATATCAAAAATAATTCAACAGCGAGATCACGTGGTCTATTTCTTAGCCAATCGCTGACCATAGTGCGTGACTGATATATTACTTAGGCGCTGATTCTTTCTCAGTCAACTCGGAATCATCCACGAAGGAACCTAGGAATCTCTACCTGAGAGGATGACCAAAGGAACCAATTCGGAGGACTCTCTATCTAGAATCAACTGGCCAATTATGACCCTTAAAAACTTAACAGTTTGTTTTGTGTGTGTTTTTGTCTTTTATTCCTTCTTCTTACTTAAAGTACTGAATTATCTTTCTTTCTATCTATCTATTTTTCTTTCTTTCTTTCTTTCTTTCATTCTTTTTTTCTCTCTTTCTTACCCCATTTCTAGTTCAAATACCAAATCATCTTTCTTTCAGTTCTTTCTTACTTTCGCTCTTTCTTTTTTCTTTCATTTCTTTCTTTCTTTTTTCTTTCTTTCTTTTTTCTTTCTTTCTTTTTTCCTTTCTTTCATTCTTTGTTTCTTTTTTCAAATACTAATTTTTTTCTTTTCATTCTGTTTTCTTTTCTTTCCTTTCTTTCTTTCTTTCTTATTTTCTTTCTTTGTTCAAATACGAATTTTCTTTCATTTCAATACCCGTTTTCTTTTTATCAATCATTTACATCTCTTGCCTTTCATTCCTTTTTCTCACTCCTTTCTATTTCCAATACTGAATTCCATTTCTTTCTTTCTTTCTTTCTTTTCTTTCTTTTTTCCTTTTTTCTTTCTTTCTTTTCTCTTTCCTTTCTTTCTTTTCATTTCTTTCTTTCTTTCTTTCTTTCTTTACTTTTTCCCACTCCTTTCTATTTCCAATACCAAATTCCATTTCCGTCTTTCTTTCGTTCTTTCTTTTTTTCTTTCTGTCTCTTCTCTTTCATTTCTTTCTTTTTTCTTCTTTTCTCTCTTTCTTTCTTTCTTTTCTTTTCTTTCTTCTTTCTTTTCTTTCTTTCTTTTCCTTTCTTTTTTCTTTCATTTCATTTCTTTCTTTCTTTTTTTCTTTCTTTGCTTTTTCTGACTCCTTTCTATTTCCAATACCAAATTCCATTTCTTTCTTCTTTTTTCTTTTTCTTTCTCTTTCTTTCATTTCTTTCTTTTTTTTCTTCTTCTCTTTCTTTCTTCTTTTTTTCTCACTCCCTTCTATTTCCAATAACACATTCCATCTTTCTTTCTTTCTTTCTTTTTTCGATTCTTTCTTTCTTTTTTTCTTTCATTTCATTTTCTTTCTTTCTTTCTTTCTTTCCTTTTTCTCACCCCTTTCTATTTCCAATACCAAATTCCATTTCTTTCTTTCTTTTTTATTCTATGCCATCAACAGTGAGTCGAAAAATATCCCCCACCCCACTTCTGCCCACTAACAACCCCACACAACAAGACAAATCGGCCAACATGCAATCTCTTTTACACACAGCATTAACTCAACACCTCACTCTAGCCCGACAACGCCACCAACCTGAACAATAGTCCCATCCACTTTCTCTGCTCCTGCTGGGACGTCGCTTTCTTCCCGCCAATTATCTCCCCCTTTTAAGTTGCCTCGCACTTCTGAAAGTAAATGCTTCTTATTTTGTAGGCCGGCGTGTCTAACCCGAAAAAATGCGTGGGTGCTTTCCCAGCTCCCCCTCGTCACATCCCCGCGCACTGTAAAGTAATAAACGATACAAAGAAAGTTCTAAAATGAGGGAAAGTAAATAAATAAAAGATGTTATTACTCGGAATGCAAATGTGAGTGGTTTTGTCAAAAGAAATACTAAAAGTTAATCGATTAGACAAATCGATATGTTATTATCAGATGCCAGTCGGTACTACAATTGAATCGAACGCAATATGCATCTCACTCTTTGGAGTTTTCACGTCGGAAAGATGGGGAAAAAATCTTTTAAACATGTACTGGTCCGGTAGTAAAAAGAATATTACAATAATCATATACACAACCCTCTCTCATGCTCACACAACCACACACACACACACCATATATATATATAGTATATTATATATATATATATATATTAATTGAGATTGTGTGTTTTTCTTTCTGTATCTGAAAGCTATTCACTACTAAATCACAATTCCCTTAGTTATTTACGTCATATTTCCATGATTCTATTTTATTTAAACCTCAATTATATATATAACTAATAAAAATTGTGTTACATTATTAATACTGTTGACATATCCTACATACTAATAACATCAATTGTATTTATATATACAACAAAATAGCCGTTACAGCGGTGAACAGGAAGGCTAATTTGCATATTGATCTTAAAAAATGATTTTATAAAATATATGCTTAGTATTATTGATTTCTAATTGTTTGGTTTTATCTTATTGAATATGAGCAAAAATCTCGGATATAAATCTTAAAAGAAATCCATTAACAAGAAGAAATAACTGTAATTTTATTCTTTACTTCCTATTTTAACTAAATAGTTAAATTAGGAAAATTTATCAATGAAAGACGGGAGTAATGGAAATTGATGGAAGAGTTAGTTTCAAAGTTGTTCTATTTTTCAATCATACCCCCTCTGTTCCAAATATTTTTATCTGCATTCTTATTCAGTTTCATTAGCCTTTCTAATTCAACATATTTTATTATATTAAAACTTAAATACTTGCACCCGGAGGGTGCATATATTTGCTAGTATATATAATATAATAAGATAAATATATAAAGGTTTTACATATCTATTTATTGGGTGACAAAGGAACAATCACAACCATATTGGTTTCATGCGATGCAATCATCAGGTGAAGATGTTTCAAATGTAAGGAAAATCGAAAAAATTACAAAAAATTTCAAAAACTTCAATAGACACGGGATGCGTATGATTAGAAAAAATGATGTGTGTGTGTATGTGAAGGTGAATTGAATGTGTGAGAGTGTTTATTGGCTGCATAAAGGTTGCGTACGCGTAGTAACTGGTCACACACATAATACGTTGATATGTGAGTGTGTGGTATTTTAACAGTGCTTACGTGCGAGCGCTTGTGCCTGTGGATGTATGTGTGTGTGTATGTTTTTTTTTCCTGTCGGATGTCTAGGTTATGTATGTTTGTATATAGCTGGGTCACGTTAATTGAGGAGTGCGGATGAATAATATTAACTTTAAGATTGCAAATGTACATTATATATATTATATATATATATATATATATATGGAGTAAATATGGAAATAAATCCGACAATATTAAGAAATTTGCAAAAACAAGTGTCCCAAAAATAAGATGAATTTATTTATCGACGCTAAAACGTTTCGGTTTCTTTAAACCTTCATCAGGATGTATTATGGAGTGAAGAAATTGCTGGATATTTTATAAATGACAGGAGATAAAAAAATCTTTATAAATTTTTTTTGTGTGTGCAACTGTATTTGTTCAGCGTTATATTTTTGAAAGACTGAACAAATACAATTAAACAACAACAACAACAACAACAACAAAATTTATAAAGATTTTTTATCTCCTGTCATCTATAAAACATCCATCAATTTCTTCACCCCATAACACATCCTGATGAAGGTTTAAAGAAACCGAAACGTTTAAGCGTCGATAAATACGTTCCTGTGTTATATCTGTCCTAAACAAAATAGCATTACTTTTTGACTAACCCTCGTTACATATATATATATATATTGATAAATTAAGTGTTCACAATATCAATATTAGAGCATAACAATGGTTGGATATCAAATGTATTTCCTCTCGAAGTTGGATGTCAGAAAACTTTGATGTGAGGGGAATCTTTCACCGCGAGTTCCTGCCACAGGGTCAGACAATCAACCAGCATATCTACAAATAGATACTGCGGTCTTTGCTTCGATCAGTGCGTGAGAAGAGGCAAGGATTTGTTATCAGCGTGCATATGACAATCCCACAGTGTGACAACAAACTAACAAAGTCAGGTGGTATCGTGAGAATCTGTTGAGGTGCTCTGACTTAGTGGTAATGATGCTTCGGACCCGAAACCAGAGTCATCATCTAATGAAGGTTTTGTTGGATGCAATACTGCTGTTTAAACTGCAGTCGTTGTATGAACAACTTAGATACAAATTCCCCAGTGCTTGGTGATTGTCAGTTTCTCATTCATCTGATCACTGGACCAAATACAATTTCTAGGCTGCTTGGTTGGTTGGATTTTACGGCACGTCAACCCTTGTTGGGTTATTTTGTTTTATAAGATATTTTGTTTAATCACTCGTGTAGGTTATTCGATTTTTTAAAACCTCAATTTTTCAAACACAATTCTAATAATAATTTTATATTAATTCTACCCGTAGATGGGAGCCTAATAGGTACTATCACACCAGGTCAGGGTAGACCTGGGAGTGATGGCGATAATGTGATACTCCACCTACCCCAGAGTTCCAAAATTTCAAACTTCAACACTAGATGCAGTTTAACGTCATACCCAGCCACCGCCTTCTAGCACATATATGATAAAAAGGGAAGCGCGTGGTGTAATGGTTAAAGTCATTGGAAATGGACTCGTCGCCCCGAGTTCAAATCCTGGACGTGTTGATTGCATTTCACTTAGCGTTAATACCCCTGGGAAAGGTATGAATCCTACTCTCCCCCCCCCCAGCTATGTGTAAATAGTAGGGAAGACTGGGCTCTTTAACCTTGGTTAGGCAACTGGTATAGCAGAAGGAAAACTCTGAATTCAAACCTGTTGAACTCCGCTTAAGAAATTCATCTTGTGTCGCATCCTGCTCGTGCGGAGGGGTTGGTAAATATATATATGATAAAAAGGGGTTAGCAGTTGCCATAAGAGCAATAAGGTTGGGACAATCTATAGGTGCTAGGGATTGAGGTAATCAGTCGATTGATCGGAGGGACTCTTACAGATAGGTAGATGAGTATTGGAGAGAGAGAGAGAGAGAGAGAGAGAAGAGAAGAGAGAGAGAGAGAGAGAGAGAGAGAGAGAGAGAGAGAGAGAGAGAGAGAGCATTTATCAAAAGAGATAGAATAGGCGGGGGAAAAGTAGGTGACAATATCCCCGCCATTTTTTCGCTGCATGTTCTTATCGCTTTGTGTACAGAGATTTTCCAAACGGACGTGAAAAATCAAAAAGTTGCTGAGACGAAAGACGGAAGATATTGATTCCCAAAATGCATCAGTTTAAAGAGCGGGCTGTTGTTGTTGAAAGTCGCGAGTCGGGGAAAAAAAACAGAAAAAAAAAACAAACAAAAAAACAACAAAAAACAAAAAACAAAAAAAACAAACAAAGACGTGATAAACGATTAGGTAATGAGAATCCATTAGTGAGACGGTCTTTTGCTTTTTATCCTTGATCGTCAACAGGAAAGAAAAGGAAAGGGTCTTCGCTTTGGATATTTGAATTTAAAAGGGTTAATTTCTTCTTTCTTTTCTTTCCTTCTTTCGTGATTTTCTTTCTTTCTCACTTTCTTTCTTTCCATTATGCTTCCCTTTCTTTCCTTCCTTCTTTCATGATTTCTTTTTCTCTCACTTTCTTTCTTTCTCACTTTCTTTCTCACTTTCTTTCTTTTTCACTTTTTTCTTTCTTTCTCGCTTTCTTTCTTTCTTTTCGTGATTTTCTTTCTTTCTCACTTTCTTTCTCACTTTCTTTCTTTCTTTCTCGCTTTCTTTCTTTCTTTTCGTGATTTTCTTTCTTTCTCACTTTCTTTCTCACTTTCTTTTTCTTTCTTTCTTTCTTTCGTGCTTTCCTTTCTTTCCTTCCTTCTTTCATGATTTTCTCTTCTTTCTTTCTCACTTTCTTTCTTTCTTTCTTTCTTCCATTATGCTTTCCTTTCTTCCTTCCTTCTTTCGGATTTCTTCATTTCTTTCTTTCTCACTTTCTTTCTTTCTCACTTTTTCTTTCTTTTCCACTTTCTTTCTTTCTTTCTTTCTCAATTTCTTTCTTTCTCACTTCTTTCTCACTTTCTTTCTTTTTCACTTTTCTTTCTTTCTTTCTTTCTTTCTCTTCTTTCTTTCTTTCTCACTTCTTTCTTTTCTTTTCGTGATTTTCTTTCTTTCTCACTTTCTTTTTCTCACTTTCTTTCTTTCTTTCTTTCTTTCTTTCGTGCTTTTCCTTTCTTCCTTCCTTCTTTCATGATTTTCTTTCTTTCTTTCTTTCTTCCTTCTTTTTCTTCTTTCTTCTCATTTTTCTTTCTTCATGCTTTTCTTTGCTTCATTCACGAATTTCTTTCTTTCTTTCACGATTTTTTTTCTTTTTTTTCTTCTCTCGATTTTTCTTTTTTCTTTTTTTGTTCTTTCTTTTTTCTGTTCTAATTTTTTTCACTTTCTCTTTTTTCTTTCTTTCTTTTTTCTTTGATGCTTTTCTTTCTTTCTTTCATTCTTTCTTTCTTACTTTCTTTCATACTTTTTTTATTACATTTTTTCACGATTTTCTTTCTTTATTTTTTCCCTTCTTTTTTTCTTTGACAATTTTCTTTTTTTCTTTCTATCTGTTTTTCACGAATTTCTATCTATCTATCTATCTATCTATCTATCTATCTATCTATCTTTCATTCTTTCTTTCTTCCTGTCTTTATTACTTTAATTATCTACCTATTTCTTTCTTTTTCAGCATTTATCCTTTTCCATTTCTCTCTACTAAAAGAATATTGTATATATGCATCCACCTACTCTCCCTGCAGCTATGGGTAAATAGCAGGACAGACTGGGCTTTGCCTAGATAACCAGTCTAGGAGAAAGAAAATATTGAATTTAAACCTATTAAACACAGCTTAATAAAATGACCTTTTGTTACACCCTGGTCGTGCAGAGATGTTGATATATAATATATATTATATATAATATATATATATTATATATATATATATATATAATTCCCTTATCTCACGTTATTCATACTTCATCTATGAATATTTTATTTCGTTCTTTTGTTTATTTGATTTTATTATCATTTCTCTTTAAGTCATTCCATTTTCTACTTAATACGAGGTATGTCAGAAAAGTTACAGTATGTCAGAAAATGTTGATGTGAGGGGCATCGTCCACCGCGAGTTCTTGCCACAGGGCCAGACAAACAACCAGCATATCTACAAATAGATACTGCGGTCTTTGTTCCGTTCAGTCCGCGAGAAGAGGCAAGAGATGTGACAGGACAACTCGTGGGTGATTCACCATGGTAAACACACCTGCCCACACTGCCTTATCCGAGAGTTCCTGGCCCAGAAGGACATCACTGTGCTGGAGCAACCTCCCTACTCGCCGGAGCTGGCTCCATATGATTTTTTCCTCTTCCCCAAGCTCAAGGGGGTCATCAAGGGAACCCATTTTGAGGATACGTATGACATAAAAAAGGCCGTGACGACAGAGCAACGGAGAATCCCGGAAGAATCCTTCCAGGAGTGCATGCAAAAGTGGCAGAGAAGGATGGGAAAGTTCATTAGACTCTAAGGGGTTTACTTTGAAGGAGATACCTTGTAGTTTGGAATTGAAATAATGTTTTTGTGACACTAGTGCTGGGATTTTTTTTGTAACATACCTCGGACATTAATTCTTCATTTTTCATACTCCATTGCTACTTTAATAACGAACTTTGCGGAAGGGGGAGGCTATCTCAATCATTGAAAGGGAGTCTTTCCTCTTACCTTCTCCTGCTTTCAATCAACAGATTAATAATTGAAAGTGATAGTGACACATGTACGTTATATTATTTGAACTCTGTCAGTAATAGCCGTTTTTCCTTTCTTTTTAACAAAACATTTTTCAGATATGAATTCAATGGCTTTTAGTTGCCAATAAAGAATTTATGATTGTTAAGTTTTTATGGGCTATCCTTTGGCCTTCAAGCAAGAGCGTCTGTCCAGTGGAATTGGATCCTTGGTAAAGAGTCCTCCGATAATGAAAAGAGTCCTCAGTTCCTTCGTCAATGATCGTAAGTTCCTCCTCAATGATTGCAAGTGAACTGTGGCAAGTATCCGTGTTTAAGTAATGTATCAGCCACGCAGTATGGCTTGTTAATTGGCTGAAGGAGTAAACCACATGACCTTGGCTAGTCTTTCACGATTTCCAGGTGGGGAATCAGAGCACATCTTATATCTCAAATATTCCAACAATGATAGCAATCCTCACTGTGTTCTGTTAATAGAAGAAGGGTCTAAAGACTTAATTGTCATGTGCGGCCCTCAAAACAGGCATATGTAATCCATACGGCCCTATGCGCTGCTCAGTTTGACATGCCTGAACTAGATGACCGGTAAATATATAGGGCTACTTGTTTTTCATAGTTAATTGGATGATCCGTAAATATATTCTAAAAGCGGTTCTTGATAATAATGATGTTTATATTCAGGAAGATATGAAAAAGATAAAGACAGAGAAACACAAAAGGCAAGAGGAGCAGAGGAGGAAAAGGAAAAGGAAGGGGGGTGAATACTATGGATATAAGTTTTAACTTAGTATAAGTCCACATGTCCCCTCCAAGATTAGCGTTAACGAGGGTGGAACATGTAGAGACTGAGACAGAGATAGAGTGAGAGGGAGAGAGAAAGAAAGGCCGAGAGGGACGCAGCAGAAGGACAGGGGAGTTTTTGCTAAGTCATTAACATGCTACCTTTAATATACGACACCATTCCATGATTTAGAATCATTCTTTCATATTAGTTCAAATGGTTAGAGTAAAATCAGAATTACAAACTTAATATATAATTTTAACTAGTATATCATAATATATAATTGTAACTAGTATATCATAATTAAGAAAACGATCTGTAAATCTACTGGGTTCCTTACAGCGTTCCATGATGATATTGATGCTTCTATTTAGAAAGGAGCGAAGAATTCTAATGATAATTTCATAGTTATCTAAACGAACCGTAAATCTGCAGGGCTCCTTGTTCTTACAGCACTCCTACCAAATAAAAAATAGAAAAACGTTCTACGTTTTTTAATATATGAACGCATTGTCCTCGTCTTTATTGTGAAATATACATTCACAACATTTCGGACATTGTACCTTTCAGGATTCCCCAGGTGTTCATTGTAAGTCAATTAGGACAGGTCATCTCAAGCCCTAGCACCTATATGATTGTCCCAACCCTATTGCCCTTATGACAAGCCCCTACCCTTTTTATCATACATGTGCTAGAAGGCGGTGGCTGAGAGTCTTCATGTTCTGAGAATGATGTTAAACTCTATCTGATGGTGAGGTTCCAGTACTGGAGGTCTGGGGAATGTGGAGCACCCATTTATCACCATTGCTCCCTGGTCCACTCTGACTCGGAGTGGTAGTACCTGTTAGGGTCCCATCTATGGGTTGAATAGAATAATTGAGTATCCATTAAGAATGTATTTATTTCAAAACTTTATCGGCATTAAATGACCCACTGAAGTTGATATGCCGTAAACAAACCAAACCAAACCAATTGGGGCAGACTAGCTCAGTCGGTAGAGCGTTCGGCTAGAAATCACAAGGTTCCTAGTTCGATACCGGCCCTCGCCAACTCAGCGTATGAATAGCACAGGGATCTGTGCGGTAAAGTAAGGAGCTAATGGTAGGTGTGGCGCTCCACCTCAGACGCTAAAAAACAATCTCCTTGGACTAGCGCTAGTGAAAAGGGGATAGACTACCTCGCTAATTGGCTGATACCGACTTTAGGCCATCCCGACGATTTTACTTGCTTACTCTTACTCTTCTATGCGCGTTAAGACTTTATATATCAAAGCATAGCAAGGATTCCTTGCAAAATCAGCAAATGTATTCAAAATGATTTCCCAAATGAATCATTGTTATGGCTCTATTACTGACACTTAACACGATCGTTCATTGTCCCCGGGAGGTCCGCTGTGCAGCAGCCAGTATCCGCACAGAGCTGCTCAATGTAGGTCCATGCTGGGCGGCCCACATTAGCATGTCCATGTGCTGGTTTCCACAAAAGAATGTCGCTTATGAGTTCGTCCTTGCTTCTCCAGCAGTGTCCATATCTTGTCCATCTCACTCGGATGGTTTGTGAGATAGGGGGCAGGTGGCCGTACTGCTGCTTTCTTAAGGTGTGCTGTTTCCACGACTTGTTCAAGATCGCACGCAGCATTCTTGTCCAGCTCCGATCTAGTTTAATCTTCAGGTGTCTAGTTAGGGTCCAAGTGGTGCAGTCATACAGCAAAAAAACAAAAATAACCCCCCTCAAAAAAAACGACTCTATTAAGAAATAAAAACTCGCTTCGATAAGCAACACAGATAATAAGGATTTACATTTTTGCATTCTTTTTAACCAGAGGGTGTGTTGCAATATTGATAACGTATTTTAAGGAAGACGAGTCCTAATTAATATATATATATATATATATATATATATTATATATATATATATATATATATAGGAAATCACGGTTACTTGACTAAGAGTTTAATTCGTTCTACCGACTCACTTGATAGTTTGTTAAGATAGGGGGCATGTGGCCGTTACAAGCTGCTTCCTTGAGGGGTGTCATTTCCACAGCATGTCCAAGATCGCACGCAGAATTCTTGTGCAACTCCCATCCAGGCATCAGTCAAAACATTGTTTATGTGTATTATACAATGAAGAATGATGACAACAATCCTAAAAATGAAAATAATACAAATCTATTTATTGTGTAAAATCAGAATCCTTAAGTGACAAAAGAACAATCTTGCTAAATAATTGTCCACAAACTTATACGATTTTTGTTTGAAGGACGATTTAACGATTTGTTTTGTGTGAAAAATGGATCGGTAAAGATCGAAGAATACGACAAAGTAAAGTTCGATTACGTTTGCATTTTCATTCGAATCATTTTGGAAAGTACAAAAGACTTAAAGGTTGACAAAATGGTCGATTACCGAAAACAGTATGAGGTCACCACCCGCCATTTTGAGATTATATTATTCTGATTTCAGGAAAAACTTATTCACACACATAACACACACATACACACAAAATTATATATATTACCGAAATCGAACTTATATTTTACTTTGAACTTATATTTATAATATATATATATATATATATATATATATATATATATATATATATATATATTATAATTTGCTGTCTATCATATCATGACACCATCCGTTTCCTCCAATATGTTCGGTCTCTGGTTGCGTCTTGCCAACTGCCTATGGAGATGTTAAAGTCCTTCAGGTTTTTCTTGGTGTTGTCTTTGTACCTGAGCTTTGGTATATATATATATATATATATATATATATATATATGATTATAATATATTATATATATATTATATATATATATATATATATATATATGATTTTTTGTACTTTTTGATACACCATGTATTCTGAAAAAATAACGTCCTATTCTATCTTGGTAAATACGGCTTTAAACTTGGTATATTTTGAAACACCTTTATTTTTCTTCAGAATACAAGGTGTATCAAACAGTGCAAAAAATCTCGTTACTTTTTGGCACACCATTATATAATATATATATTATATAATATTATTATATATATATATATATATATATATATATATATATGAATTTTCAATTAGGTTTATATATATATACAAAATGTGTCAAAAATATAGAGATTCTTTTGTCCTTTTTGACACACCTCATATTCTGAAAAAAAATCCTATTCATTAATCTTTTTTTTCAGAATACAACAGTGTGTCATAAAAGTGTCGTGTTTGAAGGTGTATTTACCAAGATAGAAATGAATAATGAATGGAACGTTAATTTTATTTTCAGAATACAAGGTTTGTCTAAAAGTACAAAAATCTCGATACTTTTTGACACGCCTTATAATAATTATATTATATATATATATATATATATATATATATATTATATACACAAATTATGAAGTTATCCTGTGATTGAGATTGAGTGAATCGTTTTGTCGCGAATTGTTTTTTATTCTGGATTTCGAAATTTTTCGCAAATTTGTTATAAAAATAGGAAATGGAAAAACTGATGAAGCTTGTCTGATTTTTTTCCGGGTCAATTTCTTTCAGCCTCGAGCCATTTTAAACAATTTATTTCATTCTTGCCTTAACGCATCACTTATTTCTTTTTTAATTGTTAATTTGTTTTCTTTCTTTCTTTCTTCCTTTTTTTGTGTTGTTTATTTTTATAAAATACGTTTTCCACTTCACATTTTATTCTTCATCATTTTTCCCTCATTTAAAACTGAAAAAAAAAGAATGATCGTCACGTGTAATAAACTGTTCTCTATTATTTGAAAAAGAAATCAGTGATTGTTTTGTTGATATCTTATTCTCTTGCGATAATGAAATAAGGGCTGTCCTGTCTGGTTAACGAGCTGGATTGCAACTTCGTCGTAAGCGAGTTTGGTGCAGAGTTTAACCCAAAGCTGAAGGGATGAGAGGTTTATGGTATTGCCTGAGTTTTACTTTCAAATGAGTTATAGTAAAATCATTTGCAATGCTTTTTTACGGTAAAATCATTTGCAATGCAATTATAAAGTAAAATCATTTGCAATACAATTCAATAGTAAATCATTTGAAATGCATTTATATATTAAAATCGTTTGCAATACAATTTTATAGTAAAATCATTTGCAATGTATTTATATAGTAAAATCATTTGCTAAGCAATTCTTTTGTAAAATCATTTGCAAAGTATTTATATAGTAAAATCATTTGCTAAGCAATTCTTTTGTAAAATTATTTGCAAAGTATTTATATAGTAAAATCATTTGCTAAGCAATTCTTTTGTAAAATCATTTGCAATGTATTTATATAGTAAAATCATTTGCTAAGCAATTCTTTTGTAAAATTATTTGCAAAGTATTTATATAGTAAAATCATTTGCAATGCAATTCAATTGTAAAAATATTTGTTGTGCTATTCTACTTTAAAATGAAGCCCATTGCAAATCCATATTAAATGTTTTGCAATGCATTTTTATAACAAAATAATTTCCAATTCAATTCAAAAATTATTTATAAGGCAATTCTCTAGTAAAATCATTTGCAATGCATTTGAATAATGATATATGAAATTAAATTCTAGGCTAAAATCATTTGCCAATGCATTTTCCTAGTAAATTCATTTGCAATGCATTTTCATAGTAAAATTATTTGCAATGCATTTTGATAATAAATCATTTATAAGGCAATTCTCTAGTAAAATTATTTGCAATGCATTTGAATAATGATATCATACGAAATGAAATTCTCGGGTAAAATCATTTGCAATACATTTTTATAGTAATATCATTTGCAATGCATTTTCATAGTAATACTGTTTGCAATGCATTTTCATTGAAAAATCGTTTACAATGCTATTCTAAAGCGTAACCATTTGCAATGTATTTCTCTAGTAAAATCATTTGCAATGCATTTCCCTTTTAAAATCATTCGCAATTCATTTATATAGTTAAATCATTTGCAATGCATTTCTTTAATAAAATCATTCGCAATTCATTTATGTATTAAAATCATTTACAATTAAATTCTTTACTAAAACCCTTTTCAGTGATAAAGTAAAAAATAATTACCTCAAAATACGAATCAGAATGCAAACAATTCTGATCTACCAAAGAAAAGCTGCGAAACTTTAAGAGAAGGATATAGGTGTCCATATTAGCCTGGTGTATTCTTAAACTATGTGTCGTATTTGTCTTTCAAGTTCTTCCAGAGTCGTGGGTTTCGTAGAATAGACTTCCTCCTTCAACCAACCCCGAGAAAAATGTCACACGGTGTTAAATCCGGACTTCTGACCGGCCACACATACGGACCACGTCTACCCATCCATCCCCAAGAAAAAAATATAAATAGTTCATAACAGGAAGTTGCTTTTCAGTCACCCTATGTATATATATATATGTATCTATATATAAAGGGTGGCTTACCGGTGAAGATGGGCGCGATCGTTGGAGGTGCACAGGATCCAGGGGTTAAGTCCGTGATAAAACAAATACAAAGTGCTCAATACAAAGTAAGCAAATTTATTAAAGAAATGGATACAATAGAAAATAGATTTTACGTAAAATCTTATTCAATGAACATACCTGTGATCAGCTGCAATTAATCGGTAACTCGATTAATTCAGTGGATTTAACCCTGATGATTCTAACGATGAAACTCGAGTAGGTTCTATTGTATCCATTTCTTTATATATATATATATATATATATATATATATATATATATATATATATATATATTACTACCCCTCCGCACGAACAGCATGCGACACAAGGTCAATTTCTTAAGCAGAAGTTTAACAGGTTTGAATTCAGAATTTTCCTTCTCCTAGACTGGTTACCTAGCCATAATTGAATAGTCCAGTCTTCCCTGCTATTTACTCATAGCTGGAGGGATAATTGGATTCATACCTTTCCCAAGGGTATTAGCGCCATGTGAAATGCAAACAGCTGCGTTCAGGAATCGAATTAGGGTCGACGGGTCCATTCCCTATGACTTTAACCATTAGACCACGCACCTTCCTATATATATATATATATATATATATTATATATATAATATATATATATATATATATATATATGTATATGTATATATATATATGTATATATATATATGTATATATATGTATATATATATATAATATATATATATATATATATTTTTTTTTTTTTATATTATATATATAATATATTTCTTATATATATATATATAATATATATATATATATATATATATATATTATATATATATATATATATTAAGAAATATATAATATATATATATATATATATATAATCCAAAAGTCCAGAGAAGAAATCTTCCTTACGACACAAGAGTTTTATTTTAAAAAAACCAAGTCGCAGTTTGGAGAGCTCAATGTGTGCTCTTAATGTTAGAGTCACAGAGCAAATATATAAGTAAAGAAATAATAAAAGACTTAGAGATTTAGCAGTATAGTCTAAGCTCCCTGAATAGACTTAAAGCTAAATCTCTAAGTCTTTTGTTATTTTTTTGCTTATATTATATATATATATATATATATAATATATATATATATGTGTGTGTGTGTGTGTGTAATAATAATTGCCTCTAAACACAAATCGGGATGCAAACAATTTTATCAACTAAAGAAAAGCCGCGAAACATTATGAGAACTCTCTAGGTGTACACATTAGCTTGGTTTATTCTGAAAGTTTGTGTCCATGCGTCCTTTCGAGTGCGTCCTTGTGTGTGTGTCTTGTGTGTCGGCTTTGTACGGGGACACAATTTTGATCTTCCCAGGCAAGAAAACAGCAGGGGTAATACAAAGAAATCTAGAAGATGAAATGAAAAATGTTGGATTACAGCACAGTGAGAATTAATGAGTTCTCTGGGGGGCGAGGAAGGGGTTGAAGGAAAAGAGGGGGTGGAAGAGGGAGAGTCGACAGAAGAGTAGGAGTGAAAGTGGGGAGTGGGGGTTAGGGTTTGTCGAAAATGTGCTTCCGGGAGGTGCAATGTGGGGAGTAGACGGAGTAGCGGTCGTAGTAGTGCTTGGTACTCAAGAGGAAAAGAGGGTAATTGTGCAGAGAGAGAGAGAGAGAGAGAGAGAGAGAGAGAGAGAGAGAGAGAGGGGGGGGGGAGTTCGGGAATGAATAGAAGTAGATGGTGAAAGGGAGAGGAGACGAAGAGGAGGAAGGAAGGTGAATCGAAGACTAGGGGGTGAAAGCCGGTTTGGGGGTTAGGAAGTTTGCAAAACATGCTTCCGGGGAGGTGCAACATGGGTAGTTTAGACGGAGTAGCGGTCGTAGTTGTGGTTTGTAGGAGAGAGGAAGAGAGGGTCATAGTGCAGAGAGAGAGAGAGAGAGAGAGGAGAGAGAGAGAGGATAAAAAGAATAGAGATGAGCTAGTGTGAAAGAGAGAGAGAGAGAGAGAGAGAAGAGAGAGAGAGAGAGAGAGAGAAAGAGAGGAGAATAAAGAGAATAGAGATGAGCTAGGGTGAAAGAGAGAGAGAGAGAGAGAGAGAGAGAGAGAGTAGGAGGAGGCATTGGAGAAAGGAAGGAGAGTCGACAGAAAAGAAGGAGGGAAAAGTTTGGTGTGGGTTAGGGAGTTTGCGAAAGATGTTCCATGGAAGTTGCAACGTAGGGAATTTAGACGG
The DNA here is from genome assembly GCA_023376005.1 of Doryteuthis pealeii. Classification (NCBI taxonomy): domain Eukaryota; kingdom Metazoa; phylum Mollusca; class Cephalopoda; order Myopsida; family Loliginidae; genus Doryteuthis; species Doryteuthis pealeii. Next base: position 96,501,888 of record CM042157.1, on the reverse strand, counting down.
AGTGGCGGTCGTAGTAGTGGTTGCAATTGAGATGAAGAGAGTGCCGTTGTGTTGAGAGACAGAGGGAGTAAATAGAATGAAGATGATTGAGGGTAAAAGGGAGAGGAGGAGTTGGGTTAAGATTTCAAAGTGGACACGGATGTTGGATACTAACTTGTTTTAATGGTTGGGGCTAGAAGGGGGGGGTGTCCGTGTTGGTTGGGGGTGGGGGTCGAAAGAGAATGTTAAAAAGTCAGAGAGTAAGACAATTGGTAGAAGGGACAAGAGACAATGAAAAAATGAATGAATGAAGAAATAGGAAAGAAAAGAAAAAAAGAAAGAAAGAGAAAGAGAAATAAATGAATTCATAAGTAATGAACAAAGAAAAAAGAAAAAAAGAAAAAGTTAAAAGAAAAAAAGAAAAAGAAAACGAAAAAGAAAGAAAGAAGAAAAGAAAAAAGAAAGAAAGAAAAGAAAAAGAAGAAAAAGAAAGAAAGGAAAGAAAAAAGAAAGAAAGAATGGATGAAAGAGAAAAAAAAGAAAGAAGAGAAAAGAAGAAAAGAAAAAAGAAAAGAAAAAAGAAAGAAAGAAAAAGAGAAAAAAAAGAAAGAGAAAGAAGAAAAGGAAGAAAGAAAAGAAAAAAAGAAAGAAAGAATAAAAAAGAGAAAAAAAGAAAGAAAAGAAAAGAAAGAAAAAAGAAAGAAAGAAAAGAAAAAAGAAAGAAAGAAAAAGAAAAGAAAGAAAAAAGAAGAAGAAGAAAAAGAAAGAAAGAAAAAGAGAAAAGAAAAAAAAAGAAAGAAAAGAAAAAAGAAAAGAGAAAAAAAGAAAAAGAAAAGAAAGAAGAAAAAAAAGAAAAAAGAAAAAGAAAGAAAGAAGAAAGAAAGAAAAAGAAAAAGAAAAAGAGAAAAAAAGAGAAAGAAAGAAAAGAAAGAAAGAAAAAAAGAAAGAAAAGAAAAAAGAAAAAAGAAGAAAAAAAGAAAAAAGAAAGAAATAAAAAAGAGTAAAAAGAAAGAAAAAAGAGAAAGAAAGAAAAAGAAAGAAAGAAAGAAAAGAAAAACAAGAAAGAAAGAAGAAAGAGAAAGAAAGTAAAAGAGAAAAAAGAAAGAAAAGAAAAAAGAAAGAAAGAAATGAAAAAGAGAAAAGAAAGAAAGAAAGAAGGAGGAGAAAATGATAAAAGAAATGCACAAAGAGAGACAGAGAGATGGGAGGGAGAGTGTTAAAAAGAAAGGAAAAGTGAAATTGAGAAAGAAAGAGTTAAAGGCAGAGACAGATAATGAAGAAAAGAAAAGGGAAGAAGAAAGAAAAAGAAGAGAAAAAATGAATAAAGAAAGAAATAAAGAAAAAAAGAAACGTGGGAAAATTAGATGAGGAAAAAAATAAAAAGTGTAAAAATTATTGAAGAAAAGGAGAGAGAGAAAGAGAGAGAGATAGAAGAGGAGAAAGAGAAAAGAGAGAGAGGGGGGAAAGAGAAAGAGAGAGAGAGAAAGAGAAAGAGAGAGAGAGAAAGAGATAGAGGGAAAGAGAAATTAAAAGAAAAACTGAAAAAGTGAATTAGAGATAAAATTAGATAGAAAAAATAAAGAAAGAGGAAAAAAAAAAAAAGAATAAACAAAGAGTGAAAAATAGGATTAAGTGACAAAAAACAAGGGGAGGTAAATGAATAAATTAAAGAAGTTGAAAAGTAGAAAAAGAAAAGAAAAAAGAATGAGTTCGTGGACAAAAAAAAGAAAAAAAAGAGAATGTAAAATAAATAAATAAATAAATAATGACTTTGATGAAAAAGAAAGAAAAAAAGAAAGAGAACGTAAAAATCAAAAAAAGAAAAGAAAAAAAAAGAAGAGAAAATGAGATAATGAGAGAGAGAGAGGGGGGAGAGAGAAAGAGAAAGTGAGAGAGTGAGTGTGTGTGTGTGAAAGGGGAGAGCGGGCGAGAGAGAGAGAGAGAGAGAGAGAGGGGGGGAGAGGGAGAGAGAGAGCGGGCGAGAGGAGAGAGAGAGAGAGGGGGAGAGAGAGAGAGAGAGAGGGGGGAGAGAGCGAGTGTATGCGTGTGTGTGTGAGAGAGGGAGAGAGAGAAAGAGAAAGTGAGAGAGTGGTGTGTGTGTGTGTGAAAGGGAGAGAGCGGGCGAGAGAGAGAGAGAGAGAGAGAGTAGAGGGGGAGAGAGAGAGGAGGGGGGGAGAGAGCGAGTGTATGCGTGTGGGGGGGGAGAGAAAGAGAGAGACTGAGTGAGTGAGAGACAGCAAGCGAGAGGGAGAGAGTGAAATGTGTGTGTGCGCGCGTGTGAAAGAGAGAGAGAGAGAGAGAGAGAGAGAGAGAAGAGAGAGGAGAGAGAGAGAGAGAGAGAGAGAATGAAAGGAAAAGAAAGAAGGAAATAGCAGAAAAGATGTTTAAGATAAAATGTGAAGTCGTCAGTTCGAAAAAGAAAAAAGAATAAAGAGAAAATCAGGTGTCAGATGGGAAAAAAAAGTTAATAAGGGGAGATAACTCAATTAGAATGAAAAGTGATTGGAATTATGGGAATGTTGATCCCCGCCCGAAAGAGAGAGGGGTAGGGGAGGGGGGAGGCACTGCAATAGTGGACAATCTGAAGAGGCATCCCGGGCAAATTGAACGAGCTTGTTAACCATTGCACCACCGTTGGCTTCTTCTATAGCAGTTTTGAGAATACAAAGAAAATATCCAGTGACAAAGAGAAGGGGGAAATAAATAAATGAGAAGACAGGAAGGGAATCAGAAGTTGAATAAATGTAGGGATGAGAGAGAGAGAGAGAAAGAGAGTGTGTGTGTGTGTGTGTGTGTTTGTGAAAAGTTAGAAGAAGAAGAAGAGAAGAAGAAGAAGAGAGAAGAGAGAGAGAGAGAGTATGTGTGTTTGGTGTGTGTGTGAAGAAAAAGAGAAGAAGAAAGAAGAAGAAGAAGAAGAGAGAGAGAGAGAGAAGAGAGAGGAGAGAGAGAGAGAGAGAGAGAGGGGGGAGTGAAAAAGAGCAAGAAAGAAATTGAAGTGCAATTTGGATTATAATGAAACTGAAATTCGAAGAAATATTGAAAGAAGAAAAAAAAAAAGAAAAAAGAAAGAAAGAAAAAGAAAAAAGAAAGAAGAAGAAGAAGAAGAAGAAGAAGAAGAAGAAGAAGAAGAAGAAAATGCAAGGCAAAATGATACTTCAAGGAAGCGAAGGAAATAAAGAAAAGAAAAAAAAAAAAAGCAGAAAGAAAGAGAAAGAAAATATCGAAGAAACGAAGAAAGAAAAGATTAGAGAGAAAAAAGAAGATTAGAGAAAGAAAAGAAAAAGAGTTAACAATGAGTGGAAGAGAAAGAAAGAAAGAAAGAAAGAATGACAATTTTGAAGCAATGAAGAATGAAAACAAGAAGAGAAGAAAGAAAGGGAATTTTCAATAAAACAACAATGGAAAAGAAAAATAGAAGAAAAAGAAGGAAAATTAAATGAATAAAGAATGAAAGAATGAAAATTGACAGCCATTTTATTTCCGGGAAAGTGGAGAGTCCCGGTGGTATTGTGGTTAATGTGCCGGACTAGGACATTGCTGTAAGCGATTTCGGACTATTATGTTCACTTTCGGACGAATAGTCTTGCAAAAGTTAGAACTCCCTCAACTCCCAGGCTATGGGCTGAATAGTACCACTACTGTTCTTCTACAAGGAGGGTTTCTGCATTAAATAACCCACGAAAGTTTATATGTAATTGAACAAAGAAACCAAACCAAACATTTATTCAGTGAAAGAAGAAAGAAAGAAAGAGAATGAAAAAATAAAGAAAAAGTAGAATAGTACAGAAGAGAGAGAGAGAGAGAGAGAGAGAGAGAGAGAGAGAGAGAGAGAGAGAGAGAGAGAGAGAGAGAGAGAGAGAGAGAGAGAGAGAGAAAGAAAGAAAGACACACACACAACAAAGAAGAAGAAAGAAGAAGAAGAAGAGAAGAAGAAGAAGAAGAAGAAGAAGAAGAAGAAGAAGGCAGAAAGAAAAGAAACAGAAAAATGATAAAAGAAATACAGAAACAGAAAGATAGACAGATAGACAGACAGATAAATAGAAAAAAGGGGAGAAGAAAAACAAGACAAGAAGGATAATAGGAAAGAAATAGAAGAGACAGAATGAGTAAAATGATCAAAGAAACACACACACACAGAGAGAGAGAGAGAGAGAGAGAGAGAGAGAGAGAGAGAGAGAGAGAGAGAGAGAGAGAGAGAGAATTCTTTAAATACTACACCATTCAGACTATGTTTGCTCATAAGATAGAGGACAAACAAGACATTAAAGAGGAGCGATGTCAACAACGACCCTCGTCCACACTGGCGATTTTATGAGATTTCAAAATTCAATTTGATTGGGAGCATAGAATAAGGATGTTACGATCAGACCAAGAGTAAGACGCACACTGCGACACACAGCTAGATACTACTGTTGGCTTCAAAAAGTTAATAAAGTTAATTAGAATTAGTTGAACAGACAACTCCGACCAAGGGTGTTAAATATAACAATGGACTTTAATACATGACAGCACGGGGAGAGGATATATATATAACGTGATACATAAGAAACAACATGGTTGATATATAAGTAACACATATATGAGACAAGATACAAAATGGAAGTATAGCAGAGATACATGAATGTACTTATAAAAGATATACAGAGTTCATAAGACAAAGTCACTTACTGATGTAGAGTTGGGGGGATGAAACCCCCCATATAAAAGGGTGTAGACTAAAGTGTCTAAACCATGTGTGTTCGTTTAGTCACCGAGAAGAAAGAGGATTCAAATCTAGTGGCTTAAAAAGTCAAGGCGTTTGGTGGTCAATACCAGAAACATAAGGGAAGATAACTCTTCCAGCGAAACAGGGGCGGATAACTTACGCTACTAAACAGACGCACATTCAAGTGTAAAACAATGAGATGTCAAAATGGGGAAAAACACAAAATTTTACTTATATATATTTACTAACTCCTCCGTGCGAGCGGGATGTGACACAAAGTCAATTTCCGAAGCGAAGTTAAATATTTACCACGTACCTCAAGTGTACGGGTTAGGAACAAGGCCCTATTAATGTGGGACGACCCATGAACCAAAGCTCATGGGAGACGGGTACAAAAATGCGTTGATCCCGTCGGAATTTCCCTCAATGGGTGCCTCAGGCACCGGGCAATAAGCACAGACCTGCCCATTTAAATCGAGGGGGCAGATGTTGCCTGGGTAGATGCACCTCTGGGATCAACGATGTTAACTTATGCGGTACAGGACCGACCCTCCGTTCGAAACAGGCGAATTGAATTTATGAAGCGGAGTTTGTCAGGTTCGAATTCAGAGTTTTCCTTATCCTAGACTGGTTACCTAGCTAAGATGAATGATCCCAGTCTTCCCTACTATTTACCCATGGCTGAAGGGAGAATAGTTGGATGCATTCCTTTCGTATTAGTATATTAGTATATCGTAAGGGTATGAGGACAAGATACAAAAATGTATGGAGTCCCAGAGTTCTTTCTCCTAGACTGGTTTAGCCAAGGTTAATGAGCCCAGTCCTCCCTACTATTTACCCCTGGCTGAAGGGTGAATAATTGCATGCATACCTTTCGTAAGCGTATTAGCGCTATATGTAATGCAAAGAGCCGCGTTCAGGATTTGAACTCTGATCGACGATTCCATTTCCTACGAATCTACGTTATATGTTATCAACGTTATATGTAAATAAAGTGAGGACTGGCTGGCCTGAAGTCAGCATCAGCCAAACAGCGATGGAGTTTATCCCCTTTTCACTTGCGCTAGACCAAGGAACTCGTTTTAGCATTTGACGTGGAGCGTCACTTCTACCATCATTGATGATATGTATATACGTTATGTAATAGTGGCAATTAAACGGAACTCAGATGACGTGTGAAAGACTGACCTGTTGGCGTCTGATTGGTCAAAAAGTGCCAACAGGGCGAAGAATGAAAAGGAGATAGCGAGAGGAGAGAGTCGGTTGGAAGTTTTTCGAAGTAGACGGATGAGAGAGTCTGGTTGATGGTGTTGGAATATTTTAGGAAATAAGGTGTGCTGAAGTCCACCACTTAAACTTGCGTTGGCGCGTGGATTAAAGCCAGCCAATCAGCACGATCAAATTCGTGGTTAGGTAACTAATTAATCACCGATCTTGAAAGCCGTTCATTTGCACATATTCGACACGGACGAACGGATTTGCAACCAAGGATTCTTTACTAAGGGATAACCTAAGGATTCTGCCTAACACCAAGGAACAACTAAGGATTCTTCTCAAAGGAACAATCGAAGGATTCTAGCTAACACTAAGGAACACAAGAGATCTCAACTATAAAATGCTATCACCTGCAGCCTAAAAATGGCCACAAAATTCGTAATTTTGGAGGAGACGCAACCAAATGGCGGTGTGCCTGTTCGAGACCCGAATCTCCATCTTAGGGGAAATAGAATAAATGAACTCAGAAAAACAAGAAAGTCTTGTGTTTGTTATTAAAAACTGTCAACAGACGCAAGGAAGAACCCATGATAACCCCAGTTGTTCCAGACCCTTCGAAGAGTGGAGAGAAGCCAGCCAACCAACAACAGACCCAGAATACCTGCAACTTCGATCCAGAATAGCAGATAAGTGTAGAATACATGCCTAGGCACGCTTAGTTTAGAAAGGTGATCCAATGGGAACTGTGCAAGAAATATAATCCTCCTCCTCCTTCCCCTCCTCCTCCTCCTTCTCCTCCTCATCATCATCATTATCATCATCATCAGCAGCAGCAACAGCAGCAAACAACTTGTGTAAACGGTGCGTATTTTCATGGCTCTTTCACGCTAGGTCGTCCTCACGACATCCAGTATCCGTACAGAGCTTATCTATGTAAGTTTTTGCTGGACGGCCTACACAGGTGTATCCATGTGTAGGTGCCCATAGGAGAACGTCTTTATGAGCCGTCCTTACTTCTCCAGTTGTGTCCAGCATGTCTTGTTCGTCTAACTTGGAGTATTTCTTGCAAGAAACTAAATTTTCACCATACTATTAAATGGTATATGTATAACCAGAATACGTCCTAGAGAATGAGATGCATAAAATTTTCTGGAACTTTGAGATACAAATAAAAGCAAAGATAGGTAAGACGATAGCAAGTGTAGAATGTTCGAAGAAAAACACGAAATCGTTAATGATATACTAAGTGAATGAGAAGCTTGGGTGAGTAGTTTTGCTCAATCGTGCAAATAAAAAGACTACTGAAAGTCGGCTAGAATAGACTTGTTGACACTCATATTCCACAGCTTTTTCAATTCTCTGGCAAGGTCCAGATAGTTGTCTCTCTTTTTATTTTCCTTCATCTTCACACTGAGATCAGCTGGAACTGCAAATCTACCAATTGACAAGTTCTCTTTTTTTTGTTAATCAATACTAGGTCTAGTTTTCTGGCTGGGATATCTCGAAGTCCTCAGAGAATTTTATGCGTTTCATTCTCAAGAACAGATTCTGGTTTATGCATATACCATTTTGTTGTATGGTCAAAAAATGGTGTTTTGCATAAATCCCAGTGGATTACCTTTCCAACACAATTGTGTTAGCTTTGAATTCCCGTTGTGTTAGTTTGCTACATTCGCTTAATACAAGGTTTATGGTCTCATCTCTGTCACCACACAGTCTACATTTACTGTTTTGTTGTGTCTTATCAATTTTTGCTTTGGTATAATTTGTTCTCATGGCATTATTTTGTGCTGCAATTATTAGTGATTCGGTTTCTCTCTTGATGTTTCCTCTTCTTAACCATATTATTATTATTATTATTATTATTATTATTATTATTATTATGTCATTTTCTTGTTTTTGTTGTTGTTTTTGTTGTTCTTCTTCTTCTTTTTCTTCTTCTTCTTCTTTTTCTTCTTCTTATTATTATTATTGTCATTTTGTCTTTCTCTTCTCTTTTTTCTTCTTACTGTCATTATTATTATTACTAGCAAATATATGCACACTCCGGGTGCAAGTATTTAAGTTTTGATATAATAAAATATTCTATTAAATTAGAAAAGCTAATGAAACTAAATAAGAATGCAGATAAAATATTTGAAATAGTGGCGGTATAATAAAAAATAGAACAACTGAAACTTACTCTCCATCATTCCCATCTTTCATTGCTAAATTTTCCTAATTTAACTATTTAGTTAAAATAGGAAGAATAGCATAAAACTACAGTTATTTAATAGATTTCTCCTCAGATTTATCCCCATTTTTGCTTATATTCATCAAGATAAAACCAAACAATTAGAAATTAATAATACTAAACACATATTTATTAAAATCAATTTTTTAATATCAATATACAAATTAACCTTCCCGTTGACGCTATAAACCGCTATTTTGTTGTATATGTAAATACAGTGCACGTTCTTAGTATGTAGATACGGTCAACAGTATTAATAATGTAAAACAATTTTTATTAATAATTGATGTTTAAATAAGAATAAAATCATGGCGAATGTGACATAAATAAATAAGGGAATTGTGACTTGAGTAGTAATATAGTTTCGGTTACATACAGACAAACACACTCCATTATAATGAGATTATTTTTATTATTATTTCGGCATATGTTGTGCCCTTCTCTTTCTTAATATCCACTGATGATTGTTTTTGTTTCATATTTTCCCGATTACTATCTATATTTGTCTTTCTTTCTTTCTTTCTTTCTTTCTTTCTTTCTTTCTTTACTTTTATCTGTCCTCGTGATATTATTAAAAAAAGTTCCCTTCTTCCTCCTATAAATGCAAAATGCCTACAGCATAAACACTAAGCCTCCTATTTTGCAAACTTTAATTTTCAGTAATAAAAAGAAATAAAATATGTTTTCGCTTCCTCAAAATGGAAGAAAGGTCGCTTAAATGTTCGCAAAATATCCTAACGTTTTTTTTTTTTTTTTTTCAATTTTCATTTCTATTCTTAACATCAAAGCAACTCTCATTTAAGTACGTGTCGTCTTCTGTTATTCGAATTTCTTTGTTTCAGTTTGGGAAATTATTCATATGTTTTTAATAGCATGTTCAACCTCGTTACGTAAACACCTTATTTTTAAAGTATTCAATTTGGTGTCGTGACCAGGATCAAATGATCTATTTGTTTTTTCAAATATCAAAGTTACCGTACTGCTGAGACTTTTCTTCTCCTAGACTGGTTGACATAGAAAAGCTAGAGAGCTCAACCTGTCCAAATTTGGAATGAGAGAAGGACGGGGTGAGAGAAAAAGAGAAAGTACAGAGAAAAAGAGAGAGAGAAAAAAGAAAGAAAGATAAGAGAGAGAGAGAGAGAGAGAGAGAGAGAGAGAGAGAGAGAGAGAGAGAGAGAGAGAGAGAGAGAGAGAAAGATGAAGAGAAAAGAAATGTATTCTTGACATTTTGAAATATGTATTTTTATCATTCGGACTGTTGTTCTCATCTTTATTGTTATATACACAACATTTCGGCCGATGTGCCCTACGACCTTCTTCAGGTGTTTCTTATTGTTTTGTTTTTGATGAGGCTTGATAATTTGTATGATTCGTATAATTCTGGCTGTTGTCCTCATCTTTATTGTTATATACACAACGTTTTGGCTGATGTGCACCTCCAACCTTCTTCGGTTGCTATTTTTGAGATGAGGTTTGATAATCTGTATCATCCAGATTATTCGGACTGTTGTCCTCATCTCTTTTGTTATATACACAACGTTTCGGCCGATGTGTCCTTCGACCTTCTTCAGGTGTTTTTTTTTTTAGATGAGGCTTGATAATTTTGTATGATTCGTATTATTCGGGCTTTTGTCATCATCTTTATTGAAATGAGAATAGAAGTAATCATCTCTTGCTTGAAAAGTTATAGTTCGGCTGGTTTTGTATTCCATCTTTTCTTCTCCTAGACTGGTTGTCATTCGAAACCTAGCCTACGCTGCCCTTCTATTTGCCCATAGAAAGGTAAGGAAGAGTTGTATTTATCCTTTGAAATGAAAAATAAAACTATTCAACTCTTGTTTGAAAGAAGTTACAGTTCAGCTGGTTTTGTATTCCGTCTTTTCTTCTCCTAGATTGGTTGTCATATCAAAGTTAGAAAAACCAAACGACCCTACTATTTACCCAAATGAGAGATGTATTTTTTATTCACACACTATGGCCGGAGTGGTAGTACCTGTTAGGGTCCATTCTATGGGTTAAATAGAACAAAATACGTTTTTACAAAATGCGTCTAAAAAATTGAGTTAAAAAACAAACTGAGTATTCATGAAGATTGAATTAAAAAAAACATCTTCGGTATGAAATATCCCAGAAGGGGTTGGCATGCCGTAAAATCTAACCAACCAACCAACCAACCAACCAACCAACCAGCCAATCTTTGGGTTTAATGAAAAAATGAGTTTAAAAATGTGTTTTAAAAATTGAGTAACCATGAAGAATAAAAAAATGTCTTTGACATAAAATATCCCAACATGGGTTGACATGCCTTAAAAACCAACCAACCAACCAACCAACCAACCAGCCAATCTTTGGGTTGAATAGAAAAATGAGTTAAAAATGTGTTTTAAAAAATTGAGTAGCCATGAAGGATAAAAAAAATGTCTTTGACATAAAATATCCCAACATGGGTTGACATGCCTTAAAAACTAACCAACCAACCAACCAACCAACCAACCAATCTTTGGGTTGAATAGAAAAATGAGCTTAAAATTGTGTTTAAAAACATTGAGTTCTCATGAAGAATAAATAAAACAAAATGTCTCCGGCATAGAATAATCCAACAAGGGTTGTCATGCCGTAAAATCCAACCAACTAAACCCCCACCAAAAAAAAAAAAAAGAAAATCGATAGGTTAAATTGAAAAAAATAGTTTTAAAATTAGTTTAAAAAATTGAGTAATCATCAACAATGAATAAATCAAAATATATTCGATATAAAATACCCCAATAAAGGTTGACATGCCGTAAAATCCAACCAACCAACCAACCAACGAATAAACCAACCAACCCATCTATGGGTTGAATAGAAAAAAGGAATTTTAAAAAATGTTTAAAAAATTGAGTACTTATCAAGAATGAATAAACCAAATTGTCTTTGGTATAAAATAACCCAATAAGGGTTGACATGCCGTAAACCAACCAACCAACCAATCGTTTTTTTGTTCACTTACCATGTTGATGTTTTTTGTTCACATTTTTTGTTATTCTATAAGGCAATCTAACCCCCCCCCCACTTGCGTTCGACAGCTGTTTCAGCCATTTTCCATATCCTAAGGGGCCTCTTCCTGTTATCCATTCTCTTTCAATTTATTCAATCCTCTGTCCTTGTAAAACCGTCAGCTAAACAGTCTGTGCCATTCCACCTAGCTCTTGTCTTTCTTGTTTTTTTTTGGTTTTACCAATTCTACCCTCCCCTACGCCAGTTGAATTTTTTCATGATCATTTTTATTTGTAGTTTCTTTTATTAGAAATTTTTGTTTTTCTTTATTTAGTGCTTTTTTCTTTTTCTTTTTCTTTTTCTTTATTTTTTCTTTCTTTTTTTCTTTACTTTTTTCGTTCTTTTTCTTTCTTTTTTCCCTTTCTTTCTTTTTTTCATTCTTTTGTCCCTTTCTTTCTTTTTGTCTTTTTCTTTCATTTTTCTTTTTCTTTTTTTTTTTTCTTTTTTCTTTCTTTCTTTCATTTTCTTTTTCTTTCTTTTATTCTTTTTTCTTTATTTACTTTCTATTTTTTCTTTTTCTTTTTTTTCTTTTTTCTTTTTTCTTTCTTTCTTTCATTTTTTTTTCTTTCTTTTATATTTTTTCATTCTTTTTCTTTTTCTTTTCTTTCTTTTCTCTCTTTTTCTTCTCTTTTTCTTTCTTTTTCTTTTTCTTTTTTCCTTCTTTTTTTCTTTCTTTGCCTTTTTCTTCGTCATGCCTTATTTAATTCAATTTATCTTTTAGTTTAAATTCCCTTTCGTTTTTATTTCTCTTTCCTTCTTTTCTCTCTCAATTTTTGGCTCTGATTTTAATTTTTTTTTCTTTTTTCATTCACACCAATTTTACTCTTTATTCCTGTTTTCTCCTTCTGTTTTCTTGTTTCCTTCATTTTTTCTTTTCTTTTCAATAGACTTTCATTCTCAGTTTACTTTCTCTTTCTTTCTTTTCCGTGTTTTTTTCATTCATTGTATAACAAAAATGAAGATTATGTAAGGAATAATAATGAAAGAAGAATGAGATTAGAAAGAAAGAGAAAATGAATCCTGAATGAATGAATGAATAAAATAAAGAGACAAGGAATGAATGAATGAAATAAAGAGATAAAGAAGGAAAGAAAGAAAGAATAAATGAATGAATGAAATAAAGGAATAAAGAAGAAAAAGAATGAAAGAATCAAATAAAGAAGGAAAGAATAAATGAATGAAATAAAGAGATAAAGAAAGACTGGATGAATGAATGAATGAAATAAAAAGATAAAGAACAAATGAAGGAATGAATGAAAGAAGAACATAAAGAAGGAAATAAATAAAACGGCCGTCACACGAAAACTGACTCTTTCCCGGAATTGGTGAGAGTCGAGTTTAATTAGTTTTTAGATAAATGATCTCTCCGAGTCACCAGCAACCGTGAGCCCCTCATGGCCTTATACCAAACACGAACGCAAAGCAATGTGCCCATTTAGGTCCTTTCACAAGGAAGAAGAAAAGAGGAAGTTCTCACAGAACTAGTTCAGTCGATTGCAAGAGTTTTTTTTGTCCCTTACGACAAAAGTGTTTTTTTTTGTTTTTGTTTTGTTTTTTAGAGGGGGGGTCAGATATTTTTGACAGTTGTTCGTGTGCAAACAAAAGTACTTGCTGTTTAATATCACGGTCCCAGCACCTCCCCAGTTAAATATTATGCATGGAGAATCCGGAATGCTTGATTGCAGGTTTCGCGAAGAAGAAGCTGGCGGGAATGAAATAGAAGGGGGTTTCAGGTATAGGGGAGGGGAACAAGTCAGGAATTTAGAATTTTGGTGGATCGGTTGGTATTTGGAGAGATGGGGTTCACTTCTGTGGGGGTTGAGATATGTCTAGTGGTTAGTGAGAATAAAAGATCCGGGGCAGAAATAATGGGGTGGTTGTTCTGCAGTTCTGAGATCGGCAAAATAAATCTGTATTACAAGTCTTCAAATTGGCTGATTGCTTTTTACGGCATGTCAAACGTTATATGGTTATTTAATGCCGAAGCTATTTCACTGCTTCATAGCCTAGATAAGGCAACAAGAATCATTGGCCCTCTATGCAAACTCAGATAAAACGAAGTTTATGCGTTTTAACTCTTTGCCTGCCAAATTTCCCCCATTTAACTTGGTTTGTTTGTTTGGTTGTTTTGTTTTAAGGCATATCAACCTAAGTGGGTCATATAATGCTGACAAAGTTTTGAAATAAATTTATTTTTAATGGATACTAATTTTTTTATAAACATATTTTTCTATTTCACCCATAGATGGGACCCTATCAGGTACTACCAGTCCAGGTCAGAGTGGACCAGGGAGCAATGGTGATAAAGGGGTGCTCCACTCCCCATACGCCAATAACTGAAACCTCACCATCAGTTAGAGTTTAATGTCATACCCAGGACATGAAGATCCCCAGCCACATCCATGTGATAAAAAAGGTTGGGACTTGCCATAAAGGCAATAGTGTTGGGACAATCATATAGGTGCTAGGGCTTGGCGTGACCAGTCGATTTATCACCCAAGTAAGGACCAAAGTGAAGTGTTGCGAGACATGGACTGCTCAGCCATCTAGATTCCCTCGTTAAACATCACGGGTCGCCACGCACGGTCAACAGCAGTTCCCATTGGTTCTTATCCCTCTGCAGAGGTGCAGTCGGTGTATTCTAAATTTTCTTGGTATTTTTTAACTGTATGTTAGGATATTTCAAATTTCACAATCTATTCACCTCAAAACTTATCGTATTCAAATAAGAAAAACGTAAAGTCGTCGGGTGGGCTAAAATCGGTATCAGATAGACAGCGAGGGAATCTATCCCCTTTTCACTAGCGCTAGACCAAGGAGATTGTTTTTGTGTTTGAGGATCAACGCCACACAGACCATCAGCTCTTTACTTTACTGCACTGATCTCTGGGCTAATTATACGCGGCGAGTTGACGAGGGCCAGTAGCAAACCAGGAACCTTGTGGTTCCTATGCAGATACTCTGCCAATTGAGTTAAACCGACCCTAAACTTCTATTATTAGTGCAATCTGTGTCGTTCTGCTCAATTATAATGAACTAACCATCAGTTTTTGTACTTTGCTTGGGTGTGGTAGAGAGTCGCTGTGAGAGATTTAAAGAAGGGAAACAAACATCTCCAAATTGGAGGGTAGGTATCTAAAATTGCAATGACTAATTATATTTGATTTGTAAGAAAATACAATATGTTGGGACGGGTGGTGAGAGAGAGTCATAGGAATCCTCGCTCCACTTGATGATGATGATGATGAGGAGGAGGATGAGGAGGATTATATTGTTTCACTTAGCTATTCTGATTCAATAACAACTAGTGGGTTGCTCACGGTTAGATAGTTTCAAGTATTCTTATCTAATACTAATAATTTGCACAGTTATACGTTTTCATTGATTGATTTATTGTTTAAATGATTAATTTTTGAAATTTTTTTTCATTTATATATAGTCTGCTTAAAACAACCAATGTTTCAAACAATGAAATTTAAAACTTACATGTAGGTAATTTCATGTCAAATCATCCAGGCCATGTCAATAACCCCCTTCAATTAGAAAAAAAATTCCAGGTATGGATTATATTAACTTTAGACAATCCCCAAATTTAGCTTCCAATTCCAAAAATTCACGGAGTTATGTCTATTTTAGCTCTCCAAATTGAAGTTAATAGATTTTTTAAAAAGTTGACATTCTTAGCAAACCCACACCAAACGTGGAGAGCAAAAATCGACATAACCCAGCCAATTTGTGGAATTAGAAGCTCAAATTTGGGGGATTATCTAACTTTAACATAATCCACACCTGGAAAAAAAATCAGAAACACTGAAAGTGTGGAGTGACAATTTTATTTTTTTCAGGATAATTCTACATGGAATTATCCATGTTTTACTAGAAACATCTTAGGTTTGTGGGGAAATTGACGTTTTATTTTTCACACAAAATATCTGGGAAAAAAATCAATCAACGAGAAGTAGATGAACTAGAAGAACATCGAAAAGCAGCTGTACGAGTGGAAACAGAAGAGTCGGGTATGGCTGACCATATATATATATTTACCAACCTTCCGCACAAGTAAAATGTGATACAACGTTAATTTATTAAGCGGGGTTTAACAGCTTTGAATTCAGACTAGTTCTTCTCCGATACTGTTTACCTAGCCAAGTTTAAAGAGCCAGTCTGCCCTACTATTTATCTATAGCTGGAAGGAGAATAATTGGATTCATACCTTCCCAATGTTATTAGTTGCTATGTGAAATGCAAATAGTCTCGTCCTGGATTTGAACTCGGGTTGACGAGTCCATTTCCTACGACTCTAACCATTACACCACGCAACTCCCATCAATCTCTCTGTATCAAATAAATAAATGAAAAACATCACTGACAGAATATTCTAATAAAGATTTGATATTTTCAAAATTAAGGATGCCATGATTTTATTATTTAATGTGAAACACTATGCAAATAAAACGGATATTGTTAGGCAATATTTATTACCAAAATCTATATCATTGCAAGTCTATGTTCAAACGTCTATTTGCCCATTTTGACGCCTTTCAGATTGACAGCCGAGCAAAATGACATCATTATTACAATAAGATCTTCGAATGTTCTTTAACGCCTTGTTTGATCAACAGTCGAACTCTTCAAAATGATCTCCAAGGTTGGGCTATTGCTGTATTCGGATAGACAGGGAACAGCCGAAGAAGGCCGGACGATACAGCGGTCAAAACGTTGTGGTTTTTCATACAACAATAAAGATGAGGACAATAGTCCGAAAAATCAAAATCATACTCATCAAGCCTTACCTGACAAAAACGAGAACTATTTTTTAGCAGAGGGTTATTAAACCGAAATATGAATTGATACAGTGGGAAAAAAAAAGCATCCAACCCTGTCGGCTGGGGCTGTAGTATACGCCGACTCTATCTGTGTAGGGGAGTAATCCCCTGCAAATAGGACCGCTTGTTGGTCGTGAGTGGTGACCTCTAATGCTTAAAGACGGAACCCTGGTGGCTGAGCAGTCCATGATATGCAACATTCCACTTTGGCCCTTAATTAAACAGGTGGTCGGAAAAGCCCCCCCTGATCACGTCAAGCCCTAGCAATTATGATTGTTCCACCCCTACTACCCCTATAGCAAGCCCCCAACCCTTTTATCATGCTAGAAGGCGGTGGTTGAGGGTTTTAGTGTTCTAGGTATGACGTTACATTGGATCTAATGGTTAAGTTTCAATTTGGATCTCTGTGGAGTGTGAAGTACCCCTTCATCGCCATTACTCCCAGGTCCACTCTGACCCGGTGTGTTAGTACCTGTTAGGGTCCGATCTATGTGTTAAATAAAACAAAATTAGTTTTTTCAAAAATGTGTTTAAAAAAATTGTGTTTTTTTTTTTGTTAACTGAGTACCCAACAAGAATGAATAAAACAAAACGTCTTTGCATAAAATATTTCAATGAGTTGAAATGTTAGCGTCCCATCAATGAACAAAATGAGTTTTAAAAATGTTTCTGAAAACATTGAGTATTAATAGAAATTGAGTACCCATCAAATACTGGTACCTTTTAGGGTCACATCTAGGGATTAAAATACAAAAATGAGCTACAAAATGGCTTTGAACATTTGAATACATTCAATAATGAATAAAATAAAATGTCTTCGACAAAAGTAATCCAATAAGGGTTGGCATGCCGTAAAATCCAACCAAAAAACCAACCAACCAACCAACAAATAATTAAAACGTTTTGTACTGTGGGATTTTATCTTCAAAATTTCGCAATAAATAAGTAAAAAATTAAGATAAAATTTCATTAATTCAATTTTAATTAAATGTACAAATCTTTCGATTCAAAGTTGTAGTAAATATTTCATTAAACAATCGAACGATAATCTTATAATAAACAACAATTTATTTAATCTGATTTTTTTTTTAAATTCATGCACTTTTTTATACACTTTTTACGAACAGTTTAAGAATTCACTTAATTTTATTTTTGAGCATCCATACATAAAAGAAGTACTTTAATTTGATATTTACATTTTAAACAAATTCAAAATTCTTTTTAATAAAATAAATTTTGAAATATTTTTTGCATTAGATATTTTAAATAGGAGACAATTTATTTTTCTTTTCAGATTTACTGTACCATGGTACATGGACGTTGAACAAATGGTTTTGTCCAAAATATTCAGCGTACAATATGGGCACATGATTCAACCGGGTGGTTTGATGCATTTTCATCGTTAAGAATCAAGAAAAACAAAGATTATTGATTTTAAAGATTTATTTATTTGTTGACTGTTTTTATTATTATTATTTATTATTATCTATTTATATTTTTGTTTTTACATGTTTAAATTCCTTTCTTCATCAAAAAGATAAAGATTTTATTGAATATCCCACACCCCAACCCCATCGTTCGCTATTTTCAAATCAGAAATTATTTTTACAATATTTCTTATTTATTTTTTCTGTATTTTCCCCACCAAATTGATTTGGATCTTGGTGATCAAATTTAAAGAAAATCGATTTCTTTTCGAGTGTTTTAAGTCAATTGATTTCGTTTTTTTTTTGTTTGATTTTTATTTTTTGGCTTATGAAAAAAAAAAGAAAAAATTAAAAGTAAAAAAAAAAAGACAAGAGGAATTGATTTAGATCGATATTAGTGTGTTCTATACCCCCAACTCCAATTACATATTTAAGCTGCTACAGAAGATCTAATCAATCATTTAAAATTCCATCCTCAATTCTCAAATCGATATCTAAGTGTTGTTCCCGTATCAACACATGGTGATCGATATATCGACCTCAAGTTTCGCTATGAAAAAAACAAAAAAAACAAAACAAAAAAAAACAGATCGTTTGGCCGCCAACACAATACCAATAATTTCTGCTTAATCAGAGATTTCTAAACCTGTTACATGTTCGAACCAGTAATCTCCAAAGGTAAGTTGGGTACAAGACCATGGGTGCAAGCTACAAGTTTAAGAAGGTATAGGCTACGAGAAAGATTCTATGCATCAGTTAGAGAGTCGCTGTGAGCAGTTTAAAGTAGACAAAGAGTGAAAATAAAGCCCTGTAAAATATGCTAAGCCTAGAAAATAGATAGACATATTATATCTATATATCCATAGCTAAAGGAATGTTTGGATTCACACCTTTCCGAAAGGTATTAGAGATATGGATATACCAGCCGCCTCGTCCAGGATTTGAACTTGCGCTGACGAGTACATTTCCTACGACTACCATTCTGCGGTCGAGAATGTTTTTCGAACATTGGACTTTACAGCCATGGAGGCACTGTTACTTCAAGGGGCACAAACACTACATTATAGTCTTCCGAGACTGAAATTTCAATGATGATGCTAAAGTATCTCCTTGTAAGACTACAGCGACGATGTTAAAAAAGTAAAGTCATCAAGGTGGCCTAAAGTCGGTATCAGCCAATCAGCGAGAGAGTCTAATCCCCTTTTCACTAGCACTAGACCAAGGACATTATTTTAGCGTCTGAGGTGTAGCGCCACACCAACCATCAGCTCCTTATTTTACCGCGCAGATCCCTTGCGCTACACATACGCTGATTTGGCGAGGTCCGGTATCGAACTAGGAACCTTATGGTTTCTAGCCGAACGTTGTACCAACTGAGCTAACTCGGCTCTTAGAAGTACATAATTTTCTCTAAAAGGTTATTGTCGTTAGAAATACAATCGGTGACTCAAGTTCGATTCTTGCACGAGAGAAATAACAATTATCTTCCTTGTTTGGTTGGGGTAGAAATTGGCAAAGGGGTATCTTCCCATTTCCATCAGGGTTTGCCACTAAGGGGTATTGCAATATGGCTATTTAAACACAGCCCTGGGAAACTAATCTTCTCTTTCGTCTGGGATCTCCAAATATGCCGTAGACAAGTTGTGTCTCTTTGGGGCCTCCCCCCAACTTGGGACTTTCGTACTAGCATATTTTATATATGTGTATATTGAATGTTGCTCTGACAATTAAGTCTGCATTTGTTATCCCTTTGTTAGAACTTATTTTCTGTGAACTAGCAAAATATAAGCACTCTCCGGGTGCAAGTATTCAAGTTTTAATGTAATAAGATATTACATTAAATTAGAAAGGCAAATGAAACTAAATAAGAATGCAGATAAAAAGATGTTAAACTAAACGGGGTATAATCGAAAAATTAAGCAACTGAAACTTACTCTTCCATCACTCCGTCTTTCATTGCTAAATTTTCCTGATTTAACTATTTAGTCAAAATAGAAGTAAAGAATAAAATTCAGTCATTTATTCTTAATAGATTTCTTTCAAGATTTATCCCCGAGATTTTGCTCATATTAATTAAGATAAAACCAAACAAATAGAAATCAATAATACTAAGCACATATTTATTAAAATCAGATTTTTTTTATATCAATATGCAAATTAAGCCTTAACACTTTAAACAGCTACTTTATTGTATACATAAATACGATTGTATGTATTAGATATGGCCACAGTTTAATAATGTAAAACAATTTTATTAATAATTGAGGTTTGAATAAAAATAAAATCATGGAGAATTTGACTTTAATAACTAAAGGAATTGTGACTTGAGTAGTAATATAGTTTCGGTTACAGACAAACACCCATCTCCATTATAATAAGATATGTAAATTCACCTGCGTTCGGTGGTCTTCTGAGGTCCCTAACGCCTTATCAGAAATTGGTATTAGCTATTGAAATTAGAACCCCCTGTAAATCTTATAGCACGAAGTGAAACACAAACAGCCTCGTCCAGTGAGAATCAAACTCATTAGACATCCAATCCAACCAACATAAATACACATTATATCAAATTCGTTAGTAGAAAAGTCATGGAAAATAACCAGTAATATGATAGACAAAACTTAACCTTTGGCTGACCTGTTAAGAGTTATCTGTTCCCTGATTGGTCGCTTTGGTCATGTAACTATCTAATTGTGATAACGGGTTAGTAAGAGATTCAGAGTTAACAGGGGGATCGATTTATAAAAGCAATTTTAAAAACCTGGAGGTGTGTGATGTAATGGTGACCGTCGTAAGAAATGAACTCGTGGGCCGAATTTAAATCCTGGACGCTACAGCTAGCATTTCACATAGGACTAATACCCTTGCGGAAGTTACGAATCCAACTATTCTCCCTCCAACTATGAGTAAATAGTAGGACAGACTGGGCTCTTTAATCTAAGTATGGAAACCGGTCTTGGAGAAGAAAAAATTGAATTCAAACCAAATTGGTCTCTTTTCGTTGCAATTCTGGAGCTATGTCTTCTAACATCACTCATTAACCATCACTCAATTCAAAAACGTCGATAATGGAATTTGATATCAAGAATCAAAAAAAGAAAGAAAAAGAACATAAACAAACCTTGATATTTATATTTACCGCTTGAGTAGGATGTGACACAAGGTCAGTATCTTAAACGGAGTTTAACAGGTTCGAATTCAGAGTTTTCCTTCTCTAACTCGTTACCTAAACAAGATTAAAGTGTCCAGTCTACTCTATTATTTACCCATAGCTTGAGGGAGAGTTTTTGGGTGCATGCCTTTCCCAATGCTATTAGCACTATGTGAAATACAAACAGCCTCGTCCAGGATTTGAACTCTTGTCGCCGAATATTCGATTCTCTGCAACGATAACCAACACACCTGGTTTTGAACCATATAATTATGTGCACATAACTTATTCTAGAAATAATAACTTACGGCGTCCCATCGTGGGTAATGGTTAGCGAGCTAGTCTTGCAGATCCATTATTACTGAATACCGAATTCGTATTTACCCACAACTGGAGGGAGAGTAGTTGGATGCATACCCTTCCCAATGGTATTAGCGCTATATGAAATGTAAACAGCCTCGCCCCGGATTTGAACTCGGGCCGACAATTCCATTTCCTACGACGCTAACCATTTTACCACGCGCCTTCATATAATGATAATAGTCTTTAATAGTATAAGATACAAAAAAAAATGTAAGATGGAATTCCAGAATTCTGAGTTTTTCTTCTCGACTGGTTACCTAACCA
>CM042157.1:96470689-96475689 GCA_023376005.1 Doryteuthis pealeii | reverse complement strand
ATTGTTTTAGAATCTGAGGTAGATCGACACACCTACCATCAGCTCCTCACTTTACCACACCAGATCGCTGTGCTACTCATACACTGAGTTGGCGGAGGCCGGTATCGAACCAAGAACCTTGTGATTGCATAGCCGAACACTCTACCGATTGAGCTAGCAGACATTATTGTTTTCTTTTCAGAGTCTGTGCACTTTCATTTTCTGACGCCTCATTGCAAAGTCTTTTTTTTACGATCTGAACTTTTTGACACACCTTGTATTCTGAAAAAATAAAAACATTCCATTCATCCTTCATTTCTTTCTTGGTAAATACAGCTTTAAACATGGTATTTTTTGACACACCTTGTATTCTGAAAAAATAATGAAGAGAACGTTATTTTTTCAGAATACAAGGTGTGCCAAAAAAAGTACAAAAATCTTGATACTTTTTGACACACCTTGTATTCTGAAAAAATAAAAAACGTTCCATTCATTCTTCATTTCTTTCTTGGTAAATACAGCTTTAAACATGGTACTTTTTTACACACCTTGTATTCTGAAAATAATGAGAGAACGTTATTTTTTTCAGAATACAATGCCAAAAAAAGTGCAAAAAATCTTGATACTTTTTGACACACCTTGTATTCTGAAAAAATAAAAAACGTTCCATTCATTCTTCATTTCTTTCTTGGTAAATACAGCTTTAAACATGGTACTTTTTTGACACACCTTGTATTCTGAAAAAATAATGAAGAGAACGTTATTTTTTCAGAATACAAGGTGTGCCAAAAAAGTACAAAAAATCTTGATACTTTTTGACACACCTTGTATCTGAAAAAAGAAAAAATGTTCCATTCATTCTTCATTTCTTTCCTGGTAAATACAGCTTTAAACATGGTACTTTTTGACACACCTTGTATTCTGAAAAGATAATGAAAAGAACTTTTTTTTCAGAATACAAGGTGTGCCCAAAAAAGTACAAAAATTCTTGATACTTTTTGACACACCTTTTATATATACAAAGAGAGAGATACGGCAAGACAGAGACCAACAGACAGCTAGGTATATATATATGTATACATTGAGATCCATTTTATAAATCGATTTCTACATATACATATAATAAATAAGTATATATTGTTTACACACACACACACACACACACACACACATACACACACACACACACACATATATATATATATAATATATATATATATATATATATGTGTGTGTGTGTGTGTGTGTATGTGTGTGTAATATAGAGTAAACGACGTTTCACTTATACCTGAATCTAATAACGCATGCCTACATAAGACCTGTTTTTGTATACATTTAGTGATATATATATATATATATATATATATATATATATATATATATATATATATATATATATATGTGTGTTGTGTGTGTGTGTGTGTGTGTGTGTGTGTATGCATATATATATATATTCATTTTGTCTGTTTTGTTTTTCTGAGTGTATTCTAAATATACAATTTTTATTATTTCCATGCAGAAAGTAAATTATTTCCATTATGTGTAATTACTTTGTCATCCTGAAGTATATATATATATATATATATATATATATATATATATATATATATATATATATATAATATATATTATTTGGAGGAAACAGCTAAAATATTTTAGAAAGGCTGTTAAAAAAAAGTCTACAAAAATACTCGACACAATCATGGAGAGGAAACAATGATGTTGAGTAGCCTCTTCCTTCGTTCGAAAAGAACAAATCGAAAAAGGTAAGAAAGGAAAGAAAAGAAAGAAAAGAAAGAAATGAAAAACCAACAGGAAAACAACAATAGGAAAACGAAAGAAGGAAAAAAATGGTGGATTCCCGCCCTTTCGAGACGGATGTATTTTTATTTAATTTCGTTGTATTTCATTTTATTTATATGATTTTATTTTACTTATCAATATTTCTATTTATATTAAGTGTTAGTGCCCTTGTCTGCGTTTTCGGGAATTATTTTACCGTTTCTGTCTCTGTTGGGAAGATGGACGAAATTTCTAGAGTCTGTATTTAAAAATAAAAAAAATTTGGCGCCAAAAATGAGCGCATCATAAGAAATCCGATAAAACGCATTCTTTTGTAAAAGAAAAATAACATCAATCGAATGTTTAGTTAATAGGTTTTGTGGCATGTCAAACCTTGTTGGGTTATTCAATGCCAAAATCAGTCTTTTTTTTTTAAGCAAAATTATTTTTTTCCAAAAATAAGAACTACCTATAAAATAAAGCTGTGGAATATGAGGGTGAAAGTGATACCAATTGTATTTTGTGCACTAGGAACGGTCCTAAAAAAGAATCGTGGAACTGGAAACCATCCACACAACAGTATTGTAGAAATCGACTAAAATACTCAGATGAGTCCTGGAAACCTGAGGAGACTTGTCACGTAAACTCCAATGAAAGACCATCAGCTAACGCTGGTGTAAAAAAACTCAAATAATAATAATAATAATAATAATAATAATAATAATAATACGAGGTTGAGTCAAAAAGTAATGTCATTTTCTTTTTTTATAAAAATCAAGGCCTACATTGAGACTCTTACGAGTCTCATATCAAGAATCCGACGAGTAAGACCCAACTTGCGAATCGACAATGTCCTCTTTCTGCGTGACAATGCTAGACCACACACAAATATCAGGACAAGGGAGAAAATCGCCTCATTTGGGTGGACAACTTTACTGCATCCTCCATACTCACCAGATTTAGCGCCTTCAGACTATTATCTCTTCGTCCCCGAGAAAGAGGGTTTGAGAGGCAAACATTATTCCAGTGACGAAGAAGCGAAATCTGTAGTGAAGAAGTCGTTCAAAGAACAGTCAACAGAATTTTACGGGCCAGGAAACGTTGACTATGATGAGAAGTAGTGATGTGGTCCACAGAGGACCAGCTTCATTTTGATGTAAGATGCATGTTCTTGTTTTGATAATAATACCTGTTCTTAACAAAGCGGCATTACATTTTGACCCCCCCCTCGTAAAACCTAGCGTAATTTTTCAGGTTAATTTAAATATAAGCCCTTCTCTGGAAATAAGCTCTTGTTGAGAACAACAGATAGACGAAAGAAATTCACAATGACATCCTGTGACGACAACATTCGACCCCCCCCCCAATAAAAAATGACCAAGTGTTATATTTTACAACCCAAGACGATACCAGGCACAGATGAAGAAGAAGGAACCCAACTCAACTCACCCAGCCATGGCTGCAGATAAACCGTAAAAGTAAAGTAAAGTCGTCGGGGCGGTCTAATGTCGGTATCAGCCATGGAGCGAGGGAGTCTATCCCCTTTCACTAGCGCTAGACCAAGGAGATTATTTTAGCGTCTGAGGTGGAGCGTCACACCTACCATCAGCTCCTTACTTTACCGCACAGATCCCTGTGCTACTCATACGCTGAGTTGGCGAGGGCCGGTATCGAACTAGGAACCTTGTGGTTTCTAGCCGAACGCTCTACCAAGTGAGCTACGGATTACACCCAAAATAAGACCCACCTGCAAAAAAGAGACTTGGCATGATTTTTTCAGGATGATTTTAATATAAGCCCTCGCTTTCAAATATGCTCTAGTTGAGAGCGGCAGACAGATGGAAGAAATTAGTATTCTTTCCAATCACATTTATACGACGCAAACACTCGACAATAAAGCCTAGTGTTAAATTTCGGAGTGTAAACTAATATAAGCCCTGTGTTATTTTCATGGAAACACGGTATATGATTTGTTCAAATTTTTTAGATAAGTCTTGATAATTTGTATTATTTATATTTTTCGGACTGTTGTCCTCATCTTTATTGTTATAGACAACTTTTTGGTCGATGTGACCTTTGGCCTTCTTCAGGTGTTTCTTATCGAACCCGGGAATTTTTTTTCATATCGTTGAAGAACTTTTGAAGATCCTGTTCAATTAATGACGTCATTGTTTTCGCATGCCTATCATTCCGACATGCGTCACGAGAAGCATTACGATTGTTTAAAAAATGGTTTATTGGCGTTTCCTGCACAATTGACGCCTTGTTTTATCAACAGCCAAACTATTCAAAACGATTTCCATGGTTGGGTCATTGCTATGCTTGGATACACAGGAAAACACCGAGGAAGGCCGGAGAATACAGCGGCCGAAACGCTGGGATTTTAAATACACCGATAAAGATGAGGGCAAGCTTGAATAATCAAACAAATAAAATTCATTTAACTCAATATTCAATAGTAATGGAGCTGTGAGATTAGCTTGCTAACCATTACACTATGATAGGACGCATGTGTCACATCCTGCTTGTGAGAAGGAGTTGTTAAATAAATGAATGAGGCGAACGGGTTGGGTAAATATTAACTAAAACTGAATTACTTACGCCCGGCGGAGGGTGCTTATTCTTGCTAGTATATATAAGTTGAAAATAAGTAGAAAAGGAAAACGAGAAAAATCATGATTGATAATAAATCAATAATACTTTTTTGTTTTTCTTTGTAATAATCTTTGAGAGTAGCCCTAAAAAAGCAATTATCTGATCAGTCTAGACTAAGATTCTCTCTCCCTCTCTTTCCCCTCCCTCTCTCTCTCTCTCTCTATTCTATCTATCTCTATCTCTATCTCTTCTACTATACTCTTCTCTTTCTACATCATCTCATCTCTCCTTTCTAATCTCTCTCACTCTCTCTATACTCTCTATCACTCTCATATCCTCTCTACTATACATCCATCTAACATCTCTCTATCATAATCTATCTCTTCTTCACCTCTCTACATCT
This sequence comes from Doryteuthis pealeii, assembly GCA_023376005.1. Lineage (NCBI taxonomy): Eukaryota > Metazoa > Mollusca > Cephalopoda > Myopsida > Loliginidae > Doryteuthis > Doryteuthis pealeii. The sequence continues at coordinate 96,470,930 of CM042157.1, read as the reverse complement.
ACTTTCTCTCCTCTACTCCTCTCTATCTATCATATCTATCTATCTTCCTCTCCCTCACCCCCCTCTCTCTCAATCATCATCCTAATCATCTATCTCCTTCTCTGTTCTACTTTCTCTTTACGCCACTCCCTCTCATCTCTATCTAATCTCTTTCTCTCCTTCTATCATCTATAATCTAATCTCTCTCTCCCTCTCCCTCTCCCCCTCTCCTCTCATTCTCCTTCTCATATCTCTCTCATTT
>CM042157.1:96459075-96470679 GCA_023376005.1 Doryteuthis pealeii | reverse complement strand
TCACTCATATGCTTTGACTGTTGGCGAGGGGCCGGTATCGAACTAGGGAACTCTCGTGTTTGCGTAGTCCGAACGCTCTACAAGTAGAGCTACGGATTACCCCGCCGCAAAATAAGACCTCACCTGCAAAAAAGAGGACTTGGCATGATTTTTTTCAGTGAATCGATGTTTTAATATTAAAGAGCACCTCGCTATATCAAATGATTGGCTTCTTAGTTGGTATATAGCGGCAAGACAGATGGAAGAAATTTAGAATTCTCTTCCACATTGCACATTCTATTAACCGACGCAAACACTCGACAATAACAACCGCCTAGTTTAAATTTCGGAAGTGTAAACTAAATATAAGGCCCTGTGGTTATTTCATGAAACACGGTATAATGATTTGTTCAAATTTTTTAGGAATAAGTCTTGATAATTTGTATTAATTATATTTTTCGGAAATGTTGTCCTAATCTTTATTGTATAGACAACACTTTTTGGTCGATGTGACCTTTGGCCTTCTTCAGGTGTTTCTTTATGAACGCGGGAATTTTTTTTCATATATCGTTGAAGAACTTTTGAAAGATCCTGTCTCAATAAATGACGTCATTCGTTTGTCCAGCATGCCTCATCCATTACCGACGATGCTCGTAACGAGAAGCGATTACGATTAGCGTTTTAAAAAATGGTATCTGTATATTCCAGTTGCAGATTCCGTATTTCGCTGCACAATTGACGCCCTTAGTTTTATCAATAGTCCCCAATCTATTCAAAGATGATTTCGCTGGTTTGGTCATGCTATGGCCTTGGATACACAGAAAACACTCCGAGGAAGGCCGGGAGAGACTTACAACGGCGAAAGCGCTGGGATTTGTAATACACCGATAAAAGATGAGGGCAAGCTGAATAATTCAAAACAAAGTAAAAATTCATAACTCATATTCAATAAGTTGGAGCCACGCTTGAGACTTAGATTGTCAACCATTACACTATGATAGGACGCATGTGTCACATCCTTGCTTTAGTGAGAAGGAGTTGTTAAATAACTGAATGCAGTGCGATACGGGTTTGGGGTAAATATCTACTAAAACTGTGAATTACTTACGCCCGGGCGGAGGGTGCTTCTCTGCTATCTTGATATATATAAGATTGATACATAAGTAGAAAAGGAAAACGAGAGAAAATATGATGATAATTAATAATCAATAATACTTTCGGTTTTCTTTGTAATAAGTCTTTGAGAGTAGGCCCTAAAAAAGCAACTGTATCTGATCAGTCTAGACTAAAGAATTCTCTCTCTCTCTCTCTCTCTCTCTCTCCTCTCCCTCTCTCTCTTCCTCCTGCTCTCTATCTTATCTATCTCTATCTATTCTATTCTCCTTCTTATCTCTTTGCTCTTCTTTCCTCCTGCTCCTTCTCTCTCTCTCTCTTCTCTGCTTCTCATTATATAGTATATATTATATATATATATTATATTAATATAGTAAATATTATCGGCTTTCTCATCTCTTTCTCTCGTCCTTCGTCTATCCTCTCTATACTATATGCTATCTTACTATCTATCCTTCTCGCTTCTCTATCTATCTCTTTCTCTCTCTCGCTTTCTCTCTCTATCTCTCTCTCTCCCTCTCTACCCCCCTCTCTCTCTATCTCTCATCTCTGATGTCCTTCTCTAATGCTCTTTCTCTTTCTCTCTCCTCACTCCTTCTGATCTCTTTTCTTCTCTCCATGTCTCTCTCTATCTCTTTCTTTCCTTTTCTCTGCTTCTCCTCTATTATCTATCTTCTCCTTCTCTTACTCTACTTCTCTTCTCTCTAGCTTCCTCCCTCTCTCTCTCTCTCATCTCTCGCTTATCTATCTCTCCCTTCTCTCCTCTCTCACTCGCTCTCTTCTCTTTCTTCTCTTTTCTTTCCCTCTCTTCCTCTCTATCTATCTCTTGCTTCTCTCTAATTCATCTATCTATCTAAACAAGAGTACCCCTAAAAAAAGGCATCCTTTAACTGACAAGTTCTAGGACTATAAGACAATTATCTAAGTGTTTCCCGCTCTTTTTTTTTTCTTGTTTCAACTGCACGGTTTTCTCTGCCAGTAGACCGAGGTGGATCAGTCTTCATGCATTTCAAGTCCATTTTCCCGCAAAAACTTAATTAAATTTGTTTATTCAAAATAAGAATAAAGAAAACATTGATCTCATATCTTTCCTGCGAAGCAGTATATAGGAGTGTGATCCAAAAAGTATCGAGACTGATTTTTGAATATACATATCAGGAATGAAAAGAACAAAACATCAGAAAAATGCGTAGTATATTTCGCTAGGAGTTTGAGTGATAATCAGATAAATCTGCTGGCGAAGCTGAAGTTCAAAGTCGCGGCGAAATATATTAGCACTTTTTGTCTGAGTTTTGTTCTTTTCCTTCCTCATAATTTCTACGCCCCCCCACACACACTATCATATATATTATATTTATAGTATATATATATATATGAATTATACATATTAAAATAACAACAGAAAGATTAGGTTTTTAGCAATTATAGACTTATGTCGGGGAACCTAGAAGGAATTATCTTAAGTAGTGTCCAGCCTCTTTTTTTTTGCATTTGAAGATGGAACGACTAGATAATCATCTAGGTTTCCTGAAATAGTCTATAAATGTGTAACATTCTAACTTCGTTGTTATTTTTTCCTGATATAATTTTGCTGACATTAAGGACACACATTGAACACTGCTATATTATAAAATTGAAAAACTACAACATCTTTCAAGGAAGTTTATCTCTTGATCTTTGGATTATATATATATATATATATATATCTATATATATATAGTATATATTATATATATATATATGAAATATATTTTTTTTTTGCAGTATTAAAGGTTTTTTTGTTTTGTAAACTGATTTGACATTCCTGCTCCGACGCCAGACAACTACGAAGTGATGAAGCTCTTGATATGGATTTTTGTGTAAAAATGAAATATTGATCAAGGTATCAGCTTATGATTTATTATAAGATTGTTTTCCTTGCTTTAACAGCATTGTGTGTGATGTTTTCATTCCCCTTCATCTTCATATATAATATATATAATAATATTATATATATATATATATGATATACAAGTGTTTTACTAAGTTGGTTGAGGGCATTGTGTTTATATTGCGTTTTGAGGACTGGTTTTGAGGCTATCAGCAATGCAAGCATCAAAGAAAAAATAAGGTAACACTATGATGTCTGCTTCTGGCGAAGAGATGCTTATATCTCGAATAATCAAGATGGTTTATCAAAGGTAAACAAGGCATCATCCATAATTTCTTCTTTATACTTGCAATTGTGGATAGCCTTCAAAACTAACGCAACAAACCAACATAATATAGTATTATATATATATATATATTATATATAATGGTTCATAAGCTACGTCATTTCTGAAAATAAACTCTGATGATGAAGCTCTAGCTTTTGAAATCGATTAGACATAAAAAAAACATATTTTTTGTGTCTTTATTTTTTGTTTATACGCATTGTATTGCCGGTTCGAATTATTAGACATTTTATAACATATTAACAATGTTCAAGCAAATTACGCAATTAGCTTTATATATAGTATATATAAGAGAGTTTATAATTTGTTTGTGTATAGTATTGGTTGGAGGTTGATTTAGGCAATGCAGGTGTAAATAGAAAGCATAATAATACGGTAACAATGATGTGTGTGTGTAACCTGTATTTAATTCTTGAATTTTCGAGATTAATATCTCTTGCGCATACAAACTAGACTACTTCAGTTCAGTGATCCTTTTGCAAAAAGAGATATTTATCTCGAAAACTTCAAGAATTGAAAGTAGCAGGATTAGACACACAACATCATTGTTACGGCATATTATATTTTTTAAAACGCGCTGCATTGTGAATAGCCTTCAATAATCAACCTTCCTAACCCAATATATAGGCACAATGCTTCAAGCAAAATTATAAAACTCTCTCTGATATGATATATATATATATATATATTATATATATATACATCTTATTATAATGGAGATTGTGAGTTTTTTTCTGTCTGTAAGCACGAAACTATTATCACTTACTCAAGCTCACAATTCCCTTTGTTTTATTTACATATATTCTCCATGATTTATTTTTTATTTTAAACCCAATTAATTAATAAAATTGTTTTAACATCATTAAGCTGTTGAACGCATATCTACATGCATTTTTCCATCCGTACCGCACTTGTACGGGTCAGGCACAAGCCTATTTAGTGGGACCACCCACACGACCGAAGCTCATGGGTGGCGGAGGAAAATTGCGTCGATCGTTCGCGGCGGCATTCGCCCCTCAAGGGCGGGCGCGGCTCAGGCACTGGGCAATAAACTCAGCCCTGCCCCTTTTAAATTCAAGGGGGGCAGGTGTTGCTGGGGGATGGCCCCCTGGGATCGACGCCGTAATTTAATATCAATGGTCCAGAGGCGCGAAGCCACTCTGTTGACCATTATCTACATACTAATAACATGCAACTGTATTTTAATTATACAAAAAATAGCAGTTTTGTAGTTGTGATGTAAGGGCTGATTTGCATTTTATTGTATTAAAAATTTGAATTTTAATAAATAAATGCTTAGTATTATTGGATTTCTAATTGTTTGGTTTTATTCCTTATTGCATATGATGCAATACAAATCTCAGGAATAAATCTTAAAGGAAAGTCCTTAACTATAGATAAAATATACTGTTAAGTATTATTCGTTTACTTCTATCTTAACTAAATAGTTAAATGTAGGGAAAAGTTTTAACCAAAGCACAGACGGGTAGTAATGTAAAATGATGGAGATGTAGGTTAGTTCGAAGTGTGTGTTCTATTTTTTTCAATCATACCCCTCTCGTGTTCAAACATTCCTTTTTGATCTGACATTCTTGTATTTCAGTTCATATCAGCCCTTTTTCTATTTAATATAATTTTCTTATATTTAAAAATCTTAAATACTTACACCCGGAGGGTGCTTATATTTGCTAGGTTAATATAATGCTATTCCATTGAGGAACTAGACTCACCAAGCTATAGAATAAATATATTATAGTTGAAAGATTTTTTAGATCTCGAAGGAGAATGTCTGTTTCTGTAAAGCACAGTGTTGGAAAAATCATAGTCCTTATTTTTTTCTTATCATCCCTGCTTCATGCCGAGACAAAGACTTTGAGAAATTATTCACACTGGTAATAACGCGAGAAAGGTTATTTTTTTCTGTTCCCAGGTTATCGGTAAAAAATAGGAAAAATTAAAAGGCAGACCCACCTTTTGTGCATCTACACCGCTAATTCTTGAGAACAATGTTCTCGGTAAAGAAGCTGACGAAAGAAACGCCGGATTACTTCCAGGCTATGCGCCACTGAACGTTAACTAAATGGATATATTTACTTTACTTTCTCTTGGGTGCTGTACTAGTCTGCGCCTTCTTCGTCCTCCTTTTCTTTTCTTTTTTTTTTTTTTTGCAGGTAGCTTTTTTGTTATCACTTTCTATATTCACTGACCTTACACTGACAATTCATGTTTTTGAAAACCAAACTTTTATTTCTAAGATTATCCTCATGGCACTTCGTAGATTCATTCTATCTGTCTTGCGTTCCTCCTCTCTTTTTTTCATCTTTCTTCTAGTTCATCACTGTTATATATCTAACTAAGCAAGATATTTTACTATGCGGTCCTCCCGCTGGGCATAAGTATTTTAAGCTTTAATTTGTAACGCAAATGGGTAATTTTCACCTTTTAAGGTGTTAAAAATTCCTTAGCAAATAATGCAATTAAGAGTAACCTCCCTTAGGACTTTATTTTGTAACTAAAGCCGGTCAAGCTGTTTTTGAAAGTCTCCGTGGCGCAAATAAACAAATCTTAGAAAACTTTGTTCGGAAAAAAATACAATTGCATGCTTTAACATAAAAATATAATAAAAGTGTGTTTACTTAATAACAATTAAGTTCATTTTAGATGATTTATGCTAGGAAATTAGCCAACTGACTTTCACTTTTGTAAACAAGACGGGTAGCCATTTTGAAAAGTGACATGAACTTCAGTGTCCGTACGAAATGTACACAAATTCTTAGAAACTTTTTCGAAAAAAATACAATGCATGCTTTAACACAAAAATTATCTTAAAAAATGTGTTCTTCAATAACAATTTAAGTTCTCATTTCAGATAATTTTATGCTAGGAATAACCAACTGACTTTCACTTGTGAAACAAGACAGTAGCCATTTTTTGACTGTGTCCGTGCCGAAATAAACAAATCTTACAATCGTTTCGAAAACAATACAACTGCATTTGCCTTGAACACAAAAATATCATAAAATGTTGCTTCTTAATAACAATTTCAGATTTTGATTAATTGTTTTTCCCATGATTGTCGATCTCTTGAGTGGACAGTGTTCGATTATCTCTTTCTCTCTCACTCTCTCTTATCACTCTCTCTCACCTTTCTTTCTCTTTAACTTTCTCTCTCTCTCCTCTTTATCGTGTTCTGACTCTGCTCTCTCTCTTTCTCTCTATCTATCCTCCCTCTTCTCTCTTCTATCTCTCTCTTTTCTATCTAACTACTCGATCTACTCTTTCTCTCTCTCTCTCTCTATGTATATCTATTCTATCTATCTATCTATCTATCTATCTTGTCTCTTTCTCTCTCTCATCCTCTATCTATCTTCTCTTTCTCTCTCTTTCTCTCTATATATCTACTATATTCTCTTTCTCTCTCTATCAATCACTTTCTTTCTCTTTTCTCTCCATTCCACTCTATCTCTCTTTCTCTCTCCTCTCTTTCTCTCTCTCTTTCTACCTATCTCTTTCTCTTCATCTCTTTTTCTCCCCCCCTCTCTCTCTTTCTCTTTCTCTTCCCTCTATCTATGCTGTCTCTCTTTCTTTCTCTCTCTTCTATCTATATTCTTTCTCTCTCTCTTTCTCTATCTATCTCTTTCTCCTCTTCTCTCTCTCTCTCTCTCTCTCTTTCTACCTATCTCTTTCTCTTTTTCTATCTCTTTTCGCCCCTCTCTCTCTTTCTCTTTCTCTCCCTCTATCTAATCTGTCTCTCTTTCTTTCTTCTCTTTCTATCTTATATCTTCTCTCTCTCTTTCTCTATTTCTATCTTCTATCTTTCTCTCTCTCTTTCTCTATCTATCTCTTTCTCTATCTATCTCTTCTCTTTCTACCTATCTTTTCTCTTTCTATCTCTTTCCCCCCCCTCTTCTCTTTTCTCTCCCTCTATCTATCTGTCTATCTCTCTTCTTTTCTCTCTTCTCTATCTATATCTTTCTCTCTCTCTTTCTCGTATCTATCTCTTTCTCCTCTTCCCTTCCATATATCTCCTCTCACTCTCTACATCCCCCCTCCCCCTCTCCTCACACACCACACACACACAAACGCAAATCAAACACACCACCGCATCTTTTGTATAAGTTTCCATTTCTCTTCGCTCTCGACGATTGATGGAAAGCGAACGAGACTCGGGATTCCCATCAAAGTGAGAATAAAAGCCGGTGACTGGTAAAAAATTAATGAGCGGGGATTGTCGCATCAAAAACGAAAAACAAATAGCAGATCTACGAAATCCGGGTCGCAAGCAGAGAGAGAGAGAGAGAGAGAGAGAGAGGAGAGAAGAGAGAGGGAGGTGGAAAGGAGGAGGGAGAGGAGGGACGGTGAGAGAGAAAGAGGAGGAGAGGAGGAGGAGACAAGAAGAGAGGGGGGAGACAGGTGGACGAGAGAGAGCGGGAGGAGGAGAGAGAGAGAGAGAATCGGATGGGGGGTGGGGGTTTGAGCAAAGTTATGAGATGGAGAATAAGGGAAGATACGTAGTAGGGGAGAATGTTGATAGTTGATTAAAAAGTAAGAAAACGATTGAGTTGGAGGGGGAGATGAGAGGTACACGAGTTGTCGTTAAAATGAAGTAGGAGGAGAAAAATCACACGAGAGAAGAGAGAGCAGAGAGGACGGGGGGGAGATTCAAGGAAAACTGTTATCATCATCACCACCGCCCGCAGTTGCACGCTGTGCTACTTCATGCGCTAAGTTAGGCGAGAGGTTCGGTATCGAAACCATGGGACCTTGTAGTTCCGACCGGTTGATGTATCGACTTAATGTAAAGGCTGTATATACTTATGGATTACAATACAATATTAATCATTGCTAATGACATATAACCATATATGGACACGCTAACAGGTTACTACCACGTCTGGTCAGGGTGGACCTGAGAGGTAATGGCGATGAAGTGGTACTCCACAGCTCTTTCAAAAAATGGAACTTAATCATTAGATACAGTTAAATTTCTACCAGGATACTTATTAGCATGATAAAAAAAGAGTTGGGCGTTGCCATAAAGACAATAGCGGACAGACTATCATATAGGTCGCAGGGCTGACGTTAACCACCGATTGCATCCAAGGGTTCCTTCCGACCGCTTTGTCTTTCTAACCTGTCTCTATAAGGGCCAAAGTGCGCTAGTTGTATTTGCACTGACATGGACTTTGCAGCCACTAAACTGCCAGTTTAAAGATGAGAGGACGAGAGAAAGATAAGGAGATGAGAGAGAGAGAGAGGAGAGAGAGGAGAGAGGAGAGAGAGGAGAGACGTGAGAAAAAATCTGACTCAAAAGAAGAAGAGAGAGAGGAGAAGAGCGGAAGGAAAGAGCCTTAGCTTTTCCTTTTAATAAGAAAAAGACGAGCTGCCGCAGCCGAGCGAGAAGCATCAGAAATAAAGTCTACTTGAGACATGATCTCGACCTGGCAGATGAGACGATGAACAAAACGAGACGAGAACGAGAGAGCGAGGAAATAGTCGGCCTCTTCTCCTTAAGTCTCAGTCACCGGCTGAATATCTACCTTCTACTTGACTCGCGACGCCCGAGTAGTGCCTTTGAGTTCACATCTCACTTTATTGCGGTAGTGATGAATCAACCCGTCACAGCTCCGCGGCCCAGTAGTCTCGATCCCGGTAGCGCTCACTATCTCCCTGTCAGCGCATGTACTCGGTCATGCACCTATCACCGGATGACTCTATGAAGGCTTCGTTCCTAACTACATGAACATGACTCACGGTTCCTAACCTGTGTCCTACTCTTGCTACGCCTTCTGAATTTGCGAAGTATCTACTTGCGCATCGCGGTGATTTTCTGTTCTCATATTTCAGAACTGCTTTTGTATCTATATCGAGCCTCGCTTTAAGTACGTAATAAGCTGTGGATCTTTATATGATGTAACCTCGCGACTATTGTTTTTCGGTCTGTACTCGAACTACACGAGAGGAAAGACGCTAGAGATAGAATAGAGAGAGAGAGAGACAAGAAGACGAGAGAGAGAGAAATAGATAATATATAATATATAGAGAGAGAGATGAGAGAAGAAATAGTAGAGAGAGAGAGATACAAGTAGAGAGAGAGAAAGCAGAGACAGGAAAGAGAGAGAATTAGAAGAAAGAACAAGAAAAGAAAGCAGAGAGAAATAGAGAGAGAGAGAAGTGAGAGAAGAAGGAAAGGGCTTATGCTTCTAAAGAAAAGAGAGAGAGGAGGAAGGGAGAGAAAGAGAGAAATAGAGAGAGAGAGAAAGACGAGAATATATATATGAGAGCGAAAATGAGAGAGAGAAAAATAGAGAGAAGATCCTTACAGGCAAACGAGGTATCTTGTAGGAGAATCGAAAAGAATGAGAGAAATAGAGAAGAGAAAGAAAAAGAGAAAAGAGGAGAGCAAGAAAGAGGAGAAAGAGAGAGAGAAGAGAGAGAGAGAAAAAGTGAAAGAGACGAGAGAGTAAAAGAAAGAGAAGAGAGAGAGAGAGAAGGAAAGAGCTTATGCTTTTAATAAAGAAAAAGATAGAGAGAAGAAAGGGAGAGAGAGAGAGAAAGGGAGAGAAAGAGAGAAATAGAGAAGAGAGAGGAGAGAGAGAGAGATGAGAGAGAGAGAGAGAAGAGAAATTAGAGAAATAGAGAGAGAGAGAGAGAGAGAGAAATAGAGAGAAAGAGAGAAAGAAAGAGAGAGAAATAGAGAGAAAAAAAGAAAGAGAAAGAGAAGAGAGAAAGAGAGAGTTAGAGAGAGAAAGAGAGAGGAAGAGAGCTTATGCTTCTTAATATTTATTTGGCTCAAGTAGATATTGAGATAAAAATACACATTATATGGTATATAACTGAATATGATATATCCATAGGATCCGTCCTTAAGTATTTTGGATCGCCACCATAGCCAAAAGGTGGCTCCTTGGGATCTTACCATTTATAGAGCTGCAGTCGGCGTATTCTATAGCCCAAACCAACAGGGTGGGGGACATTTTGTTGCAGTTAATTATGTTTGCTGCTAAAAACCGGACCCTATGACTCTTTAGACCCCTTTTTGATACTCGATTAAGAAAGACATGTTTTTCAATTTACACGGTCAATAGCCGGTTGTTTTAACAGACGATTTTTAGATTTTTTCTTAATTATAAAAACTAACCCCTAATCCTAAACCCTAACCTAACCCCTAACAAACAATCGGATATTGACGGTGTAAATGAAAAACATGTCCTTCTCTAATCGAGATCAAAAAGAGGTGCCTAAAGGTTATATGGTCCAAAACCTACTAAAGAACATTTAATTCAATCGTGTAAACATCATGAATATCCTGTTTCGTTAATTTCACGGGCTGGGGGTTGTAGAATACGCCGACTGCACCTCTGTAGAGGGATAAAATCTCTCAATGTAGGACCACCAGTTGTTGTAGGTGGCAGCCCATGATGTTACAAGAATCTGGGGGATATATCATATCCAGTTATATATCATCATATTGTGCTAGAAGGCAATGACCGAGAGTCTTAGTATCCTAGAATTGACGTTAAACTGCGTCTAGTGGCGAAGTTCAATTCTAGAACGTCTGGAGAGTGTGGGGTAGCCCTCCATTGCATTATTCCTAGGTCGCATATTGACTCCGGAGTGGTAGCAACCTGTTAGTACAGATCTATCGGTTAAATTGAGAAAAAAAGTTTAAAAATGTGTTTTTGAAACAAATTGAGTTTGAAAAAAAATTGAATAGCCATTACACAATGAATGAAAAACAAAACGTCTTTCGCATAAAATAAACTCAGCAAGAATTGACATACCGTAAATCCAACCATGCTTCCATAGATTAAAGGAGCTATTAATCTAAAGAAAAACAAGGAAAATTGAGTGAAACACACACACACACACACACACACACCACACCATACAACACATATATACTATACTATAGTATATATATATATATCTATATACTATATGGTCGTGGAAATGGACTCATCGTTCGGTTCAATTCCTAGACGAAGCTGTTGGTATTTCACATAGCGTAATACCATTGGAAAGGTACGAATACATATATTCTCCCTCCAGCTATGGGTTAAATAGTAGGCAGACTGGGCCCTTCAGCCTGGGTAGGTAACCAGTCTAGGAGAGGGATAACTCTGAATTCAAATTCCTGAAGGTCGGGTCGTGTGATTTGGGTTTGTAGTAAACCCTTGATGCACCAAATTCTTCATATCGACTGTGCCAAAAAGTGTGGAATGGTTTCAACACAAACCTTCACCACTATAAACAAATCACTGTGTGGTGTGTTCATTGTATGAACCCTCATTTG
>CM042157.1:96449075-96456575 GCA_023376005.1 Doryteuthis pealeii | reverse complement strand
GGAGTCCCCCACAGCGGTTCAAAAGCGACTCATATTAAAGAAACACTGTCGACGAAATGCAACCGAGAAGAATCTTCAAACCGGGAAAGATCTGGGATTTCAATAACACAGTGTGTTTGCTGAGACGGCTGCCGCATAGGAGCCGAACGCTTCAATATCTGATTAACTGGACTGGGAAGCGGTGACGTCTTCACGTCATGAACCACACTCAAATGCATATGGAACTTCCCTTGTGTGTGACTCCAAGAATTGGACTAATGAACCCCACCAGAGGGTCCCACAACTTTTGAAGACATGGAGTGACGTATCGTCGTCTGCGACGGATTCTAAAAAGACTTTAAAAAGGAGTACACGACACCATTAGTCATTGTGTTAAACATCTGTTACTCAGAGTCTCAAGTTGGCAACTAAAAAAATAATTGATTCATGCACTCCGCTTTTGGGGCCATGGTCTGCCGGATGGATGTGGACGAATCTCTAAGGACATCCCATGAGATGTCTGGAAGTAAGACGGAATGGCCACCGCCAGCTGCGATTCAAGAGACTGTAAAGAATGAGTTCAGGTGTTTTGGTATTACCACTTCCCAGCTCGGAAAAATTTGGCCCAGATTGGCCCTCGGTTGGCCGCAGGGCTCTCCGTAGTGGACATGTTTCATGTCTGAAGCCAACTGCGCACAAAACCATTAAGCCAGAGGTCCAAAGAAAGCAGCGGCAACAAAAGCCCCGGCACATCAACACATCGTTCAGGGAAGCTTACAAATGCGAACAGTCTGTGGTCGAGAAGTTTTTCGGAAACATCGATTTCACGAGTCACAAGAGGCGCTGTACTTTCATGGCGACAAGAACTATTACGTGTGCCGAATTGCAAGCAATCGAATATCAGATCATCTAGCGTAGTCTGAGTCCGAATAGTGTCTGCGGGCTCTCGCCTGCTCTCTTGCTCCTCTTTTAGCGTGAGGCCCTTTTTCTTTATGGATCTGAATGATGTTCGAAGTACATAGTCTAGGCAATTATAAATTTCCTTTACGCGAGTGCGGTAAACAGCATTGACAGATCCAAGCTTTCAGTTTGATAACTTCACCATCGTTAACCTCGTTCCAGCAGAGATTGTTTAGAAAACTATCTCTGTAGATTGGACTGGAATATCACTATGTATTTCAGGGATAACAAGAAGGCTTTAAAAAGTTTTGAAATGAAACTAGTCAAGGAAAACAGCTGTATTAGTTTCTTTTAAACTCTTTACAGAGGCAAAATTAAACGAGGTGAACAATGTGTATATGTTCGTTGTGTATTTGCACAAGCTACTAAGGAGTCAAGAATCAGAACTATTAAAATGAAGTTGAAGAAATAAAGGATAAATTTTAAAAAAAAACTTCCGATGAATTCCCAAGGAAGAAAACAAATATAACAACGATCAAATATTAAAAACCGGATTAATAATAATATAATTAATCTTATTATAATGGAGATTGTTTGCTTTTCTGTCTGGTAAAAACGAACTATATCACTACTCAAGTCACAATTCCCTTTGTTATTTACGTCACATTCTCCATGATTTTTATTTTTATTTAAACCTCAATTTCTAATAAAAATTGTTTTTATATTATAAATACTGTTAATCATATCTACAAATGAATAATATGCAATTGTATTTATATATACACTAAAATAGCATTTTACAGTGTGAACAGGAAGGGCTTATTTGCATATTGAAATTAAAAATTTGATTTTAATAAATATGTGCTTAGTATTATTGATTTTTAATTGTATGGTTTTATCTTAATGGATATGATCAAAAAATCTCTTCAAAAATCTTAAAAGAAATTCGATTAACGAGAAGAAATAATTCTGATTTTATTCTTTACTTCCTATTTTTAACTAAGTTATTAAATTAGGAAATATAGCAATGAAAAACGAGAGTGATAGAAGAGTAAGTTTCAGTTTCAGTTGTTCTATTTTTTCGATTATACACCCTCTGTTTTTCAATCATTTTTATCTGCATTCTTATTTAGTTTCATTAGCTTTTCTAATTTAATATATTCTATTACATTAAAACTTAAATACTTGCACCGGAGGGTGCATATATTTGCTAGTAATAATAATAATGATAATAATAGTAATAATAATAATAATAATGCCATAATGACAAACTATATCAAAGCAAAAATTGATAAGACCCAACAAAATAGTAAATGTAGATTATGCGGTAATAGAGATGAGACTGTAAACCATGTACTATGCGAATGTAGCAAACTAGCACAAAGGGAGAACAAAACTATACACGACAGGGATGGGAAGGTGATCCACTGGGAATTATGCAAAATATTAAATTTTGACCATACATCAAAATGGTATATGCATAGACCAGAATCTGTTCTTGAGAACGAAATGCATAAAATTCTCTGGGACTTTGAAATAAAACGGATCACCTTATCCCAGCAAGAAGACCAAACCTAGTGTTGATAAACAAAAAAGAAAGAACTTGTCAACTGGTGGACTTTTGCCGTTCCATCAGATCACTGGGTAAAGCTAAAGGAAAATGAAAAAATAGACATATATCTGGACCTTGCCAGAGAACTGAAAAAGTTATGGAATATGAAAGTCAAAATTATACCAATTGTATTTGGTGCACTTGGAACTGTCCCAAAGGGATTGGAAAAGGGTCTGGAATGTTTGGAAATCAGAGGAAAGATTGATACCATCCAGAACACTGCACTACTGCAATCTGCCAGAATACTCAGAAGAGTCCTGGAGACCTGAGGAGACTTGCTGTCACTCAGACTCCAGTGAAAGACCATCAGCTGATGCCGATGTGAAAACTCAAAAGGAGTAAACAATAATAATAATAATAATAATAATAATAACAATAATAATAATAATATTGAAGATGATGATAATAATGATAATGATATAAATGATGATGATGATGATGATGATGATGATGATGATGATGGAGAAAGAATTAACAATGCGAAGTTAAGCAGTTGAAAGATGGCGTCCTTTTAATGTCACGTGCTTTTTTATACGAAAAAATGTTCTGTTAAGAAATGAACGCCCCTGGCAAAGGAAAGTACACAACTCAAAATGAAAGGAAGAAACAATGGAACATATGTTTGCTTTTTTTGTTTTGTTTTGTTTTATTTTTATCTAATTTTATTTTACTTTGTTTTTGTTTTTTGTTTTAGTTTTTGTTTTGTTTTGTTTTTCTGCCGAACATTCTACCTGGGAAGTTTTTTTTAGAGAGATTTTTTTTATAGATTTGCTGGAATACAATAGTTAGTTAATATTCAAGGTGATGTCGTAAAAGCAAAATTGTGAGGAAGGAGAAGACAAGCATTTTGCTAGCAAATCTGTTTTGGTCGTGAGATATTTGTACAACAGGGTTTAGTTGAATACTGGATATCAAATAAAGACCAAAGGTTTATTTTGTGTTTCTTATATATATATATATATATATATATATATATATATATATATAAAAGTAATCCAAATGTCCAGAGAAGAAATCTTCCTTACGACATAGGGTTTTTTTGGGTTTTTTTTTTATTAAAACAACTTGTCGCAGTTTGAGAGCTCAATGTGTGCTCTTATTTTTAGAGTCACAGAGCAAATTTATATTTAAAGAAATAACAAAAGACTTAGAGATCCTGCATTATAGACTATTTCAGGCAGCTTAGACAAAAATGTCTAATTCTCCCGACTCATCAGATGTGAATGATGAATTCTTTATTTTTAAGGCATTTGAAAACAGATTTTTTTTTCTTTCTTTTAATTGTCTTGTCCTGCTCAGCTGTAGAGTAATAAAAGATGTGAATAAAAATAAGAATAAAAATACAAATAATAATAATAATAATAATATATATATATATTATATATATATATATATATACATAATTTTTTATTATAATTGGAGATGACTTTTCCCAATGGACATTTAATTTGATGAATAACATTGTTTCTCTTCAGTCTTTTCGGAAGGAAAATTATTAACAACTAAATTTAATGTTTTAAATTTTTATTGTAAATTATTATTATTATTATTATTATTATTATTATTATTATTATTATTTACAGGGTATATATATATATATTTTCTTCTTCTTTTTACTTGTTGGCAACCTTCCGTCTATTTAAGAAGATGGCGTAGTGTCCGTTCTTTTAATTTTATTTTTTTGCCTACAGCTACGTGAGTGGCTGAACAGACCGATCCTTGAATGGCAGTCTCTGGTGCAGTGGGTGCAAACAAAAGGTGATGCTTTTTGTAGGTGCTGTTGTATCTCCTTCCATTTAGCTCTCTTTTCTGTGGCGGCTTCTTTCCTCTCTTTCTCACTCCCCTTCGTTTTTTTTTTGACGAGGAGGTGCCAGGTCACACGGTCTTCGGCACAACCTCCCATGTGCTTATGTCGATGTGGCATGCCTTCATGTCTCTCTTACAGACATCTTTGAATCGTAGGCGTGGTCTTCCTGTCGGTCTGATGTCGGAAATACATTTTATAACTGCTAATATGACCCGTATTTAATTTTTTCTTATTATTATATATATATATATATATATATATATATATATATATATATATATATAATTATGAATCGATTTCCGTCGATATATATATTATTATTTTGTAATGGCTATCTGAAGAAACTAAGCTAATTTATACTTACCTATCGAAATATATTTATAATACGTGTGAAAATAATCATGACAAGCAAACCCGGCAAATAACGTGCGTGATGTGGAACACCGTACAGCTGTTTCAACTTTATTAAGTCTCATCAGCGGTATATACCTACGATCTCCCTCCGACAGAGATCGAAACCGGGAACCCAGCACGGGTTTCAATAATTATCTAATTTTATACGATATACGCATTGTAATTGCCTTCAACAATATAAATAATAATATACTTTACATAACAATGCTTCTAAAGCAAATTATCAAACTCCATTATTTCTTACGCCTGGGCATAGGAACCTAATTTGCGATTCCCTCAAAACGCTCACTGTACTGTGTATATTAGTGGTGTGTTTATCATTGACAGGTTAAATTCGGCATGTACCGTATGCTACGGGCCGGTCGTCCAGAGGTAGAGTCTCAAAAGTTACAAGTTCTAAAAATATAATTGTCTGATGCATTTTAAACACGCACATGCGCACACGCACACGCAAACACCCACATACACATACAAACGCACACACACATGCATATGTATATATTATATATATATATATATATATATGCATAGGAACCGGAAGCACACTCATTAGAAGACCTCTCTCTCTCTCTCTCTCTCTCTCTCACACACACACAGACACACACATATATATTTATATAAACATATAAAGGTACATATATGTATATATATATATATATATATATATATATATAAAGATAATCTACTGAGTCAGACGAACCTACTATTAGTTTCGCATAAAGCTCTTCAGGGCTAAAATCTGACTAAAACACGCTTGGTATATTAAATTATATTATATATATATATGTACACCTATATAGATGCACACACACTCTCTCTCTCTCTCTCTTCTCTCTCTCTCTCACACACACACACACACACACACATATATATATATATATATATATATATAGAGAGAGAGAGAGAGAGGGAACGAGAGAGAGAAAGAGAGAGAGGAGGATAGTGAGAGAGAGAGAGAGAGAGAAGGAGAAGGAGAAGGAGAATGAGAGTGAGAGATTTTGGAGATGTGTGCTTTCCGCTTCCCCTGTAACAATAATCATGAAAGGAGTTGATAAGAAAAATAAATATATATCATACATATTACAGAAATATGAAATTTATAAAAAATCAAAATGGAGCTCATTTTCTTATTCTCTCTCTCTCTCTCTCTCTCTCTCTCTCTCTCTCTCTCTCTCTCTCTCTCTCTCTCTCTCTTCTGCAAACAATACCTGCTTTGCATGTTCGTCGGATTTGGCTTTGAACAAAGGCAACATTTACACCCTTTCTCGAAGAATGAAAAAATTTCAATTCTCTTTATTGTTGTTGTTGTTGATCATTATTATTATTATTATTATTATTATTATTATTATTATTATTATTATTATTATAGCTATTGTTAATATAATAATATATTAATGTTATTATTTTTATTGCTAATATTACTATTCTTGTTAAAAATGTTATTGTTATTTATTTTTATCATACCTCTTGTTATTATTATTGTTGCTTATTAATACTGATGTTATTAATACTATTTTTAACGTTATGATCTTGTTATATAATAAATTAGCAATTACTACTTTTGTTATAATTGAACGTGTTGTTGTTGTTGTTGCTGTTGTTGTTGTTGTTGTTGTTGTTGTAGTCATGCAATTTGCATTGCTAAAACTTTTTTTTTTGGCTGGATCTCCAACATTTGGTTTTGTATATTTTTTGTTTGTTTTAATTGTATTTATTTTATTTTATTCATTTTATTTATGTTTTTCCCTTTCATGGGTGACCGAGTGCAGATTGCAGACATGAAGTTACGCAAACAATTCATCAAGAGCAAGGAAAAACAAAAACTGGTAGATAAATGAATGAATTTATCATCAAATAAATAAGCGGAGACAAAATGGCGGAGAGGGGGGAGGCGAGATTGTGAATTTTTCAGAACGAGGCTGGTCTGCGTTTTCGAAGATAAATCAAATGTCATCGCCTTCGCCGCCGTCGCCGCCGTCGTCGTCACAAAAATTCTGAAAGAGAAATGATTGAAGGAAAAGAAGAAAAAGAAAAAAGAAAAATTAAAAAACAAAGAAAAAAGAAAAAGAAAAATGTTTAACACGACATGCAATAAATGTATTTCTTTATTAATCCATTCATTTTCTGATTTTTTTTTCTCATTCATATTTCGAATATTTTTCGAAATTTTTCGCTCGCGTTTATTTAGAGATACATATCATCAAAACGAACGTGCACCAAATGCATGTATTAATACACACACACAACACACACACACACGCACACCACACACACACACACACACACACACACCACACACACACACACAGAGCACCTAGAGAATAAACTAGATGGGAGCTGCACAAGAATGGTGCGTGTGATCCTAAACAAAACGTGGAAACAACACCCCACGAGAAAACAGCTGTACGACCACCTGCCCCCTATCACCCAAGCCATCCGTGTAAGACGGACAAGACACGCAGGACACTGCTGGATAAGCAAGGACGAACTCGTAAGTGACGACCTGCTGTGGAAGCTAGCACATGGGCACACCAGTATGGGCCGGCCAGCAAAGACGTACATTGACCAGCTCTGTGGGGATACAGGATGTTGTGTAGAGGATCTCCCGAGAACAATGTGGGATAGCGACGGCTGGAGAGAGATTGTCATGGATACCCGTGCTCATAGCGCGACATGATGATGATGATGATGATGATGACATATATATAAAGACACATACGAGTCAAAATGCAATGCCATTTTGTTTAGGACAGGTATAATTACCAACACAGGAATATGTATCATACAT
>CM042157.1:96444075-96446575 GCA_023376005.1 Doryteuthis pealeii | reverse complement strand
CTATCTCCCACCACAACCCAATTATCCAGAGCAGGGTTCCATAGAATATCGTCTTTCGTAGTAAAAGCAATGCTGAGAGATTTCAGCATCCAGGGTTAGAGTTAGGGCTTGCGTTTGGGCTTGCGTTAGGGGTAGAATTAGGGTTAGGGTTAGGGCTAGGGCTAGGATTAGGGCTAGGGTTGAGCTAAGGTTAGGGATAGTGTTAAAAGCTAGGGTTAGGGCCAGAGTTGGGCTAGGGTTAGAGCTAGGATTACGGTTAGGGTTAAGGCTAGGGTTAGTGCTAGGGTTAGGGTTTGAATTAGGACTAGGGTAAGGGCTCAGGTTACGGTTAGGATTAGAGCGAATGTTAGAACTAGGGTTAGAGCTGGGTTAAGGATTAGGGCTAGGGTTAGTGTTAGGGTAAAAGTTAGGGTTCTGGCTAGGGTAACGGGTAGGGTTAGGGATAAGGCTAGGATTAGGGTTAGGGCTAGGGTTAGTGCTAGCGTTAGGGTTAGGTTTAAGTGCTATGGTTAGTACAAGTTTTAGCGTTAGGATTAGAGTTAGGGTTAGGGTTAGGACAAGGGTTTGGGTTAGGGTAAGGGCTAGTGTTAGGGATAGGGTTACGGTCAGAGTTTAGGGATTGGGTTTAGGTTAGGGCTAGTTTTAGGGTTAGGTCTAGGGTTAGGGTTGAGGCAAGGGTTAGGGTTAGGGCTGGGTTTGGGCAAGGTTAGCATTAAAGTTAGGGCTAGTGTTAGGGTTAGGGTTAGGGATAGGACAAGAGTTAGTGTTAGGGTTAGGACTAGGGTTAGGGTTACGGCTATGGTTAGTGATAGAGCTAGAGTTAGGGCTAGAGCTAGTGTTAAGGCTAGGGTTACGGTTAGGGTTAGTGTTAGTGTTAGCTGTTAGGACTATGGTTAGGTTTACGGTTAAGGTTAGGGCTACGGTTAGGGTTTGAGTTAGGTTCAGGGTTAGTTTTAGGGTTAGGGTTACCCCTAATCCTAAAACTAACCCTAATGCTAGCCCTAACCCTAACCCTAACCCTAGCCCTAACGCTAATCCTAATCCCCACCCTAACTCCAGCCCTAACCTTAGCCTTGATCCTAAACCGAGCCCTAACCCTAATCCTAACCCTAACCCTAACCCTAGCTCTAACCCTATTCCTAACATTAACCCCTTTTTTTAAATCAAAACATTTTGCTCTGAAGAAGACGACCTGTGTACTTATTGTGTTCTCGTAATATTTCATTTTCAGAATGATTTTAGAGAGAATGCTGTATATATAAACAAATTCCCGTCGAAACACGCGTGAGCATATAATAAATTTCATTCATGCAATTATATGTTTTTTTCCGATTTTCTTTTCAACACACACACATACATTTCTCTCTCACCCCTTCTCTCTCTCTCTCTCTCTCTGTCACATTTTCATTATCGCTAGAACAAGGAGATTTTTTGCGTCTCAGGTGGAGCGCCATACCTACCATCCGCTCCTCACTTTACCGCACATATCCAAGCTGTGCTACTCATACGCTGAGTTGGCGAGGATCGGTATTGAACGGGGAACCTTGTGGTTTCTAGGCGGACGCTCTACCGACTGACTTAAAATGATCAAGTTAATTGGTGTGAGAATAATTCTAAGATCGGTCTTTTTTTAACAACGGAGCAATATATTTGTTAAGGAAAAATGCTTAACAATCGGTCATATTAGCAGTTATAGATCTATTACTACCCATATGTATATGTATATATATATGTGTATTTCATCAGACAGCATAAATTTATTGAAAAGTTTACAGAATTCATGGGAATTCACACACACATATATATATATATATATATATATATATATATATATATATATATATATATATATATATATTGATTTTCTAAATAAACTCGGGTTGAGAGACTGGCCTCTTCGGGCGGAGAATACAAAATGAAGGGATTTACCTAAAAACAGTTTCACCAGAAAAATCACCAGAAATTTCTCCGTCCGAAGAGGCCAGTCTCTCAAGGATTTTTAAAAATTTTTACAAAATTTTTAAAGCCTTTGAGCTTTTGGTCCAAATAAATTTATTACGGAATGACGGTTTGTTAAGTTTTTTCTTTCTTTGAAAATTGAATATTGCTTTGTATTTAATCTAATTTATTGATTATTATACATTGAGCTCTCTTTAGGGATTTATAAAAACATTTTTTATAAACATTTATGCATATCATATATACTAATGTAATATATATATATATATATATATATATATATATATATATGTGTGTGTGTGTGTGTGTGTGTGTGTGAAGAGATGAAAGTGAATCCGACGTTATGTAGTATAGTAAGAAATTGGAAAAAACACAAGTTTGAATAAAATGAGTGGTAAGTTTATTAGCCGACGCTTCAGTGTTTCGATCTGTTAATTAGATCTTCTTCAGGGCTTTTGTTGATATAAGGAAAAGAAATAAAAAATTATCACAGAATAACGAGAAAAACTGCGATAGTCCTTGTTTATCAATCTGTTCAAAA
>CM042157.1:96426575-96441575 GCA_023376005.1 Doryteuthis pealeii | reverse complement strand
AAAAGAAAGAAAGAAAGAAGAAACAGAAGGTAAGAAAAATACGTAGCAGTAGAGTTTAAAAGGAAAACTATTAAAAAAGAAAAAGGAAAACGCGAACATTAAAAGAATGAAAGAAAGAAATAAAAAGAAGAAACGAAAGAAGAAGAAATAGACGATAAAGGAAAAAAGAAGTTTTATAGCAGCAAATTTAGAAAAAGAAGAAGAAAAACCAGCAATCAAAAAGAAGAAAAACATAAGTATAATGAGAAGATAAGAGAAAAAAGAAACAAGAACGAAAGAAAGAAAGAAAGAAAGAAAGAAGGTAAGCGACGATTGAAATCAAACGGAAACAATAAAGAAAGAAAGAAAGAAAGAAAGAAGGAAAGAAGGAAAGAAAGAAAGAAAGAGACGATTGAAAAATGAAATATAGAGACGACTGAGACAAAACAGAAAGAAAAAAAACAGCAAGATGGAATGAAAGAAATGGGTGAAACAACAAAGAAAGAAAGTAAGAAAGAAAGAAAAAAGAAGAAACAGAAGATAAGAAAGAATATGTAGCAGCAGAGTTTAAAAAGAGAAGAAAAAACAATCAAAAGAAGAAAAAAAGTATAATGAGAAGATAAGAGAAAAAAGAAACAAGAAAGAAAGGCACAAGAAGGAAGAAAGAAAGAAAGAAAGAAAGAAAGAAAGAAAAAAAGAAAGGAGACAAGGAGAAGAAACAGAAGGCAAGGGAAAAAGGAAAGAAAATAATGTAAGGTAACGATAGAAATAAAATAAGAAAATGAAAGAAAGAGAAAAAGAAGAAAGACGACGACTGTGACAAAACAGAAAAAAAAAAGAAAGAAAACAAAAAAGAAAAAAGAAAGAAGAAAGAAAGAGGTAGAAACAGAAGGTAAGTGAAAATAGAATTACGTAGCAGGAGACTTTGAAAAAGAAGAAAAAGAGAAAAAAAAGAAAGAAGAAAAAGATGACTGTGACAAAACAGAAAAAAGAAAGAAGAAAGAAGAAAGAAAGAAGAAAAAGAGGTAGAAACAGAATGTAAGTAAAAAGAGAATTACGTAGCAGGAGACTTTGAAAAAGAAGAAAAAAGAAAAGAAAAAGAAAAAGAAAAAAAGAAAGAAAAGACGACTGTGACAAAACAGAAAAAAAAAGGAAAAAGGAAAGCTAGAAGAAAAGAAAGAAACGGTTGAAATAAATAAATAAATAGATAAATAAAAAAATAAATAAAGAAAGAAAGAAAAAAAGAAAGAAAGAAAGAAAGAAAGAAAGAGGTAGAAACAGAAGGTAAGTGAAAGAGAATTACGTATTAGGAGACTTTGAAAAAGAAGATAAAAAGAAAAGAAAGAAAGAAAGAAAAAGGCGACTGTGACAAACAGAAAGAAAGAAGAAAGAAAGAAATATAGAAAGAAAGAAAGAAGAAGAAAGAAAGAAAGAAAGAAAGAAAGAAAGAAAGAGGTAGAAACAGAATGTAAGTGAAAAGATAATTACGTATCAGGAGACTTTGAAAAAGAAGATAAAAAGAAAAGAAAGAAAGAAAGAAAAAGGCGACTGTGACAAAACAGAAAGAAAGAAAGAAAGAAAGAAATATAGAAGAAAGAAAGAAAGAAAGAAAAAAAAGAAAAGACGAGGTAGAAACAGAATGTAAGTGAAAAAGATAATTACGTAGCAGGAGACTTTGAAAAAAGAAGAAAAAAAGAAAAAAAAAGAAAGAGAAAAAGAAAGAAAAAGACGACTGTGACAAACAGAAAAAAGAAAAAAGGAAAGCTAGAAATAAAGAAAGAAAGAAAGAAAGAAAGAAAGAAAGAGGTAGAAACAGAAGGTAAGTGAAAAGACAATTACGTAGCAGGAGACTTTGAAAAAGAAGAAAAAAAAGAAAAAAAGAAAGAGAAAAAGAAAGAAAAAGACGACTCTGACAAAACAGAAAAAAAGAAAAAAGGAAAGCTAGAAAGAAAGAAAGAAAGAAAGAAAGAGGTAGAAACAGAAGGTAAGTGAAAATAGAATTACGTAGCAGGAGACTTTGAAAAGAAGAAAAAAGAAAGAAAAAAGAAAGAAAGAAAAAGATGACTGTGACAAAACAGAAAAAAGAAAGAAAGAAAGAAAGAAAGAAAGAAAGAAAAAAGAGGTAGAAACAGAATGTAAGTAAAAAGAGAATTACGTAGCAGGAGACTTTGAAAAAGAAGAAAAAAAGAAAAGAAAAAAGAAAAAGAAAAAGAAAGAAAAAGACGACTGTGACAAAACAGAAAAAAAAAGGAAAAAGGAAAGCTAGAAGAAAAGAAAGAAACGGTTGAAATAAATAAATAAATAGATAAATAAATAAATAATAGAAAGAAAGAAAGAAAGAAAGAAAGAAAGAAAGAAAGAAAGAAGAGGTAGAAACAGAAGGTAAGTGAAAAGAGAATTACGTATTAGGAGACTTTGAAAAAGAAGATAAAAAGAAAAGAAAGAAAGAAAGAAAAAGGCGACTGTGACAAAACAGAAAGAAGAAGAAAGAAAAAATATAGAAAGAAAGAAGAAAGAAAGAAAGAAAGAAAGAAAGAAGAGGTAAGAAACAGAATGTAAGTGAAAAGATAATTACGTATCAGGAGACTTTGAAAAAGAAGATAAAAAGAAAAGAAAGAAAGAAAGAAAAAGGCGACTGTGACAAAACAGAAAGAAAAGAAAGAAAGAAAGAAAGAAAGAAAGAAAGAAATATAGAAAGAAAGAAAGAAAGAAAGAAAGAAAAAAAGAAAGAACGAGGTAGAAACAGAATGTAAGTGAAAAGATAATTACGTAGCAGGAGACTTTGAAAAAGAAGAAAAAAAGAAAAAAAAAAGAAAGAGAAAGAAAAAGACGACTGTGACAAAAACAGAAAAAAAGAAAAAAGGAAAGCTAGAAATAAATAAAAAAGAAAGAAAGAAAGAAAGAAAGAGGTAGAAACAGAAGGTAAGTGAAAAGACAATTACGTAGCAGGAGACTTTGAAAAAGAAGAAAAAAAAAAAAAAAGAAAGAGAAAAAGAAAGAAAAAGACGACTCTGACAAAACAGAAAAAAGAAAAAAGGAAAGCTAGAAAGAAAGAAAGAAAGAAAGAAAGAAGAAGTAGAAACAGATGGTAAGTGAAGAGAGAATTACGTAGCAGTAGACTTTGAAAAAGAGAAAAAGGAAAGAAAAAGAAAAAAGAAAGAAGAAAGAAAAAGATGACTGTGACAAAACAGAAAGAAAGAAAGAAAAAAAGAAAGAAAGAAAGAAAGAAAGAGGTAGAAACAGAATGTAAGTGAAAAGATAATTACGTATCAGGAGACTTTGAAAAAGAAGAAAAAAAAAAAGAAAAGAAAAAAGAAAGAGAAAAAGAAAGAAAAAGGTGACTGTGACAAAACAGAAAAAAAGGAAAGCTAGAAGAAAAGAAAGAAAGAAAGAAAGAACGTGGTAGAAACAGAAGGTAAGTGAAAAGAGAATTACGTAGCAGTAGACTTTGGAAAAGAAGAAAAAAAGAAAAGAAAGAAAAGAGAAAAAGAAGAAAAAAGTGACTGTGACAAAACAGAAAAAAGAAAAAAGGAAAGCTAGAAGAAAAGAAAGAACGAACGAACGAATGAAAGAAAGAAAGAAAGAAAAGAAAGAAGAAAGAGGTAGAAACAGAAGGTAAGTGAAAAGATAATTACGTATCAGGAGACTTTGAAAAAGAAAAAAAAAGAAAAAAAAGAAAAAAAAAAAGAAAATGTAATATGAAAAAAAAAAAAAAAAAAAAACGGGTGATGAAAAATTAAATAGAATCAACGAAAGACAAAAATAAAACAAAGAACGTGCCAAAAAGAAAAAAATAATAATAAAAAAAAGAAATAAATGAAAAAAAAAAAAGTCGAGACTGGTTGGAATTCGCCATCAGGTTGTGAATGATGGAGGTAGGGGACGCAATTTCGCATCCTTGTCGCGTCAAATATGACGAAATGCAAGATAGACCGCGCAGATGGAATTGGGGGTAAAGATAAGCCTTAATCAAAATCATTATCCATATTTTTCCGAAGCAGCTGTGGGGACGACGACGACGACGGACGAGAAAAAAAAAAATGAAGGAACCAAGACAAAACAAGAACAATAAAAATGTTGGCGAGGCATGCCGCGTCTTGGGGTTGACGTCTCCCGAGTCTGTCTCGTTGGAACAGATTATTCGATAACGCCGGGTAGATCTGGCGATACCGAAAGAATCCAGACGAGGTGGAAAGAGTTAAAAAGGTGAGACGAACGGCATCGGGTGTCCTCTTGGAAGAAAACATTTCGCAACTCTATCAGACAAATGATTGCGTCGAACAAAGCAGCCATTCTTTCTTTCAACAAAATGGAGACAAAAAAAAAATTCTCTTTAAAAATAAATAAATAAATAAATAAATAATTGTTTTATATTTTGATTATGAAACTTTTAAAAAGGTCACATTGATATACAGGGTTGTCTGAAAGTGCTTGTCGCCCCGACATATTGTTTTAACTTTCATTGTTTTTTATTTTAATAATAAAATGTACAGGGTGGTCAGAAAGTCTTGTCATCCCTATATATTGTTTTAACTTTCATTGTTTTTTGTTTTAATAATAAAATATACAGGGTGGTCCGAAAGTCTTGTCACCCCTACATATTGTTTTAACTTTCATTATTTTTTGTTTTAATAATAAAATATACAGGGTGGTCGGAAAGTCTTGTCACCCCTTACGTATTGTTTTAACTTTCATTATTTTTTTTTTAATAATAAAATATACAGGGTGGTCTGAAAGTCTTGTCACCCCTTACGTATTGTTTTAACTTTCATTATTTTTTGTTTTAATAAGATAATATACAGGGTGGTCCGAAAGTCTTGTCACCCCTATATATTGTTTTAACTTTCATTATTTTTTTTGTTTTAATTATGATATATAATATTAATTATTATCTATATATCAATACTCATATTCCTTAATAGTACGACCGTTATCATCTTGCAACATCCACTGGACCGATCAAGTCATGAAATGAGACCGTCCAAATCATGAAATGCAAAAATGTAAATTCTGATTATCTGATGGTGCTTATCCGTTAAATTATTTTTTCTCATGGGTGACGTCACTTTAGCTAAATAATGGACGATTCCGTTTTTACTATAAAGAAACAAAGGGAAGAAAAAGGACATGCCTTACAGAAAAAATATAATAAGAAAGAAAGAAAAAAATAAAGTAGTGGAAATATATGGAGAGGGGGTGAGTGCGCGAAAGCGTTAACGCTAATCTGTTTCGACCGAAAAGGTGAAAGGAAGGAAAGAAAGAAAAAAAGAGAGAGTGTGGAAAAGAGTTAAATCAGGATTACTATACTTTTAACATATCGAACTATTTAGCAATAGCTACTAAATAAACATACCAAACTTTGTAATAAATTATCATACTGGGATGTATCCACAGGTCCTGCTAGGAAATAAATAATGGTTTCATATTTTGATTATGAAACTTTTAAAAAGGTCATATTGATATACAGGGTGGTCCGAAAGTCTTGTCACCCCTACATATTGTTTTAAGTTTCATTATTTTTTATTTAATAATATAATATATAAGTTATGGAATTATTTTACCTCTAAAAATATGAAGGGGCGACAAAACTTTCGGACCACACTGTATATTAATCTACAGGATGGACCGAAAGTCTTGTCATCCCTACATATTGTTTTAACTTGCATTATTTTTGTTTTAATATGATATAGAAGTTATGTAATTATTTTACCTCTAAAAATATGAAGGGGTGACAAGACTTTCGGACCACGCTGTACATTAATCTACAGCGTGGACCGAAAGTCTTGTCGCCCCTATATATTATTTTAACCTTCCCTTTAGTGTAATGGTTAGCAATCTAGTCTCGCAGATCCGTTACTACTAAAAACGAGTTCGATCCTCACTGGATACTTTTTTTTCAAATGTTTTAACTTCCATTATTTTTTTTGTTTTAATTATATGATATATAATATCATTAATTACGAAATATATATTAGTACTCGTGTTCCTTAATAGTACGACTGTTATCATCTTGCAACACGGTTAAAAATGAGACCTTCCAAATCGTCCAAGTGGAAATACAAAAATGTAAATCCTGATTATCTGGTGTTGCGATGTATAATATGCTTACGTCAGAGCTAATAGTGGCAAATAGTTCAATATGTAAAAATTATAATAATCTTCATATAAATCTCTCTCATTTTTTAAAACTTAATTTCCTTCTTTCCTTCTTTTCATCTTTTCATTTTGTTCGATTAACACAGATTAGCGTTATTGATTTCGTATTCTCACCCTCTCTCTCTATCTTTCTTCTCTGCTCTTTCTTTCATTCTTTCATTCTTTCTTTCTCATTTTTTTTAATGTAGCATGTCCTTTTTCTTCTCTTTCTTTATAATAAAAAACCCAGAATGATCCATTATTTAGCTGAGGTGACGACACTCATAAGAAATAAGAATTCGGCAGATAAGCGACACCAAGATATTGTAAAGTTTTTAAATGCCATCCTTGGCCAGTTGAAAAGGGCTTAAAGAAAGTCCTGTGTTATGGAATCCTTTGGTGAGCGTATAAGTCCTATCCTGCGTATTGGTAAAGGTCCGGTGATTTAATCCTATGTCCGCCGTCAAAGAATGCCAATGTAATTATGACCAGTAGGTTCGGGGTTAAGTAGTGTATCAACCTCAGAGTACTGCCAGTGATTGACCAAGAGATAGATCACATGATTCTGGCCGAGTCTATAAGTATAGGTGGCGATCTAGCACACACCTTATATACCAAAAAAGTCAACAGATATACATTTTTTTCCATTTCGTCTTGGGCGGTTTGGACGGTCTCAGTTTTAACCAGAGGATTTTGCAAGGCGGTAACGGTCGGAAGATTAAGTAACAAGAGTATTCGTATATAGATGATATTCCCAAACGAGCATCTTCATCTTAATTGTTTTCATCGAAACGTTTCTTTTGAGTCTGTTATTAAAGAACCATAATTATCTATAGCCTGATCCGCAAAACATCCCATAATTATATTATGTTATTTACCTCGCACCCCGATATGCGGGTGTGACACAAGGTCTTTTTAATGTGGGATCACCCATGAACCGAGGCTCATGGGATGGTGGGTGCAAAAAATGCGTTGACTCCGTCGGCATTCCCCCTCAAGGGGGCGCCTCATGCACTAGGCAATAAACCCAGCCCTGCTCCTTTAAACCAAGGGGACAGGTGCTGCATGGGGGGATAGTCCCCTGGGATCAACGCCGTTAATTTACATTAATGGTCCAGTGTCCGAAGCCATTGGACCCTCGCCTCGTTGCCGTGTGTGGGATGTTGGACAGAGTGACCTAACGATTACCCTGTCGACGCCTCATTAGTGGCTGGTCTCATCGCTGACATTTGGAGTCAATCATTTTAAGCTCAAACAACGACCAACGTGATATTACTCAGTTCCTATTTCTTGATTGGGTCTCGGTTCTTCATCATCGCAATTACTGACAATACTGATAAGATCACAACGCCATAAATATCATCCCCTCCCCCCCTCCCAACAGTGTCCATATATGCCAGTGTTTCCTAACCGGGGTCCATATGGACCCCCGAAGACCATAGAAATTTTTTGGGATCCAGGTTAGCTAAAAATTTATCAATTATAAAAATGCAATTGGATATTTTGTTGGACTATCTGCGTATAAGACGTACGCAGAATCGTCACTTCTATTTATGAATTTTACCAACAACAGCGGGAAATTTCGGTAAAAATTGGCCAATGAGAGACAAAGACAGAAAGCCTTTGAGACCATTCTTCTTCTTCTTCTTCTTCTTCTTCTTATTATTATTATTATTATTATTATTATTATTGGTAAAAATTGGACAATGTGAGACAAGGAGAGAAAGCATTTAAAGATCGTTCTTCTTCTTCTTCTTCTTCTTCTCTTCTTCTTCTTCTTCTTCTATTATTATTATTATTATTATTATTATTATTATTATTTAACTTCCTTTCTTCTTCTTCTTTTATCATTGTCTTTTTTTCTTTTTCTTCTTCTTTTTCTCTTCTTCTTCTTCTTCTTCTCTTCTTCTTCTTCTTCTTCTTATTATTATTATTATTATTATTATTATATAGTCATTCCTTCTTCTTCCTCTTCTTCTTTTCGTTTTCTTCTTCTTCTTCTTCTTTTTTCTTCTTCTTCTTCTTCTTCTCTTCTTCTTCTTCTTATTATTATTATTATTATTATTGGTAAAAATTGGCCAATGTGAGACGAGGACAGAAAGCATTTAAGATCGTTCTTCTTCTTCTTCTTCTTCTTCTTCTTCTTCTTCTTCTTCTTATTATTATTATTATATTATTATTATTATTATTAACTTCCTTTCTTCTTCTTCTTCTTCTTCTTCTTCTTCTTCTTCTTTTATCATTGTCTTTTTTCTTTTTCTTTTTCTTCTTTTTCTCTTCTTCTTCTTCTTCTCTTCTTCTTCTTCTTATATTATTATTATTATTATTATTATTATTATTAAAGTCATTCACTACTTCTTCATCATCATCATCATCTTCTTCTTCTTCTTCTTCTTCTTCTTATTATTATTATTATTATTATTATTATTTCATTCTCTTCCTCCGCTTCGTCCCCCCCTCCTTTCCTCCTCCTTCTTCTTCTTTCTCAGAAATACTCACTCCTTCTTTCGACCTGTCACCCCATCGAAACCCAAAAACTATTTCCCTCCTTTTTTCTCTCTCCAACAACCGAGCAGAAAGCGATCCCACTCTTGAGTAGAATGATGAAAAGGCTGCAATTTTCTCATTTATTGAGAGAAGCCTGAGGCAAAAACATTGCTTTCCCATCGAGCTGTGGTGAATGCCTCACAAGGAAAGGTGAAGGTCAGATGTGCTTCCTTTTTCCCACGCTCATCCGTACCCACCTTCCTTAGCCAAGCCTCGTTTCCAAATACACCCAGCCTCGTTTTCAAATCGTTCCTTGTTTTGTTCAATGCTTCGTTCGTTCGTTCGTTCGTTTCGATCTTCAGTGGAATTTTAAAAAAATTCATTATCATATTATACTGGAGATTCGGTGTCGGTCTGTAACAGAAACAACATCACTGCTTACGTTACAATAACTTAAGGAATTGCGTAAGTTCTTTAATTTGTAATCAAAATCATTGATATATTGATAGAATAAATCTTATTTATTAAAGGTGTCTCTATGTAAATCTGAAGTAGATTTGCCTCAAAACATCCCATATTATTAGAGTGTTTCAAACCCTGCAATGTGCTTATATATCACTAAAAATAAATAAAGGTTTATATGATATATGGAGTGTTTAATTTGCGTACTGATTTTAACAAAACGGGGTTTAATAAATAATTATTTGGTGCTATTGATCTCTAATAGTATTGGTTTATTCTCCACCGTATTAAAATCAATTCTATGAATGATTTTATAAAGAAAGCAAATAGTATATGATTAATATAAATGTAATCTTTTTATATGCCTTCTTATTTAATTTTGTTTGTCTTTCTAATTTGATATATCTCATTACATTAAAACTTAAATACTTTTTTGTTAGTATATATAGCATAATGAGATTTATATAGAATATACATATATACATACACAAATATACATATAACACACACACACACACACACACACACACACACACACACACACATATATATATATATATGTAAATATATATATATATATAAAATGAAAGTTTAAGTATTATGGATTTAATATCCTGTAACTACAGTTTCATGCGTACTTGCAATCATCAGACGGTTAAAATGTTAAGATTTTAAGAAATGGGGGCTTGTTTAGCGTTTATATCACGTGAAGCGTGATCACGTGATGGAATGTTATAACACTAAACTTATATTTAAAAAAATAAACATGCTTAGGTCTTAATGCACGCGGTGTCCAGACTAATTTTTTAAATTTTTTTATTTTAAATTTTAACATTTTGACCGTCTGATGATTGCAAATACGCATGAAACTGCAGTTACGGAATATCAACACCATAATATTTAATATTTGATTTTAAAACCGCTCTGCAATTTTAGCATTGAGCGCTAATACTTTTCACATTCATTATCCATTATATATACTAGCAAATATATGCACCCCCCGGTCAAGTATTTAAGTTTTAATATAATAAAATATCATATTAAATTAGAAAGGCTAATGAAACTGAATAAGAATGCAGATAAAAAGATTTGGAACAAAGATTGAAAAAGAACAACTTTGAAACTAACTCTTCCATCATTTTCCATTACTCCCGTCTTTCATTGGTAAATTTTCCTAATTTAAAGTTAAAATAGGAAGTAAAGAATAAAATTAGTTATTTCATCTCGTTCATGGATTTCTTTTAAGATTTATCCCCGAGATTTTAGCTAATATTCAATAAGATAAAACAATTAGAAATCAATAATACTTAGCACATATTTATTAAAATAACATTTTTAAGATCAATATGCAAATTAGCCTTCCCATTCACACTGTAAACCGGTATTCTTTTGTATATATAAATACATTTGCTATTTTTTAGTAGTATGTTGATATGGTCAACAGTGGCTTCGGCCTCTGGACCATTGATATAATTAACGGCGTCGATCCCAGGGGGCCATCCCCCCCCCCAGGCAACACCTGCCCCCTCGATTTAAAGGGGCAGGGCTGGGTTTATTGCCCAGTGCCTGAGGCGCCCACCTTGAGGGGGAATGCCGACGGGATCGACGCAATTTTTCACCCGCCACCCCATGAGCTTCGGCTTGTGGGTGGTCCCACATAAATAGGGCCTTCGTGCCTGACCCGTACAAGTGGGGTACGTGGAAAATATCATGTAGATATGGTCAACGCCGGGGGTCCAGTGGCTTCGGCCCTGGATCTTTACAAGTTAATAGCGTCGATCCCAGGGGGCTATCCCCCCAGGCAATACCTGCCCCCTTGATTTAAAGCGGCAGGGCTGGGTTTATTGCCCAGTGCCTGAGGTGCACCCCTTGTGGGGAATGCCGAAGGGATCGACGCAATTTTTGTTCTTTCCCACCCATGAGCTTCGGCTTGTGAGTGGGCCCACGTTAAAACGAGGCCTTGTGCCCATCCCAAACAAGTGGGGTATGAGGCAAATACCTGTAGATATGGTCAACAGTCTTAATGATGTAAAACAATTTTATTAATAATTGAGATTTAAATAAAAATAAAATCATGGAGAATGTGATTAAATAACAAGGAATTTTGACTTGAGTAGTAATATAGTTTCGGTTACAGACAAACAAACACACAATCTCCATTATAATAAATATATATATATTATATACATATTATATATAACATAACTATTTATATATACATATATATATATATATATAACATAACATATTTATGATAAGGAATTAGAGAAAAGGAAATTAATGAAAAGAAAGTGAAATTAATGAAAAGAAAGTGAAAAGAATAGAATTCAGCATCGTTATGAAGTTAAATTTCTTAAAAGGATTCGTAGAATTCTCTGGAATCTTTACAATATATCTGCTATGGCCTCCTTCCTGCGAATTGTCCGATGTCGTGGGAATGAATTTATCCCGAGCTGTCAGGGTCTATCCGGAGTGATCCTCGCAGGCTGGTGAAAAGTAATGCCGGATGTAGTCACTGACTTTGACCCGGTGTGACGGGCAGCCCGCAGAGAAGCTTTCTAGAATCAGGAAATGGACCAAAGTCAAACGTGTGATTCCAGCAACAAATGGAAAATTTAAACAAAGAAGAAAGAAAGGAACAAAGAAAGAAAGAAAGGAAGGAAGGAAGGAAATAAGAAAGAAAGAAAGAAAGAAAGAACAAAATGAAAGAAAGAAAGAAAGAAAAGAATTAAATAAGAAGTAAATGAATAAACAAATAAAGAAAAAATGAAGGAAATAAGAAAGAAAGAAATAACGAATGAAAGAAAGAAAGAATTAAATAAGAAGTAAATGAATAAATAAATAAATAACGAACAAATGAAGGAAATAATAAATAAATAAATAAATAACGAATGAAAAAAGAAAGAAAGAATTAAATTATAAGTAAATAAACAAATAAAGGAAAAATAACGAAAGAAAGAAAGAATGAAGTAAATATGAAAGAAAGAAAGAAAGAAAAAAGAAAGAAAAGAAAAAAAGAAGAAAGAAGAAAGCTGGTTGGTTGGTTGGTTGGTTTTTACGGCATGGCAATCCTTGTTGGGTTATTTTATGCCGAAGACGTTTGGATTACAATCAAGTCACGCTGAAAGCACCGTTTCCCGCTAGATAACCGAAGTTAAGCAGCGATGATCCCGTTCAATGCTTAATTGGGTGACCATTTAAGAAACAGCAGGTACTTTAAGCCATCTGAGTCGTTTGTTTATCGAAATGACTTGAATTGGCATTAAATAACCCGAAAAGAGTTGCTATGCCGTAAAACAAAACAACCAACAACAAATGAAAACGTTTTGTTTTATACATTTTTGATGGGTACTAAATTTTTTAAACTCATATTTTTAAACACCCTTTTTAAAACTCATTTGTTCTATTTATACTATAGATGGGACCCTAACAGGTACTACCACTCCGGGCTGGAGTGGACCTGGGAGTAATGTTGATAAAGGTGTACTCCACATTTCCCAGAACTCCAGAGCTAGAACATCAACATCAGCTAGAGTTTAACATCATATACAGGAAACTAAATACCCTCAGCCACCGCCTTCTAGCACCCATATGGTAAAAAAGGGTTGAGGCTTGCCATGAGGGCAATAGGCTTGAAACAATTATATAGGTGCTAGAATTTGCTGTGACCAGCCGATTGATCAGAGGGAGCCTACTCGACTGCCTTTCTAGCTCAAGTAAGGGTTAAAGTGGAGTGTAGTATGTTATGGACTGCACAGCAATAAAGGTTCCATCCTTAGACATTGCGGGTCGTCGCTCATAGCCCACAGGTGGCCCCATTGGGAGTGGAGGATTTTACCCCTCTGCACAGGTGCAGTTTACGTATTCTACAGTCCCAGCTGACAGGACGGCAAGCATTTCTAATCACTTAATATAATGGAGATTATGTGCTTTTCTGTTTGTAACCGAAACTATATCACTACTCCCTTCGTTATTTACGTCACATTATCCCTGATTTTACTTTTATATGAACCTCAATTATTAATAAAACTGTTTTACTGTTGACCATATCTACAGGTATTTACCTCTCATCCCACTTATGAGGGCGTGACCACAGGACATTTTTTATGTGGGCCCACCACAAGCCGAAGCTCATGGGTAGTAGGTGAAAAAAATTGCATCGATCACTTCGGCATTCCCACAACAAGGGGGCGCCTCAGGCCCTGGAAATAAACCCAGCCTTGCCCCTTTAATTCAAGGGGACAGGTATTCCTTGGGGAATAACCCTTTGGGATCGACGCTATTAACTTGTAAAGATCCAGGGCCGAAGCCACTGGACCCCCGGCGTTGGCTGGAGATATTTGTCTCATACCCCACTTGTATGGACTGGGCACAAGGCCTCGTTTTAATGTGGGCCCACCCACAAGCCGAAGCTCATGGATGGGAAAAAACAAAAATTGCGTCGATCCTTCGGCATTCCCCTCAAGAGGGGGCGCCTCAGGCGCTGGCAATAAACCCAGCCCTGTCCCTTTAAGTCAAGGGTGGCAGGTATTGCCTGGGGGGGGGGACAGCCCCTGGATCGACGCTATTAACTTGTAAAGATCCAGGGCCGAAGCCACTGGACCCCCACCCTGTTGGGCGGGTTTACATGCTAATAACATGCAATTGTATTTATATATACAACAAAATAGCGGTTTACAGTGTACACAGGAAGTCTAATTTGCATATTGATAATAAGAATTTGATTTTAATAAATATGTGATTAGTATTATTGATTTCTAATTGTTTGGTTTTATCTTAATGAACGAGAGCAAAAATCTCAGGGATAAATCTTAAAAGAAATCCATTAACAAGAAGAAATACATTTTATTTTTTACTTTCTATTTTAACTAAATAGTTAGGTAAAATTTAGGTAAATCAATCATTAATAGCTACAAATCTACAAACCACGATCATAGCAAAAGAAATTTTCTTGCTAGGTTTCTTGCCAACCTAGCAAGAAAATTCCTAAATAGTGATTACCCCATAAAATTAATAAAAAAAGCATTCGACAAAGCATCATCTTTAAATAGACAGGAACTACTCAAATGTAAACCACACCAAACTAATGACCGAATCCCTATGGTATTTCACCACGGTCGACGCATGCACAAACTAACTAAGCTATTCACTGAACAATATAAAACCTTACAACAAAGTCCATCTTCAAAACCCCGCCCATCAACGCAAAAAAACAACCACCCAACCTACGTAACATCCTCACTGCATCCAGAAAACATTTACATAACTCCTTACGAAAGGTAACAAAAGATGCACAAGCCTAGATGCCAAATTTGCAGCCATATACACATGGAAACCGAAATAAAAATACCTAACACGAACATAACAATCCATCCACCAAACACCTAACATGCGATAGCGCTAATATCATATATTACATATATGCACACAATGCACAAATAGGCGGATATGTGGGAGAAACATCAACATCTTTTAGACTAAGATTAAATAACAACAAATCCACAATAAAACTAATCCCTGCATAGTACAATAGCACTTCATTTTAACACCCTATCGCACAACCTTACACACCTCAAATGCATTTTTAATAGAACGCGCATTTCCACAACAACGCATCTCGAAAACAAGCAGAAACTAAATGGAATTCTAAAATTACAAACTCACGTGAGGGGACTGAAACGCTGACATCGGAATTCTCGTTATTATAAATATTTCACAGACGCTGCGCCTGTCAATAACAACAAAGACAAAAACGATCCGTTGAACAGGAACAACAGTCTTTGAAAAAAAGGGTATCTAATGAACCCAAAAATTTATGATAAATAATTAAAAAAATAAGTGAATCCAATACACAATAACATCGAGTTTCATTCATTTATTTTTAGATGCTTCGTAATAACGCCCATTTTTAAAAAACATTAATATATATTATATATA
>CM042157.1:96397957-96425457 GCA_023376005.1 Doryteuthis pealeii | reverse complement strand
AAGAGAACTCCCTGTTGCATTGAATTGTGGGTTTGGTTCAAGGTTCTACCGCGTGTCAGGCTGGGGCGTAGAATGCACGACTGCACCTCTGCAGAGGATATGACACTCCCAATGGCGTGCCACCTGTTGGCCGGGTTGGCGACCGTGATGCTTAAGGATAGCAGCCCAGTAAGATGCAGCAGTTTATGACATGCAATACTCCACTTTGCCTATCTTGGTAGATGAGGTCAGTCAGAGAGGCTCCCTCCAGCATCAATACGGACTGCGTCACGTCAAGCCCTAGCAACCTATATGAATTTTTCCCTAACCCTATTGCCCTTATGGCAAGGCCCCAACCCTTTTTATCATATGAGGTGCTAGAAACAAGCGGTGGCTGCGAGGTTACATGTCCGGGAATAGACGGTAAACTCTATCTTGATTGGGTGCAGGGTTCCAATTTTGGAGGTTGGGGAAATGTAGCGCCCACTTCATCACCATTGCTCCCTGCGTTCCACTTGACCCGGAGTCGGTAGTACTGTTAGTGGTCGCCATCTTATGGTGTTAAATAGAAAAATGGTATCTATAAAGAATTGTATTATCCATTAAGAATTAGGATTTTATTTCAAAAACCTTTGTCGGCCATTAAATGACACTGAGGTTGCATATGCCAGTAAAACAAAACAAAAACAAAAAATCAAAGGTTTCCTAAATAACGGGCGAGGAATACTGTTAGAGTAAGAATCCGAAACGTTGCAAGTTCTATACATAACTTATTTTCTATTCCGTTTGCGTTGCAGAATGGTTAGAGTCGTAGGAAATGGACTCGTTGACCGAGTTCAAATCTAGGAGCAAGTCCTGCTTTGGCATTTACTATAGTCTAATACGCTGAAAAGGTATGAATCCATGATTTTTTTCCCTCATAACAATGCGGTAAATATAAGGACAGACGGCTCTTAACCTTGGATAGGTATACAGATGCTAAGAAGCAAGGAAAATTTTGGATTTGAAAATTCTGAGGTGGCGCAGTCCATTATGGGTTTAGTGGCATGTCCTGTGCACCAATTTCTCTTACCGTATCGACATGCTGCCAAAAGTGCGGATGGTCCAAACAAAGCCATTCACACTATAAACAAAAACATGTGGTGGGTGCTCATTGGATGAACCTCATGGTTCGAAATTCGACTGAGAGAGTCCATTCATGGACGTATTTAAGTCATTACCGTGCGTGCTTATACCATCTTCAATTAGGTTGTAGTTACGTATCTTTTATTTGTCTGTGCAAACATGTTAAAACACCCCACCGGTCTGAGGCTGCATACGCTCTCCAAGCACAGTCCGGCCCGCACACAGACTGCAACTCTCATACGGCGCTTTTACAGTACCCGGGGTTTTTAACAAGTTTTTCCACAAATTTCCTGGGTTGAAAACTGATCGCTATTACATCAGGGCAATGTGTTGTTTAAGCATTGTCATCTCACCCCTTCCTTGAGTTGCGAGAAGGAGGATATACTCAATCAATTGAAAGTGAGTGAGTCTTTCCTCTTGCTTTTTCCTGCCTTTAATCAACACATCGAGTATAATTGAATAGTACAGTGACATTGTGTGTTTTTATGTATTTGAACTCAGTTCAGTATATCCTTTTTTGTCGCTTTCTTTTTAAACAAAAATGTTTTTTAAAAGCATATGTATTCATGATTCTTTAGTTGAACTAAAGAAATTAATATGATCATAATTTTCTTCTGTTAATATGAAGGATTTAAAGACTTAGATTACATGTGTGGCCCTCATCGACAGCGTATGTATCATGCGGTCCTCAGACATACATATACTCATCAACTGCGGCCTTCAGGAGGATTTATCAGTTTTGACATTGGCCTGATTCTACAGCCCCAGCTGACAGGCCTAATGAGGTATTGCTACGAGGTATATGACTGGACTACCTTTAAACACTGGTATGCAACCAGTCAAAGAGAAGCGAAACTCTTGAATTTAAACTGCTTAAACTCCCACTTATTAAATTGATCTTGTGTACGCATCCTTGCTCGATTGCGGGGGGGCGGTTGTGTAACCAAAATATTAGAAGTGTATTTGTTGGATTAATTTTACGGCATGTCAAACGATTGTGTCCCTGAAACGGGCCGAAAACACTCCTGTTTTACGTCAGACCGAATGCGGTAGTCAATTGTTTTAAAACTCAATTTTTCACCTTAGTTTCATGTGCGGTCCTAATGAATACATATGTAATCCATGTTTGTGGGGTTACTCCAGTGATTGACCAACCTGTTGTTAGCGCTATATTCTTTCTTATTGTATATGTTGTCTGGTCGATGAGCTCTTCTATCTTCTTATTCAGGATGGTCCTTATTCTCTAACTGTTTCTTGGTTGTCTAAGAACGTCGGTGTTGTTTCGTGTTTCTTCATTTAACAACTCAAGACATTTCTTTGAGAATTCAATTTATTTAAGCTCTCGGATCCGAATCACTCAACCGGCGTGCGTGAGCAATGCTATTAACTGCTATTGCAGTCTTCATACTTCGACAGCCAGCCTAGAAAACTGACTAGAAACAAATCTCCTCACGTTTTCTTGAGCACAAAAAGAGGTCACAAATAGAGGTAAAGAGACATCAATAAAAAATCCCTATGTTAACCGTTGTATTTTTCCGTGACTTGAATTAAATATTATTCTCCGACATATTACATGCACAATGCATAGTAGACCGCAAATTATGCAACAAAGTGGTTGTAACAACAATATAAGGAGACTGGTCAAAGCCACTGGGACAGGGTGAAAGTATACCATTTGTAATCGGAAACACTTGGATCAGCCCTCCAAAATTTAGAAAAGACAACAAAATTAAAATTTAGAGGAAAGAATTGAGACCATCTAGATAACAGCATTGTTAATAATCCAGAAAGCAATACTCAGAGAGAGTCCTGAGATGAGGCAGATTTTGTTGTCACTCTGATCCATGTGAAATCCATAGTTTGTTGGCTCAACAGTAAACTAAGAATAACACAGTATTGATTAACGCGATGTTTGTTAGAGTCTAGAAGCACCTTCGCATTCAACGCGAGGACCTGCTCTTAGCCATAAATAGCCTCCGATTAAAGTAATTAACTAGACTAAATAATTATTCAGACTGACTCTGCTGCATTTGGCTTATACCGAACTGCACTAAACCCTTTCATAGTGTGAGTTTTGTTTTGTTAATTGTTTTAACTTATTTGATCTGTGTTTTGATGTATCCTTACGTCACCCGGGAATCTGGTGCTAATACAATGTGTTACAACACACACGATTTATCTGTGATCAATTTTCACACTCAAAGACAAAATAACAACAATAAACCGAGAAAACAAGAAAACTTTGTCAACACTGCAGTGATTTTGGAAGTCCCTAGCTGATACCATGAGGAGTGAAACGTCGAGAGAGTACTCTATAATCAATTCTCTAAGAGTCCTCGTTCCATAGAGAATTGCCAAATAAACAAACTGTGAATTATGAGCGGTAAATGGAGGTTAAAAAATACCATTGGTAGTTGTTGCCTTTCGGACGAGACCAAGGCATTTAGAAAAACAGACTAGAGGAAATTGGAAATAAGGGAGAATTAGGGACCATTAAGAAAACAGCATTGGTTAAGATCGGCTAGATATACTCAACCAGAGTCTTCTGTAGACCTAGCCTTGCTTCGACTAACTCTAAATAGAACTCCAGGTATGGTGGTTGGAAAAATTTCTCATGCAGTAACTTGATAATGCTTAATCTATATATTGATATTCTTGTTCCTAATCTTCGACCGTTATCATCCTGCAAAAACCTTTTGCGGTTAAAAATAGATACCTTCCAAATCGTCCAAGATAAAAATGCAAAAATGGAAAATCCTGAATTATCTTGTGTTTACTTACTTCGCTGAAATATGCGTGTCGTCACGCGGTTCCTAGAATAATGCGGGACCATTCCGTTTTTATAATATAAAGAAAGGTAGGACAATGGACATGCTACATTGAAAAAATATTAAGAAAGAAAATAGAAAGAAATGGACCGGAAGAAGGCAAGTCAAAAAGATAGAAGATAGGATAGATAGATAAGAGAGAGAGAGAGAGATGAGAGATGAGCCACGACCACGGCGGCGCAGAGATGTGTGTGTGTGATCCGAGAGAGAGAGAGCACGAGGAGTGAGTGGAGTGTGGTGTGTGTGTTTGTATGAGGAGAGAGAGAGGAGAAGCGACGGAGAGAGATGAGAGAGAGGAGAGAAGAGAGGGGGGGCAGAGTGTTGTGTAGTTGTTGTGTGAAGAGAAGAGAGAGATGCAGTGTGTGTGTGTGTGCTGTCGTGTGTGTGAGGAGACGAGAGAGATGCTTAATGAGAGTATTTACTCCCCTGTTATTAAATGAAACTGATATCAAAGAGAAGCCAGCTCAGACTCGAACTAATTAGAGGAGGAAGAGAGAGAGCAGAGAGATTAAATCAAGATTATTATACTTTATGTACATATAAAAACTATTTAATCAATAGCTCTTAAGTAAACATTTCAGTAAGACGTTTAGTTAGATAATTAATTGATTAATTAGATTATTCATGGCATATATTCTACTAGTTCCTGCTTAGATAATGGAGACTCATATGTGATCTAGTGCCAACTTTTGGCTAGTAATTAACTTGAAATCAAAGGACCACGTATGACCTTAAAATGCATTAGAACATCATAGATAACCTAAACATTTGAACATTCGGCAGAGAAAAAACGTATAATTAACTCACATAAACATAACAAATGACTGTTTATTAAACTGACATAATTACAAAAAAAAGAACAGATACAATATCAAGGTTACCTATGCCAGGTCGGCCTTAAAGAATGGGAACTGTTCCTGGTAGTAGGAGGGGCAATAAACTAATTTAAATCTATACAATATTAGTTCATTTACTACTGACTTGTAACGCCCAACCGGGGAGGTCCAGTGAGCCTTCGGAATACCAGGATCCTAACATACCACCTCCCGTATCCACAGAAATCTGTTGGTCTCGGTTTTTGTAAAGATAACGTTATTCAAGCGTTTCTGGATACACCTCTTACCGGCGGCTTATCCCTACCAGGCAGTGGCAGAGGTCAACCCCTGCCATTTCACCCCTTCTAAGCTATCTTCAAAGAGAGAGATCGGTGTTCCTTAGTGTGGGAAGAACCTTTGGTTGTTCTCGGTGTTCCTTAGTGTTGGGGTAGAAATCCTTTGGTTTTGTTCCTCGGTTGTTCCTTAGTGTTGGGTAGAATCCTTTGGTTGTTCCTCGGTGTTCCTTATGTTGGGTAGAATCCTTTGGTTGTTCCTCGGTGTTCCTCGGTGTTCCTTAGTGTTGGGTAGAATCCTTTGGTTGTTCCTCGGTGTCCTTAGTGTTGGGTAGAATCCTTTGGTTGTTCCCTCGGTGTCCCTTAGTGTGGGTAGAATCCTTTGGTTGTTCCTCGGTGTTCCTTAGTGTTGGGTAGAATCCTTTGGTTGTTCCTCGGTGTCCTTAGTGTTGGGTAGAATCCTTTGGTTGTTCTCGGTGTCCCTTAAGTGTTGGTAGAATCTTTGGTTGTTCCTCGGTGTCCTTAGTGTTTGGGTAGAATCCTTTGGTTGTTCCTCGTGTTCCTTAGTGTTGGGTAGAATCCTTTGGTTGTTCCTCGGTGT
Organism: Doryteuthis pealeii; assembly: GCA_023376005.1. Lineage (NCBI taxonomy): Eukaryota > Metazoa > Mollusca > Cephalopoda > Myopsida > Loliginidae > Doryteuthis > Doryteuthis pealeii. The sequence goes on along the minus strand of CM042157.1, from coordinate 96,419,816 downwards.
CCCTTAGTGTTGGGTAGAATCCTTTGGTTGTTCCTCGGTGTCCCTTAGTGTTGGGTAGAATCCTTTGGTTGTTCCCTCGGTGTCCCTTAGTGTTGGGTAGAATCCTTTGGTTGTTCCCGGTGTCCTTAGTGTTGGGTAGAATCCTTTGGTTGTTCCTCGGTGTTTCTTAGTGTTGGGTAGAATCCTTTGGTTGTTCCTCGGTGTCCTTAGTGTTGGGTAGAATCCTTTGGTTGTTCCTCGGTGTTCCTTAGTGTTGGGTAGAATCTTTGGTTTGTTCCTCGGTGTTCCTTAGTGTTGGGTAGAATCCTTTGGTTTTCCGTGTTCCTTAGTGTTTGGGTAGAATCCTTTGGTTGTTCCTCGGTGTTCCTTAGTGTTGGGTAGAATCCTTTGGTTGTTCCTCGGTGTTCCTTAGTGTTGGGTAGAATCCTTTGGTTGTTCCTCGGTGTTCCTTAGTGTTGGGTAGAACCTTTGGTTGTTCTCGGTGTCCCTTAGTGTTGGGTAGAATCCTTTGGTTGTTCCTCGGTGTTCCTTAGTGTTGGGTAGAATCCTTGGTTGTTTCCTCGGTGTTCCTTAGTGTTTGGGTAGAATCCTTTGTTGTTCCTCGGTGTTCCTTAGTGTTGGTAGAATCCTTTGGTTGTTCCTCGGTGTTCCTTAGTGTTGGGTAGAATCCTTTGGTTGTTCCTCGGTGTTCCTTAGTGTTGGGTAGAATCCTTTGGTTGTTCCTCGGTGTTCCTTAGTGTTGGGTAGAATCCTTTGGTTGTTCCTTGTGTTCCTTAGTGTTGGGTAGAATCCTTTGGTTGTTCCTCGGTGTTCCTTAGTGTTGGGTAGAATCCTTTGGTTGTTCCTCGGTGTTCCTTAGTGTTGGGTAGAATCCTTTGGTTGTTCCCTCGGTGTCCTTAGTGTTGGGTAGAATCCTTTGGTTGTTCCTCGGTGTTCCCTTAGTGTTGGGTAGAATCCTTTGGTTGTTCCTCGTGTTCCTTAGTGTTGGGGTAGAATCCTTTGGTTGTTCCCGGTGTTCCTTAGTGTTGGGTAGAATCCTTTGGTTGTTCCTCGGTGTTCCTTAGTGTTGGGTAGAATCCTTTGGTTTGTTCCTCGGTGTTCCTTTAGTGTTGGGTAGAATCCTTTGGTTTTCCTCGGTGTTCCTTAGTGTTGGGTAGAATCCTTTGGTTGTTCCTCGGTGTTCCTTAGTGTTGGGTAGAATCCTTTGGTTGTTCCTCGGTGTTCCTTAGTGTTGGGTAGAATCCTTTGGTTGTTCCTCGGTGTTCCTTAGTGTTGGTAGAATCCTTTGGTTGTTCCTCGGTTTCCTTAGTGTTGGGTAGAATCCTTTGGTTTTCCTCGGTGTCCTTAGTGTTGGGTAGAATCCTTTGGTTGTTCCTCGTGTTCCTTAGTGTTGGGTAGAATCCTTTGGTTGTTCCTCGGTGTTCCCTTAGTGTTGGGTAGAATCCTTTGGTTGTTCCTCGGTGTTCCTTAGTGTTGGTAGAATCTTTGGTTGTTCCTCGTGTCCCTTAGTGTTGGGTAGAATCCTTGGTTGTTCTCGGTGTTCCTTAGTGTTGGGTAGAATCTTTGTTGTTCTCGGTGTTCCTTAGTGTTGGGTAGAATCCTTTGGTTGTTCTCGGTGTTCCTTAGTGTTGGGTAGAATCCTTTGGTTGTTCCTCGGTGTTCCTTAGTGTTGGGTAGAATCTTTGTTGTTCCTCGGTGTTCCTTAGTGTTGGGTAGAATCCTTTGTTGTTCCTCGGTGTCCTTAGTGTTGGGTAGAATCCTTGGTTGTTCCTCGGTGTTCCTTAGTGTTGGGTAGAATCCTTTGGTTGTTCCTCGGTGTCCTTAGTGTTGGGTAGAATCCTTTGGTTGTTCCTCGGTGTTCCTTAGTGTTGGGTAGAATCCTTGGTTGTTCCTCGGTGTTCCTTAGTGTTGGGTAGAATCCTTTGGTTGTTCCTCGGTGTTCCTTAGTGTTGGGTAGAATCCTTTGGTTGTTCCTCGGTGTTCCTTAGTGTTGGGTAGAATCCTTTGGTTGTTCCTCGGTGTTCCTTAGTGTTGGGTAGAATCCTTTGGTTGTTCCTCGGTGTTCCTTAGTGTTGGGTAGAACCTTTGGTTGTTCCTCGGTGTTCCTTAGTGTGGGTAGAATCCTTTGGTTGTTCCTCGGTGTTCCTTAGTGTTGGGTAGAATCCTTTTGGTTGTTCTCGGTGTTCCTTAGTGTTGGGTAGAATCCTTTGGTTGTTCCTCGGTGTTCCTTAGTGTTGGGTAGAATCCTTGGTTGTTCCTCGGTGTTCTTAGTGTTGGTAGAATCCTTTGGTTGTTCCTCGGTGTTCCTTAGTGTTGGGTAGAATCCTTTGGTTGTTCCTCGGTGTTCCTTAGTGTTGGGTAGAATCTTTGGTTGTTCCTCGGTGTCCTTAGTGTTGGGTAGAATCCTTTGGTTGTTCCTCATTGTTCCTTAGTGTTGGTAAGACCTTTGGTTGTTCCTCGGTCCCTTAGTTGGGTAAATCCTTTGGTTGTTCTCGTTTCCTTAGTGTTGGGTAGAATCCTTTGTTGTTCCTCGGTGTTCCTTAGTGTTGGTAGAATCCTTTGGTTGTTCCTCGGTGTTCCTTAGTGTTGGGTAGAATCCTTTGGTTGTTCCTCGGTGTTCCTTAGTGTTGGGTAGAATCCTTTGGTTGTTCCTCGGTGTTCCTTAGTGTTGGTAGAATCCTTTGGTTGTTCCTCGGTGTCCCTTAGTGTTGGGTGAATCCTTTGGTTGTTCCTCGTGTCCTTAGTGTTGGGTAGAATCCTTTGGTTGTTCCTCGTGAGTGTGGGTAGAATCTTTGGTTGTTCCTCGTTCCTTAGTGTTGGGTAGAATCCTTTGGTTGTTCCTCGTGTTCCTTAGTGTTGGGTAGAATCCTTTGGTTGTTCCTCGGTGTTCCTTAGTGTTGGTAGAATCCTTTGGTTGTTCCTCGGTGTTCCTTAGTGTTGGGTAGAATCCTTTGGTTGTTCCTCGGTGTTCCTTAGTGTTGGGTAGAATCCTTTGGTTGTTCCTCGGTGTTCCTTAGTGTTGGTTAGAATCCTTTGGTTGTTCCTCGGTGTTCTTAGTGTTGGGTAGAATCCTTTGGTTGTTCCTCGTGTCCCTTAGTGTTGGGTAGAATCCTTTGGTTGTTCCTCGGTGTTCCTTAGTGTTGGGTAGAATCCTTTGGTTGTTCCTCGGTGTTCCTTAGTGTTGGGTAGAATCCTTTGGTTGTTCCTCGGTGTTCCTTAGTGTTGGGTAGAATCCTTTGGTTGTTCCTCGGTGTTCCTTAGTGTTGGGTAGAATCCTTTGGTTGTTCCTCGGTTTCCTTAGTGTTGGGTAGAATCCTTTGGTTGTTCTCGTGTTCCTTAGTGTTGGGTAGAATCCTTTGGGTTGTTTCCTCGGTGTTCCTTAGTGTTGGGTAGAATCCTTTGGTTGTTCCTCGGTGTCCTTAGTGTTGGGTAGAATCCTTTGGTTGTTCCTCGGTGTTCCTTAGTGTTGGGTAGAATCCTTTGGTTGTTTCCTCGTGTTCCTTAGTGTTGGGTAGAATCCTTTGGTTGTTCCTCGGTGTTCCTTAGTGTTGGGTAGAATCCTTTGGTTGTTCTCGGTGTCCCTTAGTGTTGGGTAGAGCCTTTGGTGTTCCTCGGTGTTCCTTAGTGTTTGGGTAGAATCCTTTGGTTGTTCCTCGTGTTCCTTAGTGTTGGGTAGAATCCTTTGGTTGTTCCCTCGGTGTTCCTTAGTGTTGGGGTAGAATCCTTTGGTTGTTCCTCGGTGTTCCTTAGTGTTGGGTTAGAAATCCTTTGGTTGTTCCTCGGTTGTCTTAGTGTTGGGTAGAATCCTTTGGTTGTTCTCGGTGTTCCTTAGTGTTGGGTAGAATCCTTTGGTTGTTCCTCGGGTTCCTTAGTGTTGGGTAGAATCCTTTGGTTGTTCCTCGGTGTTCCTTAGTGTTGGGTAGAATCCTTTGGTTGTTTTCCCGGTGGTTCCTTAGTGTTGGGTAGAATCCTTTGGTTGTTCCTCGGTGTTCCTTAGGTGTTGGGGTAGAATCCTTTGGTTGTTCCTCGTGTCCCTTAGTGTTGGTAGAATCCTTGGTTGTTTCTCGTGTTCTTAGTGTTGGGTAGAATCCTTTGGTTGTTCCTCGGTGTTCCTTAGTGTTGGGTAGAATCCTTTGGTTGTTCCTCGGTGTTCCTTAGTGTTGGTAGAATCCTTTGGTTGTTCCTCGGTGTTCTTAGTGTTGGGTAGAATCCTTTGGTTGTTCCTCGGTGTTCCTTAGTGTTGGGTAGAATCCTTTTGGTTGTTCCTTCGGGTGTTCCTTAGTGTTGGGTAGAATCCTTTGGTTGTTCCTCTCGGTGTTCCTTAAGTGTGGGTAGAATCCTTGGGGTTGTTCCTCCGGTGTTCCTTAGTGTTGGGAGAATTTCCTTTGGTTGTTCCCTCGGTGTTCCTTAGGTGTTGGGTAAATCCTTTGGTTGTTTCCTCGTGTTCTTAGTGTTGGGTAGAATCCTTTTGGTTGTTCCTTCGGTGTTCCTTATGTTGGGGTAGAATCCTTTTGGTTGTTCCTCGGTGTTCCTTAAGTGTTGGTAGAATCCTTTTGGTTGTTTCCTGCGGTGTTCCTTTTAGTGTTTGGGTAGAATCCTTTTGGTGGGTTGTTCCTCGTGGTTTTTTATTTTTTTTTTTTCCTCCTTAGGGTAAGGGAGAGGTGTTGGGTAGAAAAAAAAAAAAAAAAAATTTAAATAATAAAAAGATCCTTGGTTGTTCCTCGGTGTCCTTAGTGTTGGGTAGAACCTTTGGGTTTGTTCTCGTGTTCTTTAGTGTTGGGTAGAAACCTTTCGGGGTTGTTTCCGGTGTTCCTTAAGGGTGGGTGAATCGCTTGGTTTGTTCCTCGGGTTGTTCCCTTAGTGTTGGGTGAATCCTTTGGGTTGTTCCTCGTGTTCCTTAGTGTTGGGATAGAAATCCCTTTGGGGTTGTTCCTCTCGGTGGTTCCTTAGTGTTGGGTAAGAATCTTTGGTTGTCTCTTCCTCGGGTGTCCCTTAGTGTGGGGTAGATCCTTTGGTTTGTTTGGTTTTCCTCGGGTGTTCCTTAAGTGTTGGGGGGGTAGAATCCTCTTGGTTGTTCCTCTGGTGTTCCTTATGTTGGGGTAGAATCTTTGGGTTTTGTTTCCTCCGGTGTTCCTTAGTGGTTGGTAGAATCCTCCTTGGTTTGTTTTTTTTTTATTCCTCGGGGTGGTCCTTAGTGTTGGGTAGATCCTTTTGGTTGTTTCCTCGGTGTTCCTTAGTGTTGGGGGTAAATCCTCCTGGTTGTTCTCGGTGTTCCTTAGTGTTGGGTAGATCCTGGTTTTCCTCGTGTTCCTTATGTTGGGTAGAAATCCCTTTGGTTTGTTTCCCTCGGTGTTCCCTTAGTGTTGGGTAGAATCCTTTTGTTGTTCCTGGTGTCCCCTTAGTGGTTGGGGGGTAGAAATCCTTTGGTTGTTTCCTCGGTGTTCTTAGTGTTGGGGTAGAATCCTTTGGTTGTTCCTCGGTTGTTCCTAGTGTTGGGTGAATCCCTTTGGGGTTGTTCCATCTCTCGGTGGTTCTTTGTGGTTGGGTAGAAAAAAATCCTTTGGTTTGTGTTCTCGGTGTTCCTGAGTTGGGGTAGAATCTTATGTTCCTCGGTGTTCCTTAGTGTTGGGGTAGAATCTTTGGTTGTTCTCGGGGGTTCCTTAGTGTTGGTGAATCTTGGTTGTGTTCCTCGGTGTTCCTGTAGTGTTGGGTAGTCCTTGTTGTTCCTCTCATTGTTCTAGTGTTGGGTAGAATCCCTTTTGGTTTGTCCACCTTGTTCCTTAATGTTGGGTAGAATCTTTGGTTGTTCCTCATTGTCCTTAGGTGTTGGGTAGAATCCCTTTGGTTGTTCCTTCGGTGTTCTTATGTTTGGGTAGAATCTTTGGGGTTGTTTCCTCGGGTGTTCTTAAGTGTTGGGTAGAATCCTTGGTTGTTCCTCCTCGGTGTGTTCCTTAGTGTTGGTAGATATCCCCATCCTTTGGTTGTTTCTCGGTGTTCCTTTAGTGTGGTGAAATCCCTTGGTTGTTCCTCGGTGTCCCTGAGTGTTGGTAGAATCTCCTTTGGTGTTGTTCCGGTGTCCCTTAAAGTGTTGGGGGGTAGAAAAATCCTCCTTGGTTGTTATTTTGTCTTTTTTGTATCTCATTGTTCTTAGTGTTGGTTAGAATCCTCCTTTGGTTGTTTCCTCATTGTTTCTTTAGTGTTTGTAGTAGAATCCGTTGTTTGTGGTTGTTCCTCGGTGTTCCTTAGTGTTGGGGAGGGGAATCCTGGTGGGTTGTTCCTGTTCCTTAGTGTTTGGTAGAATCCTGATTGCGTTCCTTACGTAGGTTGTCCTTAGTGTTGGGTGATAGCAACAGACTGCATTTTTCCCCTTTGGTTGTTCCTCGGTGTTTGCAGAATTGCCTTATGGGGTTGGGGTTAGAATTCCGTTTGGTTGTATCCTCATTGTTCTTAGGAGGGAGGGGAGGGAGAGAGAGTGTTGGGGTAGAAACAAGAATTTTAGGAAAAAATAAATTTAGTCCACTTGGTTGTTCCTCGGGTTCCTTATGTTGGGTTAAATCCTTTGGTTGTTCCTCGGTGTTCTTAGTGTGGGTAGAATCCTTTGGTTGTTCCTCGGTGTTCCTTAGTGGTTGGTAAGAATCCTTTGGTTTGTTCCTCTCGGTGTCCCTTAGTGTTGGGTAGAACCTTTGGTTGTTCTCGGTGTCCCTTAGTGTTGGGTACGAATCCTGTGGTTGTTCCTGGTGTCCTAGTGTTAAGTAAAATCTTCATCTGTTTTTCTGTTCTTGGAGAATTGCCTTGTCTTGTCGATAAACAACGCTTCTTTGAAACTAATGGTGACAATGCAGCTTAATGTCTTGTACATTATAGTTATATAAGGTATTATATATATATAATAATATATATAATATAATATATATATATATATATATATTTGCCCCTGGTTGTTTTTGGGGTTTCGGAATGTCAACCCATTGGGTCATTTTAATGCTGAAAGACGTTTTTTGTTTTATTCATTCTTGATGGGTAACTTAGTTGGTTTTAAATAGAATTTTTCTATCCAAACCTCACAGGGGCCCTAAAGGTACCCCATTTCGGGTCAGAGTTGCCTGGGAGAATGGGTGATTAAACGGGTGCCCGTTTTTATCATTAAAAGAAGGGAAGAAAAAATTATATGTATACAAAAAAATACAATAGTATATTATATATAGAAAAAATAATATAATGTCCCGGTAATATCTTATTCCATCTTAAATGAAACCGCGAATTTCCATTTTTCGTTTGAGTTGTTTTTTATTTTAGCGGCATATCAACCTCGGTGGGTCATTTTAATGCGGCAACGTTTTGAAAGATTCGTTAGAGATAGTTTCGAAGAAAATTTCTAAAACTCAATTTTAAAAACAAATTTTTCTATTTAACAATAGAAGAGACCCTAACAGGTATTACCAATTCAGGTCAGAAGAGAGAGAGAGAGAGAGAGAGGAGAGAGAGAGAGATTGTGAGAGAGAGAGAGAGAGAGAGCGATATATAATATAGTATATATAATATTTATTAATATAATAAGAGATTTAGCAATTCAATGTAAGGAACAAATGAATTAAGTGAGCATATTTGTAGCGAAGAGAGAGAGGAGAAAGAGAGCGAGAGAGAGAGAGAGAGAGAGAGAGAGGGGGGGAGAAAGGGAGAGAAAAGGAGATGAAGAAGAGAGCGAGATGAGAGAGAGAGAGAGAGGAGAGAGAAGGAGGAGAATTATAAGTGCATATATATCCCAGATAGGAACAATGACAGCGTGAGGGAAAAAGAGACAGATCTTAGAGACAGCAAAGCAAAGCGAGACAGAAGGGTGGGTGTGGTGTGTATAAGAGAGAGAGAGAGAGAGAGAATGTGTATTAAGCAAGCCCCCCCCAAAAAAAGAAATGAAAGAAAGAAAGGATAACGAAAAAATAGAAACAATGAGAGGGGGGAGAGAGAGAGGATGGGGAAACACACACATTACACACACATAGAGAGAGAGCGAGAGAGAGTAAGAGAGAGGGAGAGAGAAGAGAAGGAGAGTTAGAGAAAAGTAAGCATAGGAAAACACACACACACACAGACACACCCACACAGACACACGACGATAGAGAGAGAGAGAAGGGGGGAGAGAGAGAAGAGAGAGAGAAGAGAGATAAGCAACAAATACACCCAGAAGAAATAATCGAAAGAAAGTACACGTAACGAATAGAGAGATGTATGAGAGAGAGAGAGAGAGAGGAGAGAGTTGAGAGAGAGAGAGAGAGAGAGGAGAGAGATTAAAAGATAGAGATAATGAGAGAGAGAGAGATAATTAGAGAGAGATAATGAGAGAGAGATAGAGAGAAGATAAGAAAAAGAAAGAAAGAAAGAAAAGGTAGATAAAGTAAGATAGATCAATAGAAATAAAAACTAAAAAAATAACAATAGAATTTCCTCACGGTGGCAGATTAAAGACATCGCATAACGAGGCTTACCTTGGGGCCGGGGGTGGCATAGATAAAGAGACAGAGAGAGAGAACACAATGCGTTGAAAGTGTTTTTCGAATAACACGGAAGGAAAGATATATAAGAAGGCGTATTTAAGAAGGAGTGTAATTTAGCCTGGCGGTGAAAAGAGAAACCAAAAGAAAGAAAGAAAAGAAGGAAAGAACACAAAGAGGAGATGGGTGAATGAGAGGCGCCTCTCCTTAACAATCAACTCGTCTCCTTCAGTTTCGTACTTCGCATGCTTTGACTGACATCAAAGATTTTCGAAATGAGGGGTCAACAGTTAGGATGACAGGTAGGATTGTAACAAGAGGCCTTCAACAGTCCGCCTACTTTCTTCCTTTTTTTTGCTTTTCCTTTAATTTTTTCTTTGTCTTTTCTTATTTTAAGAGTTGATCGATGCCCGCTTCACAAGAAAAATAAGGATCAGGTCAACCTTGTACTGGAACAACAACAGAAAGGGTTTAATAATAGTAAAAATTGGATTTTTAAAAAGAACAATCCAGTTTTTTTTCGTTTTTTCAGTTTTTTTACTTGTTCTCTTACCTACGCTATCGCCCATAAAATGAGTATTACGAGATTAAAGATTTTTTTTTCGGACTGTTGTCCTCATCTTTATTGTTAAATACACAACAATTTCGGCTGATGTGCTTTCTGAATCATATGGGTGCTAGAAGGCGGTGGCTGCGGTCTAATGTCCTTGGAACTGAGTTAAAACTCTACTGATGGTGAGGTTCCAGTTTTGAGGTTTGGGGGAATGTGGAGCACCTCTTCATCACCATTGCTCCTGGTCCCAACTCCTGGGCTCCGGCCAGTGGGGTATACTGTTTAGGGTTCCATCTATGGGTTAATAGAAAAATGTTTATTTATAAAAGATTGTATTATCCATTAGAATTGATTTATTTCAAAACTTTATCGGCATTAAATGACCCACTGAGGTTGATATGCCGTAAAACAAAACAAACCAAACCAAACGATTTAATCAATTGGCTGTTCAGATCATTCTTTAGATGAGACTTGATAATTTGCATTATTTAGATTTTTCAGACAGTTGTCCTCATCGTTCTTTAGGTTTTTCTTATTTATTTATTTTAGCAGCGGCTTGATAATTTACATTATTTAGATTTTACGGACAGTATGCTCCCCCCCCCTCATGGTTGAGCACTGTTCATTAATTGAAATTTCACCGTTTGGCGTAAAACCGTTACTCGTCTGTCCCCTGTTTACAATCTTGAGTTCTCTGGTGATTGTAAAAACATTCCGCGTAGGGATGTATCAATTAATTGTTCAGTTCAAACTGACAGCAACTGTTAGCCTCGAGGGTAAGGGACTTGGCAGGCAAAAATTATGTCGAGTTTCGATCCCAGTTAGAGGTAGCTGTTAAAAAGTCGAACTGCACTGATGAGAAGTAAACTTCGAAACACGTGTCTGTAAATGACTGATATATATGTATATATATATATATATATATATTATATATAAATTAATATTTATATTTTTGCTTGAAGGCAATTATAATGCGAATATCGCATAAATTCGAAATATACTCATTATGTATAGAGATATGTGGTGTCCTGCGAAGTGATTAACACGAATGTGTGAGTAGAGAGGGCAAAGGTTTAATGGAAAGGCCAGTAAAAGGGAATAGTGAGAGGGTGGTGAGGCTTGTTAATCCAACAGAATGTTGTTGTAACCTCGTTCTGATATTATTTTAGACATATATATAGGTGGATGTTTTCCTGATAGGATTCATAAAACCTGAGAACTCACGTATGTTATAAACACAGAACAACATTATATACATGAGTATTTGTCCATTCCTTTTGTAATCGAGATCAAGTGACAACCTCTTCATCTTCCCCATCATTCTTCTAAAGAGATACGTGACAGTATATTTTGTGCATTGCGGAGATAATTGAAAATTTCTAGGACAAATCGCGCAAATTTTTTCTGCTTGTGTGACACGAGGTTTTGTGAGGTCAACGAAGCCTCTGTCGGTAGACAGGAGTACGCTACTGTAGTGTTACCTTATCGCTGCCAAATGTAAAAAAAATATTTTCTTTATTTTTGGTGCTTCTGTATTTATAAATCTGCATGTAGCGACACCTAAACGGGTAAAACATGGGTGATAATATGTAAAGTAAGGAATGTAATTCGTCACACTCGACATTCATTTTGTGTTGGGGAGGTATTGGCCCGCGGAAACGAAATACCCAGGACTCTTCTCATCCCATTTGTTTCCCAAGAAGAGAGGAACATGGCTGAGAGGAAATTGAGCAGATTTTATACACTCTAATCCGAATCAGGAGAGCGGAGAACGAAGCTCTAATCCCTGATCAACGCCTCGACCCCTACTTTCATTATTATTGAAATTGTATCGTTGTTGTTGTTAATTGTTTTGTTGGTGGTGTTTTGGTGTTTTGTAAATTATGTCCTGTGCGTTGGTCTTTTGTTCGCTTTTATCAAAGGATTTGTTGTAAATGGATATTTTTAATGTTGCTTTTCTCCTCGTCGCTTTAGCCCGTTTTGAGTTAATCAGCTTTTTCATTCTTGACAAGATTCGTTTGACAACCAGATGAAAAAAGTTTTAGGTTAAAAGACTTCCACCCCGAAACCCACTCTCTCCCTTCTCTCCCCTCTCTCTCACTCTCTCTCTTTTATCTTTATTAATACTGCTCTCTCCCCTCTCTCACTCTCTCTCTCACACATACACACATACTCTCTCTCTCTCTCAAAACAACACTCACGCTCTCCCTTCTTTCGCTCTCTCTCATCTCTTTCATCTCTCTCTCTCTCTTCTCTCTCTCTATGTACGTCTAAATGAGTGTATCTTTTTACTTATCTGCCTCTCTCTTTTACTTCTCTCTCTCTCTCTCTCTCTCTCTCTTTCTTTCTCTCTCAACACACCTGCACACCAGCTCTGTCGGCTGGGGCGTGAGAATACACCGACTGCACCTCTGCAAAGGGGCAAGACTCCCCCAAATGGGGCCACCTGTTGGCCGTGGGTGGCGACCCGTGAAGCTTAAGGATGGAGTCTTGGTGGATGAGCAGTCCATGACATGCAACACTCCACTTAGAACCTTACTTAGGCTAAACGGGCGGTCGGAGAGGCCCCCTTCGATCAATCGTCTGGTCATGTCAAGCCCTAACACCTTTATGATTGCTCCAACCCTATTGCCCTTATGGCAAGCTCCAACTCTTTTTATCATATGGGCGCTAGAAGGCTTTGGCTGGGGGTCTTCATGTCCTGGGAATGACGTTAAACTCTATTTGATGGTGAGGTTCCAGTTTTGGAGCTCTAGGGAATGTGAAACACGCCTTTATCACCATTGCTCCCTGGTCCACTCTGACCTGGAGTGGTAGTACCTGCTGGGGTCCCATCTATGGGTTAAATAGAAAATGTGTTTATAAAAGAAATTTAGTATCCATGAAGAATGAATTTATTTAAAAACTTTGCCGGCATTAAATGACCCACTGAAATTGATATGCCGTAAAATAAACAAACATACAAACAGCACCTGCACACATAGATTCTTCTTCTCTTCCTCCCCCATTCTCTCTCTCTCTCTCTCACTCACTCACTCACTCACTCTCTCTCTCTCACACACACACACACACACACACACACACACACACTCTTTTCTCTCTGTTACATTTCCAGAGATGATGATAGGTATGCGTCCTGCATCACTGACGCATAAAATCTAAAAGGACGCATAAAAAATCTTATCCATGAGTCCCAGTGTTTTCTTTCCCCGCCATTTCCAGCTAATTGTAAATACGTTTCGATAATTTTCTTGTAAACGAATTACACTGTATGGGGTACAAGGTAGGGGTTAGATGGCTTTAGTTGTTCATAGATAAAAACTCTGCAATTTATTAAGAAACTTTTATTGGGACCCATCAGATTTCCCAGGGACTCATTCAAATCAAATGCATGCGTCCAAGGACGCACTAACTTAAAAAGCTATCACTATCATATGTTTATGTACATCTGAATGAGTGTATCTCTTATTGATTATCTGCCTCTCTCTTTTCTTCTTTCCCCTGTCTCTTTCTCTTTCTCTCTCTCTCTCTCTCTCTCTCTCTCTTTCAATTAGAAACCTTCCACCTCCCCCTATCTCTCTGTCTATTTCTCCTTCACTCTCTCTTTTTTCTTCCATTTTCTCTCTCTCATTTTCTTTCTCTCTCTCTATCTATCTCTCTCATTTCTTTCATTCTATCTCTGTTTTTCTCCCCCCCCTTTCTCTCATTCACTCTGAATTTTCTCTGTGTGTGTTTACGTTGTGTTTTTTTTATTATCTCCTTTCCTTCTTCTTTTCTTTTTTTCTTTCATTTTTCTTTCTTTCTCTCCCCATGCTCTCACTCACTGGGACACCCTCTCTGCAAGGGTGTACATGTGTACGTACCTTTTTTTTTGCTTATATATTTCTACCCCCATCTCACTTGATATTATATATATATATATATATATATATATATATATATATATGTTGTGTGTGTGTGTGTGTGTGTGTTGTGTGTGTTGTTGATAATACGGGTGCTATATTTCTTAGTAGATAGTGTCATATTATTGATTGAGCTTTTAATATTGATTGAAAAATTCCATTTATATATATATATATATAATATATAATATATATATATATATATATTGTGTGTGTGTGTGTTGTGTGTGTGTGTGTAAATACACACACACACATATATATATATAAATACTCACACACACACACACACAACATATAATATATAAATACACACACACACACACATATTTATGTGTGTGTGTGTGTGTGTGTGTGTGTGTGGAGTTCTTTTCCAGTGCAAGTATACAAAACTCTATTTATCTCTGTAGACAGCGCATGCCAAGTAAAATGATAAAAGGCCTGTTTCGACCGGAAGTGGACAGAATGAGTTTGTTCTTAGACAGCGGATAAATCGCTGGCCCTTGGCCAGTGGCAATGGCGATATATTCCTCGTTAATTTCCGGAAGTAATCCGAATCACTTTGATTTGGATCGATTGAGTAAAACCATTTTGACTCTCCCTCCTCCTCCTCCTTCACTATCTCTCTCCTTCAACTCCTCCTTTCTATTTCTTCTCCCACTACTCCTACTTTCGTTTTTATTTTTCATACCCGTTCTTCCCTCTTAGGTTCTATTCATACAACACAGACAGTTCATTCGAATTATGCGGTAATTTTATTTCGGACCGATTCCTCTTTCTTCGAGGGAGTCCCCCTGGCTAAGTGGCTAATGTGCTGGACTGCGAAGTTGTAGTAAGCGAGTTCAAACTACAGCTTCGTTATTACGTTCATTTTCGGAAGTATACCCTTGGTCAAAAGGAATGACCCATCTCACATCCCAGCTACGGGTTACATAGTACCACTACAATTTTTTCTAAAAGGATGACTACTGGCAAATCCTGAGGGCAAGGGGAGGGATAACATTTTTCCATTCAACTCCATCCCAACAAGAAAAGACAATCGCTACAATAATAACGGATCTGCAAGATTAACTTGCTAACTAATACACCACATTTTCCCCCTCTACCCAGGTGATGCTGAGTAGCCGCTTCTAGTAAACATTAAAAGATAAGTTAAAAGATAAGCTAAAAAGAATTGGAAATACAATAAAAAAGCACATTAAAAACATATATGCAGTACAATGAAATGTTACCACTTATTCATGGAATGTATGTTTTTTGCTCACATCAGAAACCGTCATTTTAAAGCAAACAATATGAAAGATCTATTTGAAAATGTCAACTGTCCTACTATCATTAAGAAATTAAAAAAAATGGAAAACCCTCTCATCATTAAGATCTGAATAGATTAGACTTGATGTCTAACTCTAAGAAGATTATCATATACTGGATCCCAAGTCATATAGGAGTGTGGGGGAATGAAAGAGCTGACTCCGCAGCTACATCGGCTCTAGATTTCATCCCGACAATTTTAAGATACTAATACTGATTTGAAACTAAATTAATAGATTCTTCATAAAATGGCAACAACACTGGAACATCCACATAAACTCTCCCTAATCAAACCCAATTTGGTAGGCTGGAGACCAACTTTAAGGAAGTCAAGAAAGGAACAAGTCATTGTGTCCCGATTATGCATTGGTCATACAAGACTAACGCACTCCTATATACTCAAACAAGAACAACAACCACAATGTGGAACATGTCAAACACCTTTGACAGTTAAACACTTATTCATGGAATGCAGCTTTTTTGCTCACATCAGAAACCGTTATTTTAAAGCAAACAATATGAAAGATCTATTTGAAAATGTAAACATGGAGGATATTCTCTCTTTTTCGACGGAAATAAAATTATACCATAGAATATAGACATGAAGCAAATCAATACCATACAACATAATCCCCAATAATGCTAACAAATTGTTAAAACCAATTACTAAAAAGTATAAATATAAATACACGATATGTATCACTTCCTAACCGTTAGGAATAACATAACCCCAGCCGGGTTGATATGCCGTTAAAATCAATTAACAAACAACAATAAAAATTGACAAATGTAATCTAGTGTCCAGTATTTCTTAAAAATAAGACAAAAATCTGTTTCTAGTATTGGTTTAGATTTAGGGATAGTTATATTCTTTCGTAAGTTATTTACGCTAGTTTTACGGCGCTTGTTCTTATTTTAAGGCGTTAAGTCTGGTTTACGTCAAAATCCAGGTTAGGTCAGGGATTTTAGAATCAACCACTGACGTTGCGCGGGTCATGGTTGTAACTTATTAACTGTTTTCATTATGCACTAGCAGGACCTGTAGATATACTACAGTATGATAATTTAATTATTACAACGTTTGATATGTTTACTTAAGAGCTATTGCTTAATAGTTCAATATGTAAAAAGTACAATAATCTTAACTTAACTATCTCTCTCTCTCTCTCTCTCTCTTCCCTCTCTCTCATTCTGTTTTCTTTCTTTCCTTTCTTTTCTCTTTTCTTTTTACGGTCGCACATTAAGGAACACCTATATAATATATAGACTAACAAGACCAGTATATATGCCACAGTATGATAATTTATATTATAACGTTTAGTTTAAGAGCTATTGCTAAATAGTTCAATATGTAAAATGTATAATAGTCTTGATTTAACCCCTTTCAAAAATATAATAAGAAAGAAAGAAATACTGAAAGAAAGAGAGCAGTCGAAATATAGAGAGGGGTGGGCGCACGGAGCTGATAACGCAAATCTGTTTTAATTAAACATAATGAAAAGATGAAAAGAAGGAAAGAAAATAAAAAAGGAATAAGAGAGAGGGGGAGAGAGATAGAGTTAAATAAAAAAAATTATATTTTTTACATATTGAACTATTTAGCAATAACTCTCAAGTAAACATATCAAACGTTGTAATATTGAAATTATCATACTGTGGTATATACACAGGCCCTGATAATATATATTAAAGTCACAAGTTGAAAATAACTTCTAAGGAAAATATGGAAGCCCCAAAAAGATCCTCTACTAAAAAGTGAACATTTTAAAAAAAAAATGAAGATGTTATAGGTGATACACCCTAAAGACTAATGGAATGCGCCGACAGGTTACTATAATAACAGGGATAATTGTGGCTAGCAGTAAGCACATGCGAGTATGCAATAACTCTGTTCGTCGGCCGTAATTTCCACATCTCTCTATTGTATTTGTTTACTTTCTGTTAATACATTTTTCTACATTTGTTACCCGTCGTTTTGTTCTTATTTGACCCCTTAAACCTCACAACAAAAGAAAGCAAAACACGACAGCATTGTATTATTCCGGCAATCCAACTCCTAAAACTCAAAAGGAAATCCTTCACATGGCTTGCTTTAACCAAAATAAGGCACCCATCCACTTGGGCAGTAAAATACGCTAACTGAAAATCGCGCCACCTGTTGTCCGTGGGTGGCGACCCGTAATGCTTAATGATGGATTCTTGGTAACTGAGCTGTCCATGACTTGCAACACTCCACTTAGGGCCGTTAAATCATAGGTATACCAAATGTCAACTTATCACATCTTCCCTTGATCCATATCCGTTAGCTCTTAACACACTGCTGATAGATCTTATGAGGGACCCAAGACTTGTCTTAATAACCAGGTTTTATCTTGAAATATGTAAAAATGACTATAAAGTACGAAAGACGTGGTCTGTATTGTTCACACGTCAAGAGTTCCATTGCAAATGGCTACCACCATGACTCTATTTATATTGTCTATGCGATCAAGGGCAGATCATCCTGTTCAGCCTAGACACAAGGGCAGATAACTCTCCTCTACTAATACATAGACTAGCTTCACAAATGCGCTGACGTTTACTGTTTGACAGGGAATCAACCTAGTCACCAGATCTAACAAGAATCTCCTTCTCTTTCAATAAGATAATCAGGCCTGTCGGCTTTAGAATACACCGACTGCACCTCTGCAGATGGGGAAGACTCCCTCCCCCAATGGGGCCACCTGTTGGCCGTGGGTGGCGAACTAGGATGCTTAAGAATGGAATCCTGGTGGATGATCATTCCATGAAATGCAACACTTCACTTAGATCCTTACTTAGGCTAGATGGGCGGTCGGAGAGACCCCCCCACCGATGAATCGGCTGGTCACGTCAAGCCCTAGCACCTATATAATTGTCCCAACGATATTATCTTTATGGCAAGCCTCGGCGCTTTTTATCATATGTGTGCTGGAAGGCTGTGGCTGAGGGTCTTCATGTCCTGGGGATTACGTTAACCTCTATCTGATGGTGAGGTACCAGTTCTGGAGTTCTGTGGAATGTGGAGTACCACTTTATCACCATTGCTCCCTGGTCCACCCTGACCCTGTTAGGGTCCCATCTATGGGTTAATTAGAAAATTTCTTTATAAAATGATTGAGTTTTTAAAACATTTTCTTCCAACGAATCTTTCAAAACTTTCAAAAAATATCACTGAGGCTGATATGCCATTTTTTTTATATTAAGAACTTGAAACCTAAAAACATTATCAAAATTACTTGAATCAGGGTTAAATGACCCATTAAGGCTTGATATGCCGTAAAACAAAACAATCAACTAACTATCAAGAATGAGTAAAATAAAACATCGGCATAGAATGACCCAATGCCATAAAATCAAAACCAACCAACCCGAGAGAGAGAGACAGAAGAGACAGAGAGACAGACAGGAGACAGGGACAGACAGAGAGAGAGAGGAGAGACAGACAGACAGAGAGACAGAGAGGAGAGAGGAGAGAGAGAGAGAGAGAGGGGGGGGGAGAGAGTCAGAGAGAGACAGAGAGAGATCAAGAAATAAAATGTATTTATAAAAAAACTGAGTATCCATTAAGAAAAAAATTTTCAAAATTTTCTTGGTATTAAATCACCCACTGAGGTTGATATGCCGTAAAACAAAACAAACCAAATCAAACTATACAAACAAACAATACAGTTAATTATAAAATAAAGTAAATAAAAAGTAAATATTTTTTCCTATTTTGCAAATGAATGATAGATAATTTTGTAGAATCTTTGTTTATGCGGAATATCACTTTTCCTCGCCATTTTACAGATATAACCATAAAACGTTCATTAGAATCCTCCATTCCTTCATACATAAATAGAATCTTCCCTTTTACTAAGAAAAGGAGGAACCCACTGACTTCATGGATCGTTTAGTATTCTTTTATTCTTTACTCGTCATAGTTTTTGCTTCTGTTTCTTTTTATTTGGCCCAGACGTCAAGACGCCATTTTCAAATCACGTGTCCTTCAACCGGATTTCTGAATTCAGCATTAACGATGTATTATTTATTTTAATATTCAGAAGCACCAATTTCTTCGCGATTAAAATAAACGCAAAATAATAACAACAAAAAGAAATGGAGGCAGAAACGTCAGTGTAAAGTGACAGACGAATGGTTGGCAAAAAATTTACAAAGAAAGAGAAGAGGTCGAAAATTAAGGGGAGATAACCCCAGCCCAGTTTATCATGGCATCAGGCTCGAGTAAAAGATGGTTGCAATGATGGGAATATTGCATGTTTCCCACCTTACCGAGGTGTCTGACCTTTTGCCACAAACTGGAACTCGAGGAGAAGGTCGTTGACAGATGTATGACAGCGTTGCGTGAGATTTCTGTATGGTCGAAACCAGGGGCACAGAGGTTACTCCTGTCCGGTGAAGGTATTTGTGGAGAGGGGATATTTAAAAAGAAACAAACAAACAAACAAATAAATTTATGAAAATTTAAAGATAGAAAGAAAGAAAGAAAGAAAAAAGAAAGAAAGTGAATATTTCTAGAAAGAAGAAAGAAAGAAAGAAAGAAAGAAAGTGAATGACCCTTGAGAAGAAAGAATGAAAGAAAGAAAGAAAGAAGTCAACCCCCCATCCCCTGGGTTACTCCCGTCCGGCAAAGATATTCGAGGATAGAGGATGTTTAGAAATGTAAAAAATACGAGCAAATGAATTTATGAAAAGCGAAAGAAAGAAAAACAGACAGAAAGAAAGAAATGAATTTATGAGATACAAAAAAAGAAAGAAAAAAAAGAAATTTAATGAGAAGTAAGAAAGAACCTCAGAAATTAGTTTGAGAAAGAAAGAAAGAAAGAAAGAAAGTGAATGAGTCTAAAAAATGAAGAAGAAAATGATTTATAAAAAGAGAAAGAAAGAAAAAAGAAAGGAAAGAAAGAAAGAAAGAAAGTGAATGAGTCTAAAAATGAAAGAAGAAAATGAATTCATAAAAAGATAAAGAAAAAAGAAGAAAGAAGAAAGAAAAAAAAGACTGCAAACAGACAAAAAATAATATCGAAAGAAAAGAAAAAAAAAAGAAAGAAAACGAAATGAGATTATGAGGAACAAAAAGAAGAAAAGATTGAGTTAATGAGAATAAAGAAAGAAAATAAGAAATTAGTTTGAGAAGAAAGAAAGAAAGTGATTGATTCTAGAGAAGAAAAAAGGATGAAACGAAAGAAAGAAAGAAAGAAAGAAAAAAGAAAAAAAGAAAGAATGAAAATGAATTTATGAAAAAGATAAAGAACGAAAGAAAATATGAAAGAAAGGGAAAGAAAGAAAAAAAGAAAGTGAATGACTCTAGAGAAGAAAAAAGAAAGAAAGAAAAAGAAAGAAAAAAAAAGAAAGAGAAGACGAAAAAATTTATGAAAAGATAATGTACGAAAGAAAATATGAATGAAAGAAGGAAAGAGAGAAAGAAAGTGAATTATTCAATTGGTGAAATAAATAAATAAATAAATAAATAAAGTGAATGACTCTAAAGAAGAAAAATATAATGAAAAGAAAGAAAGAAGCCAGGGTTGGCGGTTTTTATTTCCGTCCGTTCAAGGTATTCGTGGTTAGCGGATGTTTAAAAAGAAATGGAGGGTGGTTTTTAAACCGAAAAGGGGGAGGGGGAAACGGTTCCAGTTTGTAAAGGAATTCTGTTATATTGTTGAATAATAAAAAATAAAAGATGGTTGGAGAAGAATCATAAATAATAATGGTAAATATATGAAAAGTTAGAGAAGGAATAAAATGGAGAGGGAAAGGGGAATAGGGGGAAGTGATCAGTTGAGGGAGAGAGAATTAGTGTATGAACAGATTTAGAGGCCTTAAATATTGATTGGATTTAGGGCGACAAATAGATGTGAATATAGAACTAAATAATTAATTCGGGAGAAGAGAAAAGAAATAATGGAAAGAAATATGGAATAGATGAAGAAATTTGGTGAAGAAAGAAAGAAAGAAAGAAAGAAAGAAAGAAATGAGCTGGACAAAAGAAAGAATGAAATGAGTTTATTAAGAAAGAGAGAAGGAATGAAGGAGAATGAAAAGAATGTATAAAAGAAAGAAAGAAAAAAAGAAAGAAAGAAAGAAAGAAATGAGCTGGACAAAAGAAAGAATGAAATGAGTTTATTAAGAAAGAGAGAAGGAATGAAGAAGAATGAAAAGCTAAAGAAAGAATGTATGAAAGAAATAAATAAAGTAAGACAGAAGGAAAGAGTTTATGAGAAGAACAAAAGAAAAAAGAATGAAATTCGTTTATGGATATTGACTGCTTCTTGCCTTTTTTCATTAAATTTAAGAACGTTCCTCCTAAGTCGTACGTAATCCGTTTGTGCGAGTTATGGTTGTAACTTATTAACTGTTTTCATTATACACTAGTAGGACCTGTAGATATACCACAGTATGATAATTTAATTATTACAACGTTTGATGTTTACTTAAGAGCTATTGCTTAATAGTTCAATATGTAAAAAGTACAATAATCTTAACTTAACTCTCTTCTCTCTCTCTCTCTCTCTCTCTCTCCCTCTCTCTCTCATTCTGTTTTTCTTTCTTTCCTTCTTTTCCTCTTTTCTTTAACAGTCGCACAATTAAGGAACACGTATATTAATATATAGACTAGCAAGACCAGTATATATGCCACAGTATAATAATTTAATTATTATAATGTTTAGTATTAAGAGCTATTGCTAAATAGTTCAATATGTAAAATGTATAATAGTCTTGATTTAACCCCTTTCAAAAATATAATAAGAAAGAAAGAAAGACTGAAAGAAAGAGAGCAGTCGAAATATAGAGAGGGGTGGGCGCACGGAGGTAATAACGCTAATCTGTTTTAATTAAACATAATGAAAAGATGAAAAGAAGGAAATAAAATAAAAAAGGAATAAGAGAGAGGGGAGGGAGAGAGTTAGATAAAAAAATATTAATCAAAAAGATAAAAAGATTGTACATCCACAAAATTTTGCAACAAGGGTTGAAATGCCTTGCAAACCAACCAACCAACCAACCAACCAACCAACCAACCATTGCTACTGTCGGTTGTGGATTTAGAATACACCGACTGCGCCTCTGCAGAGAGGTAAAACCCTCCCAATAGAGTCGCTTGTTGGCCGTGGGTGGCGACCAGTGATGCTTAAGGACGGAACTCCAGAGGCTGAGCTGTCAATGACATGCAACACATCCCTTAGGTCCTTACTTAGGCTAGACGGACGGTCGGAGAGGCCCCTCGATCAATCAGCTGGTTACGTCAAGCCTGGCACCTATTTGCCCTTTTGGCAACCCCAACCCTTTTTATGATATATGTCCTAGGAAGGCGGTGGTTGAGGGTCTTACTGTCCGGGTATGACGTTAAACTCTATATGAGGGTGAAGTTAAAAGTTTGGGGCTGTGGGGAATGTGGAGTACCCCTTCATCACCATTACTTTCAGGTCCACTCTGACACAGATTTGTAGTACTTGTTAGGTTACCATCTATGGGTTAAATAGAAAAAGATGTGTTATAAAACAATTGAGTTTCGATCAAGAATGAATTTATTTGAAAACATTGTCGGCATTAAATGACCCACGTAGGTTGATATGCCATTAAAA
>CM042157.1:96372847-96397857 GCA_023376005.1 Doryteuthis pealeii | reverse complement strand
CAACACCAAAAGCGAAGGAGATGGAGGATTTTTACCTTTGGACGGTGAGTTTACATATTGCTACGTGCCAGCTGCGGAGGCAAGCTATATCTAATCTCATAAAATAATAGGAGATTTAGTGCTTTTTCGTGATTGTAATCCGAACGTAATGACTAAGATACGCACCCACAGTAGCATCCGTTCAATTACTGTAGATAGCGATAACATTAGTACACTGATGTCTGGTAGATTTGATATTTAAACTCAGTAAATTATATTTATTATAGCCTAGTAATTAACTACGGCTACCCCAGGCTTGAATTAAAGGGACACGGGCGGTTTATTGGCCCAGCACGCTGAGGCACCCCTGAGGGGAATGCGACGGGATGACGAATTTTTATCCACCTACCACCATGAGTCTTCGCTTGTGGGTGGGCCACATAAAAATGTCTTGTGTCCACGGCCTCATAGTGGGGATGAGGGAATTCTGTAAATATGGTCCACAGTGAACGTTTATTTAAGTGGAGTGTTGTATGTTACCTTACACACCTAAATGCATTTTTAATAGAACGCGGCATTTCCAACAAACGCAATCTCGAAAACAGCAGAAACTAAATGGATTCTAAAATTAAAACACACGTGAAGGGGATTGACGCAGACTCCGTTATTAATAAATATTTCACAGACGCTGCCGCTGTCAATAACAACAAAGACAAAAGATCCGAAAAAGGGTATCTAACGAACCCGAAAATTTATGATAACAATATAAAAAAAATAAGTGAATCCAATACTCAATAACATCGAATTCATTCATTTATCTTTTAGATGCTTCGTAATAACGCCAACTTTTAAAAAATTTTATATATATATATATATATATATAATATATATACTATATACTATATATTTATATTAAATAGTTAAAGAATTTAATACTTCTCTGTTTTTAAACATTGGTATTTATATGGACTACGTCACACTTTTTCAACTGAAGAAGGTTTCTTTATAAACCGAAATGTTTGAACATCGACACTAACGATTAATACATTTCCATCCATTGTAACATCCCATGTTTGTTCTACGTTTTCTCCACATACTGTCGGATTAATTTCTCTTTTTCCTCGCATATATTCAATATATATTTGAACAAGATGTGATAGATCTTAAAATAATGGGTATACAAATATCGCAAAATTTAACAAATGATAAAGAAAAAAAGTTTCTCTAGTCTCATAAAAGAAAATCCTTTTTGCGATCTTCATTTCCCACGAGAGAGAGAGAGAGAGAGAGAGAGAGAGAGAGAGAGAGAGAGAGAGAGAGAGAGAGAATTGCTAATGACGTGTTGATATTTATATGAACTTATTCATCTCTGTTTTATTTTTTGTTTTTTTTTGTTTTTTTTCTTTCATTCTAAAATTTTATGAAAAATAAAATAAACAAACAAAATAAAGTAACGTATTCCTTCGGGGCGTTCATATTCACGCAACTTGGCGCACCTGATTCAAGGGTCATTGGGTACAGTTTCAGTTTTTCTGGGGGGGGGGTTCTCTTCTTTGCAATGTGCGTTTAATTGACTTTATTTATTTATTTACTTATTTTTACTTTCTTTGTGTGGGTGAATTTCAATGAAGAAATTCTCCCCCCCCCCCAAACCCGGAGATCGATGCATTCGTGTATAAATAGAAGTAGAAACGCCAGCTGCAAAAGCGATGGATAGTAAGTTCGCCTGGAAGAGAAACTCCCCCTGTTGATTGAATTGTGGGTTTGGTTCAAGGTTCCTACCGCCCTGTCGGCTGGGGCGTTAGAATGCACCAACTGCACCTCTGCAGAGGGGTATGACACCCCCAATGGGGCCACCTGTTGGCCGTGGGTGGCGACCCGTGATGCTTAAGGATAGAGCCCAGGTGGATGAGCAGCTCATAACATGCAATACTCCACTTTGGCCCTATCTTGGGCTAGACGGGCGGTGGGAGAGCCCCCTCTGATCAATCGGCTGGTCATGTCAAGCCTTAGCACCTATATGATTTTTCCCAACCCTATTGCCCTTATGGCAAGCCCCAACCCTTTTTATCATATGGGTGCTAGAAGGCGGTGGCTATGGGTCTACATGTCCTGGGAATGACGGTAAACTCTATCTGATGGTGAGGTTCCAATTTTGGAGGTTTGGGGAAAGTGGAGCGCCCCTTCATCACCATTGCTCCCTGGTCCACTCTGACCCGGAGTGGTAGTACCTGTTAGGGTCCCATCTATGGGTTAAATAGAAAAATGTATCTATAAAATAATTGTATTATCCATTAAGAATTGATTTATTTCAAAACTTTGTCGGCATTAAATGACCCACTGAGGTTGATATGCCGTAAAACAAAAAAACAAAACAAAACAATCAAGGTTCCTAAAACGGGCGAGGGAATACTGTAGAGTAGATCCGAAACGTTGCAAGTTCTTACATACTTATTTTCTCGTATTCGACGTGGCAGAATGGTTAGAGTCGTAGGAAATGGACTCGTCAACCCGAGTTCAAATCCTAGACAAGGCTGTTTGCATTTCACATAGCGCTAATACGCTTAGGGAAAGGTATGGATCCATATTTTCCCTCTAACAATGGGTAAAATAGTAAGCAGACTGGTCTCTTTAACCTTGGATAGGTAACCAGTCTAAGAGAAGGAAAATCTGAATTTGAAAATTCTGAGGTCAGTCATTATTGGGTTTGTGGCATTCCTTGTACACCAATTCTTACCTATCGACTGTGCCAAAAGTGCGGATGGTCCAACACAAGCCTTCACCACTATAAACAAAATACTGTGTGGGTTGTTCATTGGATGAATCACTCATGGTCGAAATCGACGAGAGAGTCCATTCATTGGACGTATTAATATACTGGCGTATACCATCTTAATCTAGTAGTTTACGTATCTTTATTGTCTTGCAGACATGTTAAACACACGGTCTGCAGGCTGCATACGGCTCTCACCAAGCACAAGTCCGGCCCGCACACAGACTGCACTCTCATACGGCGCTTTTACAGTACCCCGGGGTTTTGTAAAAAGTTTTTTCCAAAATTTCCTGGGTGAAAACGATCACTTATTTACATCAGGGCAATGTGTTGTTAACGCATTGTCTCTCACCCCTTCCTTTGAGTTGCGGAAGGAGGATAACTCAATCAATAAAAGTGAGTGAGTAGTTTTCCTCTTGCCTTTTCCTGCCTTTAATCAACACACGAGTATAATTGAATGTGACAGTGACATTTGTGTGTTTTATTATTTGAACTCGGTTAGTAATATTCTTTTTTCCTTTCTTTTTAACAAAACATTTTTTTAAAAGATATGTATTCATTGATATTTAGTTGATAATCAAGAAGTAATATCAATCATCATTTTGTTCTGTTAATGTAGAAGAGGATTTAAAGACTCTCATGACAGACGTATGTAATCCATGCGGCCCTCATGGCATACATATATCATCCATACGGCCTTAGGGGGCTACTCAGTTTGACATGCCTGTTCTACAGCCCCAGTTGACAGGCCAATGAGGTATTGCTACCGAGGTATATGACTGGACTACTTAACCTTGGTATGGCAACCAGCCAAAGAGAAGGAAAACTCTGAATTTAAACCTGTTAAACTTATTAATTGATCTTGTGTAGCATCCTGCTCGATTGGAGGGGTTGTGTACAAATATATTAGAACGTCTATTTGTTGGATTGATTTTACAGGCATGTCAAACCATTGTGTCACCCTACGCCGAAAACGCTCCTGGTTTAGTCAGACCTGATGGGTATTCAATTTTTTTTTAACTCAATTTTTCACTTAGTTGTCATGTGCGGTCCTCATGACATACATATGTAATCCATGCTTGAGGGTTACTCAGTTTGACAAACCTGTTGTAGCGTATATTCTTTCTTATTTGTATATGTTGGTCTGGGTAGCTCTTCTGTCTTCTTATTCAGGATGGCTCCTTATTCTTAACTGTTTCTCTGGTTGTCTAAGACGTCCTGCGTTGTTCGTGTGTTCTTCATTAAAAACTCGAAGACATTTCTTTGAGGAATTCACATTCTATTTAAGCTCTCATATCCGAATCATTCAACCGCGCGGTGAGAATCTATCTAACTGCTATTGCGTCTTCATACTTCGACAGCCAGCTAGAAAACTGACTAGAAACAAACTCTCTCACGTTTCCTTGCAGAACAAAAAGAGGTCACAATAAGGTTAAGAGACATCAATAAAAAAATCCCTATTGTTAACCGTTGTATTTTTCTGTTGACTTGAATTCAAATATTATTCTCCACACTAACCATGCACAATTGATAGTACGCCCACCAATTATGCAACACAAGTGTGGCAACAACCAATATAAGGAGACTGGTCCAAAGCCATCTGGGACAAGGGTGAAAGTAATACCATTTGTAATTGGAACACTTGGATCAGCCCTCCAAAATTTAGAAAGACAACAGAAATTAAAATTTAGAGGAAGAATTGAGACCATCTAGACAACAGCATTGTTAAGATCAGAAAGAATACTCAGAAGAGTCCTGGAGACTTGAGAAGATTTGTTGTCACTCTGACTCCAGTGAAAATCCATCAGCTTCTGCTGGTGTGAAAGTAATATAAGACCGTACATAGTATTAATTAACGATGTTGTAGAGTAGCTAGCACCCCTTCAGCATTCAACCAGAATGACTGGCTCTTAGCCATAAAATAGCCTCCGATTAAAGTAGATTAACTAGCTAAATAATATTCAGACTTACTTTGCTGCATTGGCTATACCGAACTGACCCTCCTCTTTTAGTGTGAGTTTGTTTTGTTAAATTGTTTGTACTTATTTGTTCTGTGTTTGTATGTATCCGTTCAGCACCGGAATCTGGTGCTTAATAAATGTGTTAAGCACACGATTCATCTGTGAATCTTTCCATCTCGAGATACAACAAACGAGAAAAAGAAAACTTGTAAACTGGTGGATTTTGGAGTCCTAGCTGATCCCATGGTGAACGTGAAAGAGACAAATTCCAGGACCTCGCAAGAGAAAAAAAAACCCAAAAAATGTGGAATATGAGGGTGAATGGGATACAATTGTAGTTGTTGCCTTTCGGACGACCCTAATGATTTAGAAAACAGACTAGAGAAATTGGAAATAAGAGGCAGAATCGAGACCATTAAGACAACAGCATTGTTAAGATCGGCTAGAATCCTCAAAAGAGTCTTGTAGACCTTAAGAGCCTTGTATTCACTCAACCTGTAATGAACCTCCAGGTATGGTGGGTTGGAAAAATTATCATGCAGTAACATGATAATCTTAATCTATATATTGATATTCTTGTTCTTTAATCTTCCGACCGTTATCATCCTGCAAAACCTTCTGGTTAAAAATGATACCGTCCAAGATATAATTCAAAATGGAAATCCTGATTATCTCGTGTCACTTATTCGCCGAAATATTATGAGTGTCGTCACGTCAGCTAAATAATGGACCATTCCGTTTTTATTATAAAGAAAGAAAGGTAGGACAAATGACATGAAAATATAATCAGAAAGAAAGAAAGAAAGTGAGAAAGCGAAAGAATGATAGATAGATAGATAGATAGATAGATAGATAGAGAGAGAGAGAGAGAGAGAGAGGGAGAGAGAGAGAGAGGGTGAGTCCACGGAAGCGATAACGCTAATATGGTTCAATCGAACATAATGAAAAGATGAAAGAAGGAATGAAAGAAAAAAAGACTGAGAGAGAAGAGAGAGAGAGAGAGAGAGAGAGAGGGGAGAGAGAGAAAGATAGAGAGAGAGAGAAAGGAGAGAAAAGTGTGTGTGTGTGTGTGTGTGTGTGTGAGAGAGAGAGAGAGAGAGAGAGAGTTAAATTAAGATATTATACTTTATACATATAAAACTATTTAACAATAGCTCTTAAGTAAACATTTCAGACGTTATAGTAATTAGATTATCATGGATATATCTACAGGTCCTGCTAGAAATGATAATTAGTGAGTATTAACTTGAAATCAAAGGACACTATGTCCTAAAATGCATTAAAACATCCATAGATAACCTAACATTGAACATTCGGAGAGAAAAGACGTATAATTAACTCACATAAACAATAAACAAATGACTGTTTAATAAACATGACATATTACAACAAAGAACAGATACAAACAGGTTACCTATGCCAGATCGCTTAATGGACTGTTCCTGGTAGTAGTGGCAATAACTATTTAATCTATTACAATTGTTCATTACTACTGACCTTGTAACGCCCAACCGGGAGGTCCAGTGAGCTTCGGCCGCTGGATTAGGTTTTTGTAAATGATAGCGTCGATCCCAGGGGGCTATCCCTTCAGGCAATACCTGCCCTTCTTAGGGTTTATTGCCCAACGCCTGAGGCGCCCTCTTGAAATACCGAAGGGATCGACGCAATTTTTGTTCTTTCCCACCCATGAGCTTCGGCTTGTGGGTGGGCCCACGTTAAAACGAGGCCTTGAGCCCAGCCCATACAAGTGGGGTATGAGGCAAATACCCTGACATTGTAACTGCCTGGAGAGGCTATAACACTTTGACTTTTATTAAACAACAACAAAAATCTGTATCTATGTATAATCCTATGTTAACATCATTTTGTTTTCAGAATTTCATAGCTCAAATTTAGGGTGCATGCTATACAGGAATAATTATGATATTTTAATCATTATTTCTTAAATTTGTTTCTTACTCCTCAATTAGTCTTTAATTACTATGTAATTCAGTACGACCTGTTTCATAATCGAATCATCAGCGACTAAACCGGTAACCCCACATATTTTATCTGGTGAGGAGGGTGGCTAGACACCCTGCAGGACGAAAAACAAAACCTTTATAAAGGGCGGAGGAAGTTATTGACTCAACGGCCATCGAGAACATCATTTATGGTTGTGTTGGACCCCTTATTCCTTGTTGGATTATCCCTTGGGTTATCCAACTAGAAGAAGAACAACTCTGATTTAACACCCACGATTGACATGATTACGGGTTATCTTGCTTGGGTTTGTCACTGGATAATAAGCATGAAAATTCAGAGAGTGGTATTCGTGTTGCACAAGCGTTGACCACTATAATACCATGATGTACAAAAGTTCCCTTGCTTTCTTTTCATCTATCAACCTGTACAAATTGTTACATGAACTAAAGAAATGAAGAAATGGTTTGTAAAGACTTCCATAGTTATTCTGACAAGGTACATTAAATGCTATAGTAACGTAGCGTGTCTATTTGAAAGGAGTGATGACGTGTAATAGTAATCTTAATATACTTATCTTCTATTCCGTTCTCTTTTTACTTCCCAGGACTGGAATCTGGTTGTTGAATCTTATGTTGGACTGGGTGGCATTCTTTGCTGTCTGGAACAACTGGGGAGTCGCTTGAGGATATCTTGCCTTGTGCCGTTCACAGTTATTTTAAATAACACAAGGCTTTTTTGATTTTATTTCTCATGAGAAATTTCTTTTTCTTTGAATAAGAGGGAAGGGATGAAAAGAACTGGGATCAGTTGAGTGAGTAGTGCGCGTTTAACAATACCTAGATAGATAGATAGATAGATAAAAGCCCAAGAGAGAGAGAGAGAGAGAGAGAGAGAGAGAGAGAGAGAGAGAGAGAGAGAGAGAGATATATATATATATATATATATATATATATATCCCCCAAGTCAAAATGCCTTAGGAGACAGGCACGCATCTTGCGTCTCTCCCCCGTGACAGCTTAGATCCAACTGATCTTTCATCCCTCTTTCTTCCTCTCACTCTCTTCATTGCTTTGTGCTAACCAATCAGAATTCGACACGTAGCGTTTCGCTGACCAGTCAGAAATCGACACGTGGCCTAGTGCTTCGTCATCAAAGTCAAATACATTTCTGCATTGCATCTTGAACAATTTGGACGGTCTCATTTTTAACCCGAGGGTGCTAGAGGGTGCTACAGGATGATAACGGACAGAAGATTTAGGAAGAAGCGTAAAAATATATAGATTGGTTATCCAGAACTTTTTGCAATACACCAACTGCACCCCTGGGGGTAAGATCCCCAGTAGGGCTAGACGGGTGGTTGGAGAGGCCCACTCAGTTCAATCGGTCGGTCACGTCAAATCCTAGCACCTATATGATTGTCCCAAACTATTGCCTTAATGGCAATCCCAACCCTTTTTACCATAAATGTGCTAGAAGGCGGTGGCTGAGTTTTAGTGTCCTGGTTATGACGTTAAATTCGATCTGATGGTGAGGTTCCAATTCTGGAGCTATGGAGAATGTTGAGTACAACTTCATCGCCATTACTCCCTGGTCCACTCTAACCCGGAGTGGTAGTACCTGTTAGGGTCCCATCTATTGGTTAAATGAAATAGAAAAATGAGTATAAAAAACTTGAGTTTTCTAGGTTGTGAAATTGATTCGTCCAATTTTTTCTTCCACTGACAAATGTTCTCGTCTGCAACAATTTTCTAGCAGTCCAACGTATACGCTCATCCTCTGCTTTTTAATCATCTCGTCCCCTTCTCAATTGTCTCTCGTTTTATGTACGGCGACCTGAGAAAAATTTGCATACGTGAAATTTTACTATCACCATGTCTGTTTGCTTAGAAATTACACGTATTTAAATCGTAGTGCCAAGGCAGACATATTTTTTGTTGCCACTCATCCTGCAAGCGAGACAGGTTTCGCGCCCGCTTCGCCCCACAAGGCAAGTCCTCTTTCTCTCGCTACAAGTTTGAAAAAATAATAGGGTCAAAAATGAATAAAAACAAAACATCTTCGGTATAAAATAAACCAAAAAGGGCTGACATACCGTAAAATCCAACCAACCAACCAACCAACCAGCCAACTTCTGTTAAAAGATAACACCATATAAATTTGTTGCAAGATTTGAATTTTCCTGATTTCCATGGGCAGAAAAAACCCAGCAACCATTCTTCCGTGCAGAATAAAGCAGACAGTAACAAAAAAGTTTCGAATTAAAAGACAAACACTCTTGTCTTTTTAAAGGAAGTAGCGTTAACGTGTGGGTCAGAAAGTTCGAGAATCTTTCAAATTATCACGTCGAGTTTGGCTCAACGTGATTTTGTCATTTAACTTTTTTTGTTCAACAAAATCTCATGAGCTGGTCTAAATTTCAAAAGAAAAAAAGAACACAATAAAAACTCTTTTGATTGAGCTTACTATCACTCGCCACAGTTTCGGATCTTTTTTTCAGACTATTCACTCAGAAAACGGCATCGCCAATTCTTTTGCACCTTAGGTTTCTCATTCAATCGCACGAAACTAGTGCACTGCATCTGCTAAGACGTCTGGATTCAATTACTCAGAATTGTCGCCTCTTTCCGATGTCCAGCATCGTTTGGCTGACACTATTGACTCGTTTTGATTGGTCAATAAATGAGTGACGTGGTTGGTCGCCAAATCACGAACAATGTTTCAACCGACCATTTCCGTTCTTTATTTTTTTTTCTTCTCTTGTAATAGACAGAGTTTGTTCAATGGTTAAATTTTACATCGCAAGATTCATTTAACACTGAGTCGATTTTGTGTGTGTCTCTATTGAATTGTTTTGATTGGTCAACAAAAAAGTGACGTCTTTGGTCACCAAAGCACGAAAAATGTTTCGACTAGCCATTTCCTTTCTGTCTTTATTTTCTTCACTATAATGGACAGATTTCGGTGATTTTTTTTTATATGAGGTTTGATAATTCGTATGATTTGGATTATTCGGACTATTGTCCTCATCTTTATTGTTATCTGTACAATGTTTCGGCCGATGTGCCCTCCGGCCTTCTTCAGGTATTTCTTGTCGGACACGAGAGCCTTCTCGAACTCGGGTACCTTCTTTTTTGTATTTCCCTCGTACCCCACTTGTACGGGTTAGGCACACGGCCCTATTAACGTGGGACACCTCGGGTACCTTCTTATCGTAATCGAGAACCTTCTTGTCATAATCGGGAGCCATCACGGAATTTTGAACCCAACCCTTTATTCAATCCACGAGTGTATCCTGTTCTCATTCCGCTAACCACTGCTGGGGTACAGGTGTTAAGCTGTGTTAATTATTATTCTATGTTACTGTCTCCTTTGACAGGATTGAACCTGCAGCCTAGTGATAACTGTCACTTAGAACTGTCTTTAACCAACGCCTTTATGCACTACGCTATGTGTCCAATTGGACACATAGCACAGTGGATAATGCTGTACAATAAAGATGAGGAAAATAGTCCGAATAATTCAAATAATACTAGACAGAATTCTTCAATGGGCCACTGTTAAATTTTACATAGCAAGATTCATTTAACACTGTGTGGATTTTATATTTGTGTGTCAAATAGTTTCTCTGTTATAAATACTAGCAAATATTTTCACCCCCCGCCGGGTGCAAGTACTTAAGTTTTAATGTAATAAAATATCATATTAAATTAGAAAGGCTAATGAAACTAAATAAGAATGCAGATAAAAAGATTTGAAACAGAGGAGGGTATAATCGAAGAATAGAATAACTGAAGCTTACTTTTCGTTCACTCCCGTCTTTCATTGCTAAATTTTCCTAATTTAACTATTTAGTTAAAATAGAAAGTAAAGAATAAAATTACAGTTATTTCTTCTTATTAATGGATTTCTTTTAAGATTTATCCCCGAGATTTTTGCTTATATTCATTAAGATAAAACCAAACAAATAGAAATCAATAATACTAAGCACGTATTTATTAAAATCAAATTTTTTTTATCAATATTCAAATTAGCCTTCCATTTCACACTGTAAACCGCTATTTTCTCGTATATATAAATACAATTGTATGTTATGATCATGTAGATATGGTCAACAGTGGCTTCGGCCTCTGGACCATTGCTATAATTAACGGCGTCGATCCCAGGGGGCCATCCCCCCAGGCAACACCTGCCCCCTTGATTTAAAGGGGCAGGGCTGGGTTTATTGCCCAGTGCCTGAGGCGCCCCCCTTGAGGGGGAATGCCGACGGGATCGACGCAATTTTTCACCCGCCACTCCATGAGCTTCGGTTTGTGGGTGGTCCCACGTTAATAGGGCCTTGTGCCTAACCCGTACAAGTGGGGTACGAGGTAAATACCATGTAGATATGAACAACATTAATAAAAACGTGAAAATATTTTTTATTAATAATTGAATTTTAAATAAAAAATAAAATCATGTAGAATGTAACGTACATAACAACGGGAATGGTAACGTGAGTAGTGATATAGTTTATGTTACAGACAGACAATCTCCATTATAATAAGAGTAAATCTAAAGAACGTTCTATTTGTTCTATTGTTGATTTGTTAAAGATTATTGTCTGATTTATATACAAGCAAACCTGAGGATATACCACGGTACAATAATTTAATTATAAAAACGTTTGATATGTTTTCTTGAGAGATATTACGAAACAGTTCAATTGGCGAGTAGTCTAATGGTTAGAGTCATTGGAAATGGACTCGTCGACCCGAGTTCAAATTCTGGACGAAGCTACAGTCCACATAGCTCTAATACCATTGAGAAAAGTATGAATCCAATAATCTTCCTCCGGCGATGGGTAAATAGTAAAGCATACTGGGATATTTAATCTTGACTAAGCAACAAGTCAAGGAGAAGGAAAACTCTGAATTAAAACCTGTTAAACTGCGCTTGGTGTGGTCACTACTAGAATAGGCTCGGTCTTAATTAGTGATCTATTTCACTGGGCTCTTTAACCTTGGTTAGGCAACCAGTCTAGGAGAAGGAAAACTCTCAATTCAAAACTGTTAAGCTCCACTTGGGGTGGTCACTACTATAATAGTCTCAGTCCTAATTTGTGATCTATTTCACTGGGCTCTTTAACCTTGGTTAGGCAACCAGTCTAGGAGAAGGAAAACTCTCAATTCAAAACTGTTAAACTCCACTTGGTGTTGTCACTACCAGAATAAGCTTAGTCCTAATTAGTGATCTATTTCACTAATTCTAATTCTATGTAAAAAGTATAATATGGGTTGGTTTAGCTCAGTCGGTAGAGCGACCGACTAGGAACCACAGGGTTCCGGGTTTTGATACTGGGCGACTGGAATTCGAACTCGCTTACTACGATGTCACGGACCAGCAAGTCAACCACTACGCCACGGGGACTCTTCCCCTGTATGCCTGAGTGAAAACATAAATCCTGGTACTTATAAAATTTGTCATAAATAAGTGAAAATAACTCGGCTTCGGTTTTCAGGATTTTATAGTCGGTCACCTGCAGCGACCCCCCCCCTCCTTAATCACCCGAAATTATTGGACAGGGTTTCATCTGCTGGGGCCATTATTGACGATGATGCACTAAAAAAAAAAGTTGGTCACAGCTCGAGCAAGAGCAATTGTTGGAGAGAAGAAAACAAAAAATAATGTACTCGGCGTTTCTTACTTATTGTTTGACGAGTAGGTAACGGGTGGTGGAGGAGTGCACTAGACACGTACTGATATCAAACGATGGTTTGAAAAGAGTTAATACGCGTGTAAAATTAGAAATGTGAACAGGAATACAATAGAAAGAATGAAAGGAATTGGGATTAGGGGTGTGAGAAGGGGGTGTTTAACAATACCTACATAGATAGATATATAGAAAGTAAGAGAGATAGATAAATAGGCATATATATATACATATATGTATATATACATTTATATATATTATATATATATATATATATATATATATATATATATATATATATAGAAAAGGTGGAATGAAAACATCACACAATGCTGTTAAAGAAGAAAACAATTTATAATATAATCATAGCTGATACTGATCAATATTTCGATTTTACAAAAATCATCATCAGAGCTCATTCACTCCCGTAGTTGTTTGGGTCGGAGAGGAAAGTCAAAATGAGTTTACAAAACAAAAAAACCTTAATACTGCAAAAAACGAAAGACGTTACAATATTCACCAACGTGGGCATTTCGCGCCATATATATGTCGGGCATGTCTCATGTATATCTTTTGTCAACAAATGTAGCGAATTTTTGAGATGTTGGCAACAAGACGAAACAATTTAAACGGAAGGGATGGGTGTTAAGAAATGTGACGGTTGGAATTCAAAAGACTTTTAGTAAAGGAATTTTTTACGATTAATTGTTTTTATTATTTAAATTTTTTTAAATTCTGTAATTCATAAATGATTAGATATTTACTGTAATTAGTTTTTATATATAAAGTGAAAAAGTTATGAGCGGAATATGTTAATATTTTAGAAAAGGAGTTTTTATATATTTTTATTTTACGATTAATTATTTTTAAATTTCTAATTATTATTATTATTAAGTTCTGTATTTAATAAATGATTAAATATTTATTGTGTTTTATTTTTATATATAAAGTAAAAAAGGTTATGGGCGGAATTGGTTATTATTTTAGATAATGTTAAGCGATTTGGATCTAATGTAAGGTATTATTTTAAACCGAAAATATACAAAATATACAACTTATATATATATATATATATATAATATATATATATATATATATATATATATATATAAGGACCTACATGAGTCAGACACTATCTACCTAGTGTATTGAGCACTTTTTACATATATAACTTTTTTCTTTTAGCCACTACATACGATACTAATGATTATTTTCAGAAAGTACGGCTGTGTTGGTCTTTTCTTTTTTTTAAATTTTTTTTCTCCAGATGTCAGTTTGAATTTTTATTTTATTTTGAAAACTAAATTATCTGGATTTTTCCACACCGGTAGAGTTAAAAAAAAAAAAATAAATGTATATATATATATGAGAAGTAAACAAAAAACAATGTGTTTCATATTCAACAATTTTTGGGAGAAAATATGCTTAATTGAAGTCATACCTGATTTTGAAAATTGATTAATTGATGATTAATGTCCACCTAATTCATTAATTATCAATTAATTAATTTTCAAAATTAGGTATGACTTCAATTAAGCACATATTATAGCCCCCCCCCCAAAAAAAACATATATATATATACAGTCGGTGAAAAATATTCGTACACACATATATACACATATATTCATATATATATGATGTATATATATGTATATACATATGTGCGGGGGTATGGCCCAGTGGATATATATATATATATATATATATATATATATATATATATATATATATATATATATATATATAGAGAGAGAGAGAGAGAGAGAGAGAGAGAGAGAGAGAAATAGATAGACCTCTCTATGCATAGGGACAGACTGATATATTGATATTGGTGATTTATACACACACACACACACGTACGCACGCACGCACGCACGCACATATATATGTGTGTGTGTGTGTGTGTGTGTGTGTGATATATGTACATATATATATATATATATAGAGAGAGAGAGAGAGGCAGACAGACAGACATACGGACGGACAGATGGAGAGAGAGAGAGAGAGAGGGAGAGAAGGGGCAGAGAGAGAGACAGAGTTTAAATATATTTCTGAACATACTGAGATAGATATGAAGTTTCAGAAAGATATGAACAGTCTGAGATAGATAGATAGATAGATAGAGAGAGAGAGAGAGAGAGAGAGAGAGAGAGAGAGAGAGAGAGAGAGAGAGAAGGGAGAGGGAGAGAGAGAGAGAGAACACACACACACCACACACACACACACACACACACACACATACAGAGAAACAGAGAGTCAGAGAGAGGGAGAGAGAGGGGGAAGATAAACTCAAATGATTCCGAACAGACAGATAGATATGAACTGTTTGCGATAGATAAAATAGATAGATAGATTTGAATAGACGGAGATAGACAGATAGACAGATAGATAGACAGACAGATCGATTGATAGATGTAATTAGACTTTTATTTTCTCAAATCAAGAGAAATGGACATCGGTGTTTGACCAAATATTTTCGCAAATTTCAAAATAATGATCTTCCGCATTTCCTGTTCACAGACAATGTTTGGTAATTTGGCATGAGACCAAAACGGAACGGAAAAATAAACAGAACAACCCCGACCCTCCCCCTAAAACAAAAAAGGAAAAAAAAAACCTTAGCATTTGAACTTTGAACCTGGCCTATCCATCTTCGAGACCTTTCCAACTAGGGTGACCCTCGATTTATCTTCATGTCAGCGGGGATGGTAACGAGCAAAAAGAAAAAAAAAAGGAATGAAAGGATACATTTTTTTAAACAGCAATAATGTTTAGGTTATGATGGCAAGACGGCTCAAGAAAAAAAAAACAACAACAAAAAAAAAGACAAAAAAAAGAAATAGCAAGACAAACCTGAATAGCAGAACAAAACCTCTAAAAATATTGTTCTTTAACGTTATATATATATATATATATATATATATATATATATATATATAAGTGTATTTTGGCAGCATTTTTTCTTTTATACAAGTTTTGTTGAACTGTACAGACAATTCCTGTCGGACAAGTTTTTCATTGATCCGTTCCAATTTTCTGGCCATTCTCACAACTTGTGCCCCCCTCCCACATAAAATCACTGCTAAGCTCGCTCGAACCACTGCCATTCCTACAACCTCCTACTACCAATGCTTATTACCTCCCACTTCTAATTCCTTGCTACTACTCGTTCTCGTTAAAAACGAGACACGAAATCATACCATCGTTTCACACCTGAGGATGGCAAATTGTATTGCCGAAAGCGCTCGTTTGGAAACCTTTGGGTGACTGTTATACCAGTTACACCCCGACACCAGAAAGATGGCCCGAAAATTGGAACGGATCAATGAAAAACGTGTCCGACAGGAATTGTCTGTACAGTTCAACAAAACTTGTATATATATATATATATATATAATAATGGAGATTCGCTTCCTGTTTTTGTCTGTAACACAAACTGTGTCACTGCTTACGTCACATTACCCAACACATGATCCAACGTCATAACATAGAATAAATATACTCAAAATGTGAGCATGCAACGTTAAACAATCCTCATTGTTTCAATAAATAGATGTCCGGCGTTATATATTTATATATAGATTGTTTTATTCTAATATAATATTTAAAGTTATCGGAACTGTTTCCAATTTCAAATTGTCTTTCTTTCTTTCTTTCTTTTTTTACTCCTTTAATAAATTTGACTATTTTACATACTTATGGTACACACTCTATGACATTGAATTTTCAGCTCCCATCCCCTCGGGAAATATCTTTCAAAAAATTATTTTTACATTGCTATTTTGCTAGTATATATAATATAATAAAATAAATATATAAAGGTTTTACATATCTATTTATTTGATGACAAAGGAACAGTCACGACCATTTTGGTTTCATGCGGGCGTAATTGCAAACAATCTTCAGGTGACGTTGTTTCAAATGCAAGGAAAATCGAAAATTTCAAAAAGTTTATCAGATACCGTTCCAGTAAAAGCTGAAACAGTGACAATCGCACACTACAGTATATATATATATATATATATATATATATATATATATATATATATATATATATATATATATATATATATATATATATATATATATATATATATATATATATATATATATATATATATATATATATATATATATATATATATCCTTTAGAGAATCAGAGGAGAGGTCTGTAAAAAAAAATGGTAACCAACTACAGGAATTGCCCGGCTGCTGTGCTGGCCAGCAATGATTTCTTCACTAAGTTCTGAGTTATATTTATGGAAGCCGCTAAATCTTCTTTGTAATTAGAAGAAATTAATTCCACAAGAATCCTACAGAACATGCTCATGTTGATATATTTTCAAAAGTTTAAGCCCAATATTCATGAACTTATCAAAAGTCATCAGCTTCAGCAATCACATTAGGAAATGTGCTTCCTTGGTAAGTTATTAAGTTAGTATTAAACATTTGTAGCTCTTTTTTTACATGTTATGCTAACTTTACTGATTATTTTATGGTTATTTTACAATTAACAGTTTTACATAAACGTTTGTGCAGAATTCGTTAATTACATAATTGGCTGCAACAAAACAATTGCAAGGTGGACTGGGTATGTAAGGCAGAGGCCGATGATAGGTCAATGAAATTTTGTAGGGATCTACGGACTTAAAAATTTGAAAACCCCTGTTCTAGACTGTTTGCCAAACCAAGGAAAAATAACCGAGTCTTCCCTACTATTTACCTATCACCATTCATATTTTCTTTGCGGGTTTTGACAGCAAGCCGTTATTGCACCAATCTAGCGACAGAGAAGAAAGACTATCCGGGGGTTTAGAACAGCGAATACTTTCAATGGAATATGTACAACTAGATATCTATCAAGAAGCGACCAGTCCACAAAATGGAGCCACCCATCTCAACTATTTCT
Organism: Doryteuthis pealeii; assembly: GCA_023376005.1. Taxonomy (NCBI): domain Eukaryota; kingdom Metazoa; phylum Mollusca; class Cephalopoda; order Myopsida; family Loliginidae; genus Doryteuthis; species Doryteuthis pealeii. The sequence continues at coordinate 96,380,581 of CM042157.1, read as the reverse complement.
CTGGTAATTGTAGAGGAATGAGATCTTTGCTGTAAAAGGGGGTTTCTCCTTTTACATGAGAGTAACTCTCCCTCGAAGTTAGACAGAGATCAGGTGACCGGGATGTTAGCTCCGAAGTAGTCGATTTTGTTTCCCACCTTTTTAGTCAACACGATTCCCTTTGCCATTAGATGAATGCTGGGCTTTTAAGAGCCGGCGCCATATAGAATATCTTTTCGAATCTGTTCGCTTCGATAACTTTCTGACAACCTTCGCCTACGAATAAGTGAATGCGCTTCTTGCTGATAGAACTGTAAATGACGATTACCGTCATTAAAATTGCTACCCCACCGCACACCTGCCTATCCGCTTTGCACGTACCCCTTACTGCACGCACATACCCGACTACATTAAGAACTTTTACGGCTTATTTTATTTTGTTTTCTTTCTGAGTGGAATATGTTGGAGACTTTTCAGAGGAAAGCGAGTTGCGAAAATTTTATTTCAACTGAGGAATCCACGCTATGTGACAACAAAATCATTTTTTTAAAAACTGTGTCATTTAGATTTTCGGACTAAAAAAACGTTTCGGCCGATGTGACCTCCGGCCTTCTTCAGGTCGTAATCGGGCATCATCGCTGGAATTCAAACCGAACCCTACACCTGTAACGAAACTTGAATACCAACTTTTATCTCATATGCTAACAGTTTTGGCATTAAAAAACCCACAGGATTGATATGCCATTAAACAAACCAAATTTCATAATTAATTTTACATAAAGCTGTTCTTATTTATACACTATTAGAAATTCATATTTTAGGTCGTTTTAGCTCAGTCGGTAAAGCATCCGCTAGGAATCTCAAGGTTCCGGGTTCGATACCGGATCTCGTCAACTCAGTGTATGAGTAGCACAGGGAAATGTGCGGTAAAGTAAGGAGCTGATGGTAGGTGTGGCGCTTCACCTCAGACGCTAAAATAACCTCTTTGGTCTAGTGGTAGTGAAAAGGAGATATACTCCATCGCTGTTTGGTTGATATTAACATTATGCCGTCCCGCCGTCTTATTTCAAACTTGATAACCTTAGAATGTTTTACTGTTTTGTTAAAAAGAGACAAACGAGACATCAATGATTAAATAATTCGTTACATTTAGAGTCCCTCCCCCTCTCTCTCTATCTCTCTGTTTGTCTCTCTCTCTCCCTCTCTCTCTCTCTCCTGTCTCTCTCTGACTCTCCCTCTCTGTCTGTCTGTCTGTCTGTCTCTCTTTCTCCTTCATCGTCAGACCTTTTTCCCGAGGTGAGGGTTGTGGGCGATGGGGTTGGTGGTGAGAGCACAGACATCCTTCGCTAAGACAGAATCGACTGACAGCGACCGAGGATAAAGTGGGTGGCCACAATCCTCTTTTCGTTCGGGGTGTATCGGTTTTAATCCGGGTTGATGGGCAGAAAATCTCGGGTGGAAATCTCATCAGGAGCTTTTAAGCTGCGAGAGAGATCGACAGTTTGTTTTGTTTTTAGTCTTTGTATTCATTCATTCATTTCACTTTTCCCGCCTCGTCTTTTCCTAATGATTTGGCCTGAATGAACCCAAAAATGGAAGAAAATGAACAAACCAAGACTGCGTAGAAATTCTATTTGTTACAGTGAAAAATAAAATTGCTCTCACTACGAAAAGAAAAGTTTTATCATCTTAAATGGATTTGCGACCTGAATTAAAATCCCAAGTCAGATTTTAAATATCACGTGATGCTTCTTTAAATTATAATACTAGCAAAATAAAAAAACGCCCCCGGGCGATGTAAAAATGGATTTTTGAAACATATTACCTGAGGGTGGGAGTAAAAAATTCAATGTCAGCGAGTTTGTACCCTAAGTAAGTAAAATCATCAAATTCATTAAAGGATTAAAAATAAAACAATTTAAATGTAAACTTTAAATATATATTAAAATAAAACAAACTATATATAGATATATAATACCAGTCATGTATTTATTAAAACTTGTTTTAAAAAAATGAGGCCTGTCTAATGTTGCATGTTCAAATTTTGTGTGTATTTTTTATTCTATGTTATGACGATTTTGGGTAATGCGACGTAAGCAGTGACGTAATTTTTGTTACAGACAAAAACCGGAAGCGAATCTCTATTAATAGATTTAAATACTTTGTACTGAATGTTACCTGACAGGATCGTGTAACGGTTATCATCGTATCAAATTGAATCTGGCGACCAGAGTTCAATTCTTAGACGAAACTTTTTTTTTCTGAAAAAAAAAATGTCTTTAGTAAGATCTAAGACATAAGGTGATGCTTTTTTTTTTTTTAATTTTACACATTTAAATACTATGTACTGATTGTTACCTGAGATATTTTTGTAACGGTTATCGTTGAATCAAATTGAATCTGGCGACCAGAGTTCAATTCCTAGACGAAGCTTTTTTTTTATTCTTTAGAAAGTTTAATTTTTTAACTCCTTGAGACTAAGCGAGTTGGGAGTTTCACAAAAATGCTACATGCGATCTTAAATACAAATCATGGAAACAACACCCCACAAGAAAGTAGTTGTACGGTTACTTGCCCGCTATCATACAGGTAATGGCAACTCACCTCAGGTGCAAAAACGATTTCCCTGGTCAATATTCGTCTCTATTTTAACTAATTTAAAAAAAAAATCTCTTTTTTTATTATTGTTACTTGTCTCCTCTTTTTGTCTTTTCTATTTACTTGTCATCTTTTCTTCTCTCTATCTCTATCTACCCTCTCTCTCTCTCTCTCTCTCTTCTCTCTCTCTATCTATTTATCTATCTACTCCTCCCTATTTCGATCTACTCAGTCCCTATCTCTCTATCAATCTTTATTTATACACTCACTCACTCTCTATCTCTACCCCCATTCTCTCCCTCCTCTCTCTCTCTATATATATATATATATATATATATATATATATATATATATATATATATATATATATATACCCTTCTCTCTCTTCATCAGTATCTATATCTTTTATCTATCTACCCTCTCTCTCTCTCTCTCTCTCTCTCTCTCTCTATATATATAATATATATATATATATATATATATATATATATATATATACGTAAATAAACACTATTATATGGCTTTTAGCCGACAATTTTGGGGATATGTGCTTAATTGAAGTCATACCTAATTTTTGAAAACTAATAGTAATAATTAATGAATTTAGGCGGGCATATATTTTCAACGATCCTTACATTCATATATGCCCACCTAAATTCATAAATTATTAACTAATTAATTTTCAAAAATTAGATATGACTTCAATTAAGCACATATCCTCAAAAAAAAAATATATATACCCTGTCTGTCTATTTATAACTACCTTAATCTCTCTCTATCTATCTATCTATCTCTATCATCTATCTATCTATCTATCCCTATTTAACTATATTTACACCCTCTCTCTATCTCTATCTACGCCACTCTCTCTATATAAATATATCTATCTTTCCTTCATTCTTTTCTTCCATTGAATACCATTTCACTTCCAGGAGCAAACATTCTCGTTTACTTAAATAATAAATTAACCTACCTACTCTCTCCCTATCTATCTCTATCATTTATCTCGGTCTATTTATCTGTCTATCTATACATCTACCCCGATGGAACTATATTTACCCCTCTCTCTCTATCTACGCCAATCTCTCTCTATATAAATATATCTCTATCTATCCTTCCTTTTTGTCTTCCATCGAATACCATTTCACTTCCGGGAGCAAACATTCCCGTTTACCTAAATAATAAATTAACCGAGTGGCGCTGAAAACAAGTGCATACACATGACAACGATGGAATTCTGGTTTTTTTTTTCTTTTTTTTTTTCCTTTTTTCCCCAGTAGGCGGCGCGGCGTTGACCGTAAGACTTACAAGAGTTACGGCTTTTTAATTTCTAATACCAAAGGCACCAAATAACTAATGTAATCTTAATTTAACAGTTCACGTCGTTTGACAAGAAATGACTGTTGTATACTCTGTTTACTTCTATTATTCTTCTGCTCATCTTTGGTATCTTACGTTCTTCTTCTAGCGTCTGGACTTCTTCTTCTAGCATCTGGACTTCGTCTTGGGGACTTCGTGTCTGGTCTTCCATTGGGGATTTCTCTTTATCAGAAGCCCTGTGTCATTGGTAGTTTTAGATAATAACATAAGACTTCGATTTGCTTTAGATCATATTTTATTCTGAAATCCCCACCAGACTACACCTGCGCAGATTGAGTCGGCCGTGCGCTTAACACGACTTACACTTTCGTGGTTTGGCGATACTGAACTAAATTCTCTTCTAATCTAAACCGAAAGAGGGTTTCTCCACCGATTCTCATGATATCCCCGAGAAGGAGATCAGACTGAGATCAAGCCGAGTCACTCAATCCTTCAAGGCCACCGGCTGCAAATTATAACAGCCATTTTGGTTTCTACACTACTGTAAATAAGTGTTAGGGTACTAACAATTATGTAACATGACCAGCTCGAAGAAATGAACGGAGAGAAGAAAGCAACCTACTGGAACAGTAAGAGAAAATAACCGATGAAGTAAACAGAGAGAAATAAGTAAGACCCCTCATCCCATCGCTATTCTATCTGTTTCCCTCCCCCCCCCTTTATTTTGGTTTGGTTTGGTTTTTAGCATATCAACCTCAGTGGGTCAATTTATGCCAACAAAGTTTTGAAATAAATTCATTCTTAATGGATATTCATTTTTTTATAAACACATTTTACTCATTTAACCCATAGATGGAACACTAACAGGTACTACCACCCGGGTCAGAGTGGACCTAGGAGCAATGTGATAAAGGGGTGATCTACATTCCCCAAACCTCCAGAACTGTAACCTCACAATCAGGTAGAGTTTAACGTCATTCCCTGGACATGAAGACCCCCAGCAACCACCTTCTTGCACATATATTATAAAAAGGGTTGGGGTTGCCATAAAGGCAATAAACTTGGGGCAATCATATAGGTGCTAGGCTTGACGTGGTCAGCTGATTGATCGACCATTTAGCCTAAGTAAGGTTCTAAGTAGAGTATTGTATGTCATGAACTGCTCATCAACCAGGATTCCTCTCTTTAAGCATCATGGATCGCCACCCACAGCCAACAGGTGGCCCCATTGGGGTGGGTCTTATTCCTCTGTAGAGTTGCAGTCGGTGTATTCTAACGCCCCAGCCTACAGGGTGTTTTTTTTTTTTAGATACAATTAGAGATTTCGTCACACCTGATGAATTTTTGAATGTGATTAAGAGGAAATGAATTAAAAGACACCTGACATCCGCGGGAATTTGATATTTCCACACAAGGAGGACTAAACATTTTCTGAAATCGTCAGTAATCTATATATTGATACTCGTGTTCCTTAATTATACGACCGTTATCTTCTTGCAACACCTTCTGGTTAAAAATGAGACCCCCAAATCGTCCAAGATGAAATGAAAAAAAATGTAAAGACTTTCGGAACACGGTGTACATTATGTGTGCGTCTGTGTGTGAGAGACAGAGAAAGAGAGTGTGCGTGACCCGAAAGTCTTGTCACCCCTACATATTGTTTTAACTTTCATTATTTTTTTGTTTTAATAATATAATATATAAGTTATGGAATTATTTTACCTCTAAAAATATGAAGGGGTGACAAGACTTTCGGACCACGCTGTACATTAATCCACAGGGTGGACCGAAAGTCTTGTCACCCCTTACATATTGTTTTAACTTTCATTATTGTTTGATTTAATGATATCATATAAGTTATGTAATTATTTTAACTTTAAAAGATATGTAGGAGTGACATGACTTTCGGCCCAGATCCGTTACTACTGAAAACGAGTTCGATCCTCACTGGATGCCCCATACTTTTGACCTTGTGTCAAATTAAATGTTTTAACTTCCACTATTTTTTATTTAATTATATGATATATAATATCATTAATTATGATTTATATATTAATACTCGAGTTCCTTGAGAGTACGACCGTTATCATCTTGCAACACCCTCTGGCTAAAATGGGACCATCCATATCGTCAAAAATGTAAATCCTTATTATCTAGTGTTCCTTTTCCGCCGGAATTTCATTTCTCATGAGTGTCGTCACATCAGATAAATCACGGATTATTCCATTTTTATTATAAAGGAAGAAAGAAAGGGAAAAAAAGTATATGCTACAAAGAAAGAAAGAAGAAAAGAAAGAAAGAAAGAAAGAAAGAAGGCAACGATAGAGAGGGGGAAGCGATAACGCTAATCTGTTTCGATCAAACATAATGAAAAGGAAAAGAAGTAAAGAAAGAAAAAAGAGTGAGACAGGATTAAATCAAGATTATTATACATTTGATATATTGATTTTGCAATAGCTCTTAAATACATAGATCAAACTATATAAATAAATCCTTATACTGTGGTATATCCACAGGTCCTGCTAGTAATGAATATTTCTTCAGAGGGAATTTGAGGTTTCGTCATACCAGATTAAATTTAGAATGTCTACAAGTGACTAATGAAATCTGAAGTTGCACCTGCATAAATTTGGTATTTCCTCACTAGAGGGATAACTTATAAAATCTTCTGAAATCGTGCCGTAATGTTGAACTATTATACCAGGTCATATTATGATGGAGTTTTTGTTTGAGGCACGGCAGCTTTTTACAAAGAAGGGGAACACCCATTGTCTGCAAACCTTGTGACGTGTCGGGCACCGACGAAATTCTACTTTTGGGACTTCGCGATCACGTCCTTCACATCCCTCAAATAATCCTGCCTTAGATGGGCCCACACAACGATATATATATATATATATATATATATATATATATATAGATAATATATAATATATATTGTTGATATATATATTATTATATATATATATATAATATATAAGTTGAGTGTGCTAGATACCCGCTCCTACTTATAGACTCGGCGAGAATATGTGATCAAATTCTTGGCCAATCACTGGCAGTACTCTGCTGTTAATACAATACTTAAACGGAGCATACTGACCATAACTACTTTGACTTTAGTGGACGACGGACATAGGATTAAATCACCGGACCTTTACCAATACGCAGGATAGGACTAATACGCTTACCAAAGGATTCCATAACTCAGGACTTACTTTAAGCCCTTTCCAAATGGCCAAGGATGGCAATTTAAAAAAAATTAACATATATAATATATATATATATATATATACTATATATATTATATGTTAATGGGTATAGGGTGATGGTTCTCACCAGTGTGATTGACGTTGAGGAGAGGACGTAAGTTCCATTATCTTGCCGATACTGTCTTGTTGTTGCGAGCCGCCGTTTGCGGTTTCCACTTGAACCAGAACCAAATTTCAGTAGACCTCGATAAGACGGCTTTTATATATATATATTCAAAACATACTCACCAACCTCTCTTTTCTCTCACACACAACACCACACACACACACACACACAAACACACTCACACAAACGCAAACACACACACACACACACACACATATATACAGTATATGTATAAATATATATATGTATATCGTATCGCGCTAATAGCACAGATATCCATGACAATTTATTGCCAACTGTCCCTATAATTGGATGTCCTTGTGATGTCCTCTGCACAGCATCCAGTTTCTGCACAGGGTTTGGTCAATGTATGTCTTTGCTAGGTGGTTCCCCCCCCAACAACTATATATATATATATATATATATACGCATATTTCTTTTTGTGATGAATTATATTTTGTA
>CM042157.1:96360347-96370347 GCA_023376005.1 Doryteuthis pealeii | reverse complement strand
CTTCTTCTCCTCTATATGTCAATTAAGGGGAGTGGAAAAGCTCACAGCATGTAATAGTTTTATTACTAAAAAACCAGCAGTCAGTATACAGGGTGACCCAGAAAAAACAGAACCCACAATCTTTGTAATAAAACAGTTAATTTTAACTTGGGGGGGTTAGGGTTAGGGTTGGGTTTTCAGTGGAAAATGCCCTAAGTTGGTCCTTTTTTTTTCAAGTGATACCACTTTGGATACAGACTTCAATCATAGCTGGTGTTGTTTTTCCACCAGTCAGCAGCTAGCAGTTTTTGAGGCAGGAAGCCAGACTATTGTCCTCGTCTTCATTGTTATCTGTACAAAGTTTCGGCCGATGTGCCCTCCGGCCTTCTTCATGTATTTCTTGTCGGACTCGGGAACCTTCTTGTAATTGGGAGCCATCACGGAACTTTTAACCCAACCATTTATTCAGTCAACGGGGGTATTATTCATTCCACTAACCATAGTTGGGGTACAGGTGTTAAGTTGTGTTAATTATTATTCTATGTTACTGCTGCCCCTGGCCAGGATTGAACATGCGGTCTAGAGATAACTGGCATTTAGAACTGTCTTAATCTAACTCCTTTATCTACTAGGATATGTGTTCAATTGGACAATCCAGTGTGAATTTTTTTCAATTGCAAAAGTTACAATTTATTTTGTAAAAAACAGATTTTAAGTAGCCTCTTGGCAGGCATCTTGATCGACAAAAAAAAACATTTTAAATATGTCAAAAATAAATTATATGTGTAATATTATTTTGCTTTTTTACTGATGCTCATTATGTTACTACTTTTCGACTTAGACAAAAATTTGACCTTAAATAATCAATTTAATAAATTTTCCTTCGTTTTTAAAATGAAAAGCAGATGATATTTTGGTAGATCCTACTCTTTTCGCTAATCATCTAGCGAGAGCTTAACGTTTTGTCTAGTATATATATTATATACGTTGTATATAGAAATAACCTACTCAAGTTTTACCATATAGGATATTCAGGGTTAATTGTAATGAATTAATCAAGATATTGATTACATGCAATTATGGAAGTGAAAATAGCATTTTTCACTTCCAATATTTGCCTGTAATTAATTGAGAAAAACATTAATGAATAGAACATTATTTTTTTTTTCAGAAGTACAAGATGTGTCAAAAAGTACAAAAAAACCTCGATACTTTTTTTACACTAGACAAAACGTGACACGTTGGGTCACCCATTGTGCTCTAGGTAGATAATTGGGATTAGGGAAAAGTGAGCTTGCAAAGGGATTAAAATTTTTTTTAAATACGCCCGGAGGATATTAAAAAACAACATTAAAATCATTTTGTAAGATTTCTAAGAAAGGGGGCGTTTGACTTAATTGAAATTTAAATGGGCCTGATTCTTGGAATTTTAGTTGGAAACAAGATGTTGAGAAGCTACGGGTTTGCTGCTTCAGATATATTCAAATATATTTCACACTCTCCAACCACTCTCTTTACTTCCACAGATAAACTAACATATGTAACTAGAAGGTCACCAGGATAAACATAGATAGGGGAAATGTGAAGTAAGAGACGGGCTAGTTTTGACTTAATCATAAATGATGACTAATTAGAACCAATTAAAATAGATTTTTCTCAAACACAACTCAATCCTAGAACAAAGGAATATTTTGATATGAATTTTGTGTCATTAAACGAAACAGGAAAAAAGCCTTTAGCAAACAATCATCTTTCATCATCATCATCATCATCATCATGTAGCGCAATTAGCATGGCAATTCCTCTCCAACCTTTTTTATCAATCATTGTCCCCGAGAGGTCCTCGGCGCAGCATCCAGTATCCACACAGAGCTGGTCAATGTACTTGTCCTTGCTGGACGGCCCACATTGGCATGTCCATGTGCTGGTTTCCACAGGAGAAAGTTACTTATATGTTCGTTCTTGCTCCTCCAGCAGTATCCAGCATGTCTTGTCCGTCTCACTTGGATGGTTTGTGAGATAGGAGGCATTCTTGTGCAGTTTCCGTCTAGCTTATTCTACAGGCGCATACCTGGACACTCAGCTTTAGAATAATAATAATAATAATAATAATAATAATAATAATATATATATATATATATATATATATATATATATATATATATATATATATATATATATATATATATATATATATATATATATATATATATATCAGATGTTATTTCAGTTGGTTGATCCTTTTTAATGTAAACAAGCTTAGCTTTATTCGGTTGACAATGGACTACTTTTTTTTGTCTTCGCTCGAATACCCGCGTGAATGAATCGTGTCAATTGGGGTGTGGGTGTGTTGGTAGGGGTGAGTGGGGGGCTTCTAGTGAGGACAGACTGCTCGAAGTGTTTCTGCTGGTATTAGCGACCACTCCGACACCCTCAGTGCCGGGTCTCACCCCCTACCCGCCGGGTTAACCTACTCGCCATTGTCGGGTGGAGATATTTATGCGGCGGGAACCCATTACTTTCGCGAGATGACAAAAAAAAATGAATAAAGAAAAATGCTAAAGACCATAGATTTGCAACATTAAGCACAAATATGTGAAGGAATAACTCGCAAAAAAAAAACATGTACGAATAACAACAACAATACACACACACATGTAGATGTACATTTACGTACACACACATACACACAAACATATATATATAGAGAGAGAGCGAGAGAGATAGAGAGGGAGAGACACACACATACACTAATACATATAGACACACAGAGACATGCACACGCACACACACACACTCACACACATACACACACATATATATGTATATATTTGAAATATGTGTATTTGGGCAGCATTCTTTCATTTATACATGTTGAATTAAACAAAAGACACATCTGTTTAACAATTTTATGTTTGATCTTTTCGAGTTTTCTTGTCAACTTTTTAATATTTGGGTGGAATTCGTGAATAAGTCCACCAAAGTACATGTCCCGAGTACTTTCGGCACTTCGAAGTGCCATCATAAAAAAACAAAAAAACTGGAACACATCACCCCTGATATATATATATATATATATATATATATATATATATATAAACGGGCTGATCTCTTGAGTCATATACGGGCCCATGGTGGCAGACGACCATATGAAAAGCATGTGTGTGAACGAGTGAAAGTTGGGGGTCTCACGTGTCTTTTGTGCAACAGGACGAGCTAAAAGCAAAGCTGGACTTCTGAGCCACTTTGCGTGCTCACAACCGAACTTTGTAGAAATGGTCTTCTTTGAAGAAGGGCTGATCACCATATATATACCACTTGCAAATGGTCGATTTAAAGTCAGTGATGAATCCAAACGAGTTGTCAGAGCGATATGTCCGTCTATCGGCGTCCAGATACCACCCCCTAAAAAAAATAAAAAATAAAAAAAAAAAACAACCAACTCTGTCGTTCATACTGAGGCTGACATTTTACTCGCTGTAATGGTGCTTAGCAAACTATCCTCAACGCTTCTCAGCCGGTTTGGCCGGGTTGAAAATCGCACTCGTCGCTTTATTACTTATTTTAATGTACTTTGCCGATACGTTGTTAGATTTATTGCATTTATGTTATGTGATCTCAACCCCCCACCCCGACAACCCGAACATTTTTCAGATCGTCGAACCCCCCACTTAGTTAATCTGCATAAAGAGAACACTATGAGATATATAAAACGTCAAAAAAGAAAAAGAAATCTAGATGATTGGAAAGAAAAATGTCGCATTTGCTCAAATACGCGTGAAGAGACAGAGATACATTATATACAGGCACACACACACACGCACACACACACACACAAAACACACACTCATACACACACATACATATCTTATTATAATGGAGATTGTGTGTTTTTCTGTCTGTAACCGAAACTATATTCCTACTCAAGTCACAATTCTCTTAGTTATTGACATCACATTCTCCTTGATTTTATTTTTATTTAACCTCAATTATTAATAAAATTGTCTTACATTATTAATACTGTTAACTATGTCTACATATTGACAACATGCAATTATATTTATATATACAACAAAATAGCGGTTTACAATGTGAACGGGAAGGCTAATTTGCATATTAATATTAAAAAATCGAATTTAATAAATATGTGCTTAGTATTATTGATTTCTAACTGTTTGGTTTTATTTTAATGAATATAAGCAAAAATCTCTTCAATGAATCTTAAATGAAATCCACTAACAAGATAAAATTACTCATTTTATTCTTTACTTCCTCTTAAAACTAAATACTTAAATTAGAAAAAATAACAATGAAAGACGAGAGTGATGGAAGAGTAAGTTTCAGTTGTTCCATTTTTTATTATACTCCCTCTGTTTCAAATCTTTTTATTCTACTCCCCCTGTTTCAAATCTTTTTATCTGTATTCTTATTTAGTTTCATTAGCCTTTCTAATTTAATACAATATTTTATTACATTAAAACTTAAATTCTTGCACCCGGAGGGTGCATATATTTGCTAGTATATATAATATAATAAAATAAATATATAAAGGTATTACATATCTATTTATTTGATGGCAATAGAACAGTCACAACCTTAGGTTTCATACATGCAAAATCGCATGCATTATGGGTTACGTTGATCCGAATACAAGGAAAATCGGAAAAATCGAAAAGTTCAAAAGGTTTTTACGGGTATAAGATGTTTATGATCGGATGAAGTGATATACGTATGTATTTAGTGTATTTGGGGATGCATATGTGTGTTTATGGACAATGCAAAGGATGTGTATAAAAATCGGTGGGTTCCAGAGTTTTCCTTCTGTTAAATCTTCAAGTGTACGCTACTATATACCCATATTTACATATTTAGCTGGAGGGAGAATAGTTGCATACATATCCTTTCTAAAGGATGGATCGCTGAGCATAATGTTACCGGCATATATTTTAGTTTTTTAACTGATCGAAATATTGCAATATCAGCATAATAAAAAAAACTTTATTTGAACAACATCTGTGTATTTTTCATTTTATATATCTTATATATCATCGGATTCATTTCCTCACTTTTAATTGATATACATATATATATATATATATATATATATATATTATATATAAGAGATTTATCCAAAACTTGATAGTAAGGGATGATTCTATATGTGATTTCTAGATCCACTGTACTAATATTGATGATCCAGTATGTATAAATACAGTGAATCATTAAATCACTAAAGAGAGCTCAATATAAAATAACCTTTTAGATTATATACAGAGCAATATTTATCAATAAAGGAAGAACTCAATACAGTAATTCCATAATAAATTTATTTCGACAAAAATTGGGGCCCATATAAATCTAAGTTGATTTAAACCGGCTCCCTAAATTTTCGCCTCATCATATGGGTAGTGAATTGAGACCCATCTGATGAGGCGAAAATTTAGGGAGCCGGTTTAAATCAACTTAGATTTATATGGGCCCCAATTTTTGTCGAAATAAATTTATTATGGGATTACTGTATTGAGTTCTTCCTTTATTGATATATATATATATATATATATATATATATATATATATATATACAGAGAGAGAGAGAGAGAGAGAGAGAGAGAGAGAGAGAGAGAGAGAGAGAGAGAACAAAGTCGCAATCAGTTAAGGAACGTAGGTGTTTTATCCAACTCGTTGTCAACGCGTAGATGTGACACAAGGTCGCAAGTATGTGACATCCAACGAGGACCGGGCTTGTTATTCAGTATTAATGGGAAGGCGAGACTAGCTTGCTAATTTTTGCTCCACGATGGAATGCCCAATAGATATTTACCCAACTTTGTCGCCAAGGCTAGATTTGACGCGAGCATGTGTCTTCTAGTGAGGATTGAATAGTTGTTGATTTTTAACGGGTTTGCCATATATATATATATATATATATATATATATATATATATATATATATATATATCTTATTATAATGGAGATTGTGGGTTTGTCTGTCTGTAACCGAAACTATATTACTATACAAATCACAATTCCCTTTGTTATTTACATCACATTTACCATTATTTTATTTTATTTATACCTCAATTATTAATAAAATTGTTTTACATTACTTATAATGTTGACCATATCTACATACTAATAACATGCAATTGTATTTATATATACAACAAAATAGCGGTTTACAGAGTGAACGGGAAGGCTAATTTGCATATTGATCTTAAAAATTTGATTTCAATAAATATATGCTTAGTATTATTGATTTCTAATTGTTTGCTTATATGTTAATGAATATGAGCAAAAATCTCTTCAATAAATCTTAAAAGAAATCCCTTAACAAGAAGAAATAACAAATATTCTTTACTTCCTATTTTAACTAAACAGTTAAATTAGGAAAATTTACCAATGAAAGATGGGAGTAACGGAAAATGATGGAAGATTTAGTTTCAAAATTGTTCTATTTTTCAATCATAACCCCTCTGTTCAAAATCTTTTTATCTACATTCTCATTCAGTTTCATTAGCCTTTCTAATTTAATATGATATTTTATTATATTAAAACTTAAATACTTGCACCCGGAGGGTGCATATATTTGCTAGTATATATAAATATATATATATATATATATATATATATATATGAGAAGTAAACAAACAAACAATGTGTTTGATATGGCTTTTTTAGCCGACAATTTTTGGGAGAATATGTGCTTAATTGAAGTCCTACCTAATTTTGAAAATTAATTGATTAATAATTAATAAATTAGGCGGGCATACCTATTCAAATGTAAGGCTAAACAAATCGAGAAAAATCAATCTCTGTATGTACATTTCGGCCTATTAGGCGTCATCAGCAGAACTATTCGAACTGTGTGATTCGAACCCTGACTGTCAACCTGCCAGGCGGGGACTCTAACTATTACACCAGCTGGCCTTTTCCCAGATTTTTCGTTTTGTTTAGAAGTAGAAGATAGATAAATAAAGGAAAAAAAATGTTGAATGGATAAAATTAATTTAATGAATTAGCAACACGTGTTTTGGCCAGGAGTTTGTTCATGTACACATTGTATTCCATTCATCATTATTTTAAATATGAAATAAAATAATAATAATAGAAAATTATAAAATATTTAAGTATACATAAAAAAACGGCCTTCTTCAGGGTAAAATGTTTCATATTTGAAGTTAAAACGGTCAAAATGCTGAGAATTTTGAAGTGTTCGAAAAAAAAATGTTTTTTAGACGCTTAAGTTTGGAGAAATAAAGTCATGTTTGGTGACAAACATATATATATATATATATATATATATATGTGTGTGTGTGTGTGTGTGTGTGTGTATATATATATATATATATATATACATACATACATAGATAGATAATATGGGTGCTATATTTATAAGTAAACAGTGCTCAATATCATTGATAGAGCAATTATATTCCTTATAGCATTCTCCAGACCAGATTTGGTCTGTAGATTGCATAGGCGAGAAACTGCGATACTGGATGGCTAAATATTATACCTCGATGGGACGCCTTCTATTAACCAACCATGGTAGGATGTGACACAAGGTTGCAAGAATGGGACTTCTAGTGATGATCAAACTTACAATTCGGTTTTGATGTGTCTGCGAAACTTTAATGTTACCCATTTCTCCACGATTAGATGTCCAAGTTGGTTGGTTGGTTGGTTAGATTTGACGGCATTTTGACCCATTGGATCATTTTATGCCAAAGACGTTTTGTTTTATTCTTGGTGGTCAGTCAATTTTATTTTTGAAAACTCGTTTTTTCTATCTACCCCATAGAACTTCACCATCAGATAGAGTTTAATGTCACACCCAGGATAATAAGACCCTCAGCTACCGGTTTCTAACACTCATGTGATAAAAAGTGTTGGGGTTGCCATCAGGGAAATTGGGTCGCGAAAATCATATAGGTGATAGGGCTTGACATGACCAGCCAATTGATCAGGGGGACAGAGCTCTCCGACCACCTGTCTAGCTTAAGTAAGGTCGAAAGAAGAGTATTGCATGTCATGGACTGCTTAGCCACTAGGGTTCCATCATTAAGCATCACGAATGGCCACCCACGGATAATAGGTGGCTCTATTCGGGGAGTCGTTACCCCTCTTCAGAAGTGCAGTAGGTGATTCTAAAGGGCTGTATTTACGCCAGCCGTTCATCGTGGGTAAGATGTGACACAAGGTCGCAATTATGATGGGACGCCCTTTTATGGGATATATTGTATGTGATGGGCCATAGTGATATAGCGAGGGTGGTAGTTCCAAAAGATCGGCAACCCCCGACTTAGACGATTATCGCAGTGCAAAAGGCTTTGTTATTGAATCCTCTTCAGTAGTTATTCTAGTGAAAAACTAATTAAATGTACATGGTATATATATATATATATATATATATATAATATATATATATATATATATATCATACATTTAATTAGTATATATATATATATATATATATATATATATATATATAGAGAGAGAGAGAGAGGGGGAGGGAGAGAGAGAAATAGAGACAGATAGGTAGAGAGAGATAGAAAGAGAGAGAGAGAGAAAGAGGAGAGAGAGAGAGATAGACAGATACGTAGAGAGAGACGGAGACTGAGACAGAGAGATATATAGGGGGATAGGTTTTACATTAATATTCTAGTGAAAAAAAACTAATTAAATGTACAAGATAGAGAGAGAGAGAGAGAGAGAGAGAGAGAGAGAGAGAGAGAGAGAGAGAGAGAAATAAATATATATATAGTGAGAGAGCTGGAGAGAGAGACAAGAGAGAGAGAGAGAGAGAGAGAGAGAGAGAGAGAGAGAGAGAGAAATAGAGCGTGAGAGAAATTGAGAGAAAAATAGAGAGAAAGCAAGGAAGAGAGAAAGCAAGGAAAAGAGAAAGAGAGAAGAGAGAGATGGAGAGAGAGAGATATATAGAAAGAGAAATAGAGAGAAATAGAGAGAGAGAAAAATAGAGAGAGAGGGAGAAAATATATAGAGAAGAGAGAGAGAAAGAGTGAAAGAGAGAGAGAGAGGGGGGGGAGAGTGAGAGATACATAAAGAGACATAAGGAGACAGAGAGGGGTATAGGTAGTATGTTGTAAAACGAGACCCAGAAGTACTTAGGACTCACCAAGCAGACGTAAGTGTCTTTGGGGAAATGATAATAAAAAAAGCACAAAACGAAACTTATTTAGCTCGTCGCTTCTACATTCGTTTTTTTTTATTTCTTTATCTTTTTACAAAGGTCTGTTTATGACCCTTACATCTTCCCCCCCCCCCTCTCTCTCTGTCGCTCGTTCGCTCGCTCGCTCTGTAGAAAAGGGAAAATATTAGCCCCTACTTAAGGGACACTTTTGTTTGAATACGTGCAAAAAGGAACCTTTTACTTCATTAACCTGACCCTTGCCAAGTTGGTTTCGGCTGATAAAGAAGTGAAGGACATTGTCATTATGAACGTTTTTCAAACAAGTTGGACAACCCGGGCTTGAGGGGGGGGGGCAAGTGAGGCGATACCATCTTTGTCGCTTCTCAGGTGGTCCGAAATCGGCCAAGACGGACTCATTTCTATTCTTGGTCTCATTTTACAACGTACAACCTATCCTCCTCTCTGTCTCTCTCTGTCTCTTTATGCCCCTCTCTCTCTCTTTATGTCCCACTCTCTTTCACTCTTTCTCTCTCTCTAAATATATATATATTTCTCTATATATATTTTTTCCCCGCCTCTCTCTCTTTCTCTCTTTCTCTTTCTATATATATATATCTTTCCATCTTTCACTTTTTCTCTTTCTCTTTTTCAGCAAGATTTTTCTCTCATTTTCTCTCTCAATTTCTCTCACTCTCTATTTCTCTCTCTCTATCCCTCTCTCTATTTCTCTCTCTATGTCTCTTTCTCCAGCTGTCTCGCTATATATATATATATATATATATATATATATATATATATATATATATATATATATATATATTCTCTCTCTCTCTCTCTCTTTCACTCTTTCTCTCTCTCTAAATATATATA
>CM042157.1:96352847-96355347 GCA_023376005.1 Doryteuthis pealeii | reverse complement strand
GGTGAGATTTTTAAAAACATAAACAAGCATCCCACTGTAACGTAACATCTTATTCAAGGAACATACGTGTAATCAGCTGCAATTAATCGGTAACTCGATTAATTCAGTAGATTTAACCCTGATAAGCCTAACGGCGAAACTCGAGTAGGTTTCTATTGTATCCATTTCTTTAATAAATTTGTTCTACTTTGTATTGAACACTTTGTATTTGTTTTATCGCGGACTTAACCCCTGGATCCTGTGCACCTCCAACAATCGTGCCCATATTCACCGGTAAGCCACCCTCTATCTACATAAATACATATATATATATATATATATCATCATCATCATCATCATGTCGCGCTATTAGCACGGATATCCATGACAATCTCTCGCCAACCTTTCCTATCATTCATTTTCCCAGGGAGGTCCTCTGCGCAGCAACCTGCATCTTTGCTTAGTTGGTCAATGTAGGTCCTTGATGGACGGCCCACACTAGCATGTCCGTGTGTTGGCTTCCACAGAAGAACGTCACTTATGAGCTAAAGAGAGATAGATAGATAGATAGATACGTATGTGTGTATATTTGTGTTTATATATATATATATATATATATATATATATATATATATATATATATATGTGTGTGTGTGTGTGTGTGTGTGTGTGTATGGGAGAAATGAGGAAATTAATCAGACAGTGAGAAAGGTATATAAACACGGGATGTTGTAAAAAATGGATACTACCTACAATAAACATTCATTTTTACAACATCCTGTGTTTGTCTACTCTCTCTCTCTCTCTCTCTCTCTCTCTCTCTCTCTCTCTCTCTCTCAAGGGCCTGGTTAGTTCATTCGGTAGAACGTTCGGCTAGAAACCACAAGGTTCCTAATTCGATACCTGTCCTCGCCAACTCAGCGTATGAGTAGCACAGGGATCTGTGCGGTAAAGTAATGAGCTGATGGTAGGTGTGGCGCCCCACCTCAGATGCTGAAACAATCTCCTTGGTCTAGCGCTATTGAAAAGGGGATAGACTCCCTCGGTGACTGGCTGATACCGACTTTGGACCGCCCCGTCGACTTTACTTTACTTTTATAAATATATATATATATTATTCGGATTCAACACAAATCTCTGTTTTCCAATCCAGCCCATCCCTTCTTTTTTCTCACGGTCGTCTATTTAGAGTTGAGAAGGACTGTTGTTAAGGATTCGGGATGTGTTTTTGCGAGAGAGAGAGAGAGAGAGAGAGAGAGAGAGAGAGAGAGAGAGAGAGAGGGGGGGGAGGCAGGGAGAGACCACTGACCCCCACCAGCAATAACCCTCAGTATGTTGACTCACATACATTGTTAAACCTTCCACCCCCCAGACTAACAGTACCCGACGCCCCACTTTGTGTCCCCATACACCATTTGTATGGTGTGTGTTTTTTTATTTATTGTTATTTACCGGATTAAAGACCTTTCTTTATACGCTAGTTGCTTGGCTTGAAAAGGTGGTTTGTTTAAAGGTATCATATGGGCACCCGACCAACAAAGCGTTCGTTCTACATCTTTAAGACCAGTTTAACCGGGTACTTTTGCGGCAATGTCTGAACAAACTCGCAATAATGGGGCCTAACGGATGGATATGATAGACTAAAATATAATCGCTTGACTTACTTTTTAGTCCACTAGGTACCACCAAAAATACCTCACGTGATCGGTTTAGGCAGTATTGAAGGAAGAAATGTAAATATTTAAATTTTTTATTCAAAATCGCACACAAAAAAATAACGAACGTAAAGAATTGTTACAAAGAAAAACAGATAATTCAAAGATAAATTATACGATTGGGGAAAAATTACTCACCGTTATATAGAAAAATAAGTAAAACAGTTCGTTTTTTTTTACAACAGGGTTAGTTTCTTTATTTAATTTTTTTAGCAGAATTCTGTATTCATGGCTCTTTTACTAAAAAAAAAAATCCCGTATAAAAATCTTCCGATATAATTATTCGGCTCTTATCTATATAGAAAAAAAGTAAAAATTGTTTTTTTGTGGATTCATTTTTTCATATTTCATAAACTAAAATAGGGGGTGGAGTAGACTCTTAAAAAATATTTCCCAGTGGAGATCCCTTGGATTAAGCAGAGGCTGATCCTTAGTGAAGAATCCTTTGGTTGTTCCTCGGTGTCCCTTAGTGTTGGGTAGAATCCTTTGGTTGTTCCTCGGTGTCCCTTAGTGTTGGGTAGAATCCTTTGGTTGTTCCTCGGTGTTCCTTAGTGTTGGGTAGAATCCTTTGGTTGTTCCTCGGTGTCCCTTAGTGTTGGGTAGAATCCTTTGGTTGTTCCTCGGTGTCCTTAGTGTTGGGTAGAATCCTTTGGTTGTTCTCGGTGTCCCTTAGTGTTGGGTAGAATCCTTTGCCTTAGTGTTGGGTAGAATCCTTTGGTTGTTCCTCGTGTTCCCTTAGTGTTGGGTAGAATCCTTTGGTTGTTCCTCGGTGTCCCTTAGTGTTGGGTAGAATCCTTTGGTTGTTC
>CM042157.1:96300347-96342847 GCA_023376005.1 Doryteuthis pealeii | reverse complement strand
AACTTTAAGGAAGTCTAGAAAGGAACAAGTCATTGTGTCCCGATTACGCATTGGTCATACAAGACTAACGCACTCCTATATATTCAAACAAGAACCACAACCAGAATGTGGAACATGTCAAACACTTATTCATGGAATGCAGCTTTTTATCTCACATCAGAAACCGTTATTTTAAAGCAAACAATATGAAAGATCTATTTGAAAACGTAAACATGGAGGATATTCTCTCTTTTTTCAGTGAAATAAAATTATACCATAGAATATAGACATGAAACAAATCAGTACCATACAACATAATCCCCAATAATGCTAACTCATTGTTAAAACCAATTACTAAAAAGTATAAATATAAATACACGATATGTATAACTTCCTAACCGTTAGGCATGACATAACCCCAGACGGGTTGATATGCCATTGTAATCAATAAACAAACAACAACAATACAAATTGACAATAAATGTAATCTAGTGTCCAGTATTACTTAAAAATAAGACAAAAATCTGTTTCTAGTATTGGTTTAGATTTAGGGATAGTTATATTCTTTCGTAAGTTATTTACGCTAGTTTTACTGCCTTGTTCTTATTTTAAGGCGTTAAGTCTGGTTTACTTCAAAATTCGGGTTAGGTCAGGGATTTTAGAATCAACCACTGACGTTGCGCTTGTGTTATGGTTGTAACTTATTAACTGTTTTCATTATGCACTAGCAGGACCTGTAGATATACTACAGTATGATAATTTAATTATTACAACGTTTGATATGTTTACTTAAGAGCTATTGCTTAATAGTTCAATATGTAAAAAGTACAATAATCTTAACTTAACTCTCTCTCTCTCTCTCTCTCTCTTCTCTCTCTCTTTCTGTTTTTCTTTCTTTCCTTCTTTTCCTCTTTTCTTTAACGGTCGCACAATTAAGGAACACGTATACTAATATATAGACTAGCAAGACCAGTATATATGCCACAGTATAATAATTTAATTATAATGTTTAGTATTAAGAGCTATTGCTAAATAGTTCAATATGTAAAATGTATAATAGTCTTGATTTAACCCCTTTCAAAAATATAATAAGAAAGGAAGAAAGACAGAAATAAAGAGAGCAGTCGAAAGATAGAGAGGGGTGGGCGCACGGAGGTGATAACGCTAATCTGTTTTAATTAAACATAATGAAAAGATGAAAAGAAGGAAATAAAATAAAAAGGGAATAAGAGAGAGGGGAGAGAGATAGAGTTAAATAAAAAAAATTATATTTTTTACATATTGAACTATTTAGCAATAACTCTCAAGTAAACATATCAAACGTTGTAATATTCAAATTATCATACTGTGGTATATACACAGACCCTGAAGTATTATATAAAGTCACAAGTTGAAAATAACTTCTAAGGAAAATATGGAAGCCCCAAAAAGATCTCTACTAAAAGTGAACATTTTAAAAAAAATGAAGATGTTATAGGTGATACACCCTATAAGACTAATGGAATGCGCCGACAGGTTACTATAAATAACAGGGATAATTGTGGCTTAGCAGTAAGCCAATGCGAGTATGCCAATAACTCTGTTCGTCGGCCGTAATTTCCATATCTCTCTATTGTATTTGTTTACTTTCTGTTAATACATTTTTCTACATTTGTTACCCGTCGTTTTGTTCTTATTTGACTCCTTAAACCTCACAACAGAAGAAATCAAACACGACAGCATTGTATTATTCCGGCAATCCAACTCCTAAAACTCAAAAGGAAATCCTTCACATGGCTTGCTTTAACCAAAATAAGGCGCCCCATCCAATTGGGCAGTAAAATACGCTAACTGAAAATCGCGCCACCTGTTGTCCGTGGGTGGCGACCCGTAATGCTTAATGATGGATTCTTGGTAACTGAGCTGTCCATGACTTGCAACACTCCACTTAGGGCCGTTAAATCATAGATATACCAAATGTCAACTTATCACATGTTCCCTTGATCCACATCCGTTAGCTCTTAACACCAGGTTTTATCTTGAAATATATAAAATTGACTATAAAGTACGAAAGACGTGGTCTGTATTGTTCACACGTCAAGAGTTCCATTGCAAATGGCTACCACCATGACTCTATTTATATTGTCTATGCGATCAAGGGCAGATCATCCTGTTCAGCCTAGACACAAGGGCAGATAACTCTCCTCTACTAATACATAGACTGGCTTCACAAATGCGCGGACGTTTACTGTTTGACAGGGAATCAATCTAGTCACCAGATCTAAAAAGAATCTCCTCCTTTTTCAATAAGATAATCAGGCCTGTCGGCTGAAGCTTTAGAATACACCGACAGTACCTCTACAGATGGGGAAGACCCCCTCCCCCAATGGGGCCACCTGTTGGCCGTGGGTGGCGAACCATGATGCTTAAGAATAGAATCCTGGTGGATGATCATTCCATGAAATGCAACACTTCACTTAGATCCTTACTTAAGCTAGATGGGCGGTCGGAGAGACCCCGCCGATGAATCGGCTGGTCACGTCAAGCCCTAGCACCTATATAATTGTCCCAACCATATTATCCTTATGGCAAGCCCCGGCCCTTTTTATCATATGGGTGCTAGAAGGCTGTGCCTAAGGGTCTTCATGTCCTGGGGATTACGTTAACCTCTATCTGATGGTGAGGTACCAGTTCTGGAGTTTTGGGGAATGTGGAGTACCCCTTCATCACCATTACTCCTAGGTCCACTCTGACATGGAGTGGTAGTACCTGTTAGGGTCCCATCTATGGGTTAAATCGAAAATGTCTTTATAAAATGATTGAGTTTTTAAAAAAATTTCTTCCAACGAATCTTTCAAAACTTTGCCGGCATTAAATAATCCACTGAAGCTGAACTGCCATTTTTTAAAATTAAGAACTTGAAACCTAAAAACATTATCAAATTTACTTGAATCAGGGTTAAATGACCCATTAAGGCTTGATATACCGGAAAACAAAACAATCAACTATCAAGAATGAGTCAAATAAAACATCGGCATAGAATGACCCAATGCCATAAAATCCAACCAACCAACCAACAACCAGCAGAGAAGAGAGAGAGAGAGAGAGAGAGAGAGACAGACAGACGACAGACAGACAGAGACAGAGACAGAGAGACAGGGACAGGGACAGAGACAGAGACCAGACAGAGACAGACAGAGACAGAGAAGACAGAGAGAGAGAGAGAGAGAGAGAGAGAGAGAGGGAGAGAGAGAGGGGAGAGAGAGAGAGAGAGTCAGAGAGAGACAGAGAGAGATCAATGATAAAATGTATTTATAAAAAACTGAGTATCCATTAAGAAAAAAAATTTTCAAAATTTTCTTGGTATTAAATGACCCACTGAGGTTGATATGCCGTAAAACAAAACAAACCAAATCAAACTATACAAACAAACAATATAGTTAATTATAAAATAAATTAAATAAAAAGTAAGTAGTTTTTCCTATTTTGCAAATGAATGATAGATAATTTTGTAGAATCTTTGTTTATGCGGAATATCACTTTTCCTCGCGATTTTACAGATATAACCATAAAACGTTCATTAGAATCCTTCATTCCTTCCTAAATAGAATCTTCCCTTTTACTAAGAAAAGGAGGAACCCACTGACTTCATGGATCGTTTAGTATTCTTTTATTCTTTACTCGTCATAGTTTTTGCTTCTGTTTCTTTTTATTTGGCCCAGACGTCAAGACGCCATTTTCAAATCACGCGTCCTTCAACCGGATTTCTGAATTCAGCATTAACGATGTATTATTTATTTTAATATTCAGAACACCAATTTCTTCGCGATTAAAATAAACGCAAAATAATAACAACAAAAAGAAATGGAGGCAGAAACGTCAGTGTAAAGTGACAGACGAATGGTTGGAAAAAATTTTACAAAGAAAGAGAAGAGTCGAAAATTAAGGGGAGATAACGCCCAGTTTATCATGGCATCAAGCTTGAGTAAAATATGGTTGCAATGATGGGAATATTGCATGTTCCCACCTTACCGAGGTGTCTGACCTTTTGCCACAAACTGGAACTCGAGGAGAAGGTCGTTGACAGATGTATGACAGCGTGCGTGAGATTTCTGTATGGTCGAAACAGGGCACAGAGGTTCTCCTGTCCGGTGAAGGTATTTGTGGAGAGGGGATATTTAAAAAGAAACAAACAACAACAAATAAATTTATGAAAATTTAAAGATAGAAAGAAAGAAAGAAAGAAAAAAGAAGAAAGTGAATATTTCTTAGAAAAGAAAGAAAGAAAGAAAGAAAGAAGTGAATGACCCTTGAGAAGAAAGAATGAAAGAAAGAAAGAAAGAAGTCAACCCCCATCCCCTGGGTTACTCCGTCCGGCAAAGATATTCGAGGATAGAGGATGTTTGAAATGTAAAAATACGAGCAAATGAATTTATGAAAAGCGAAAGAAGAAAAACAGACAGAAAGAAGAATTGAATTTATGAGATACAAAAAGAAAGAAAAAAAAGAAATTTAATGAGAAGTAAGAAAGAACCTCAGAAATTAGTTTGAGAAAGAAAGAAGAAGAAGAAAGAAAGTGATGATCTAAAAAAGAAAGAAAGAGAAATAAATAATTATGAAAGATAAGAAGAAGAAAGAAAGAAAGAAAGTGAATGATTCTAAAAATGAAGAGAAAAATGATTTTTAAAAAGAAAAGAAGGAAAGAAGGAAAGAAAGAAAGAAAGTGAATGAGTCTAAAAATGAAAGAAGAAAATGAATTCATAAAAGATAAGAAAGAAAGAAAGAAAGAAGAAAGAAAAAAGACCGCAAACAGACAAAATAAATATCGAAAGAAAAGAAAAAAAAAAGAAAGAAAAACGAAATGAGATTATGAGGAACAAAAAAAGAAGAAAAGAGTGAGTTAATGAGAATAAGAAAGAAAATAAAGAAATTAGTTTGAGAAGAAAGAAAGAAAGTGATTGATTTAGAGAAGAAAAAAGGATGAAAGAAAGAAAGAAGAAGAAGAAGAAAGAAAGAAAAAAGAAAGAATGAAAATGAATTTATGAAAAGATAAAGAACGAAAGAAAATATGAAGAAAGAAGGAAAGAAAGAAAAAAGAAAGTGAATGACTCTAGAGAAGAAAAAAGAAAGAAAGAAAAAAAGAAAGAAAAAAAAGAAAGAAAGAACGAAAATGAATTTATGAAAAGATAATGTACGAAAGAAAATATGAATGAAAGAAGGAAAGAGAGAAAGAAAGTGAATTATTCAATTGGTGAAATAAATAAATAAATAAATAAATAAAGTGAATGACTCTAAAGAAGAAAAATATAATGAAAAGAAAGAAAGAAGCCAGGGTTGGCGGTTTTTATTCCTGCCCGTTCAAGGTATTCGTGGTTAGCGGATGTTTAAAAAGAAATGGAGGGTGGTTTTTAAACCGAAATGGGGGAGGGGGAAACGTTTCCAGTTTGTAAAGGAATTCTGTTATATTGTTGAATAATAAAAAATAAAAGATGGTTGGAGAAGAATCATAAATAATAATGGTAAATATATGAAAAGTTAGAGAAGGAATAAAATGGAGAGGGAAAGGGGAATAGGGGGAAGTGATCAGTTGAGGGAGAGAGAATTAGTGTATGAACAGATTTAGAGGCCTTAAATATTGATTGGATTTAGGGCGACAAATAGAAGTGAATATAGAACTAAATAATTGATTCGGGAGAAGAGAAAAGAAATAATGGAAATATGGAATAGATGAAGAAATTTGGTGAAGAAAGAAAGAAAGAAAGAAAGAAAGAAATGAGCTGGACAAAAGAAAGAATGAAATGAGTTTATTAAGAAAGAGAGAAGGAATGAAGAAGAATGAAAGCTAAGTAAAAGAAAGAACGAAAGAAAGAAAGAAAAAGAAAGAAAGAAAGAAATGAGCCGGAAAAGAAGAAGAATGAATGAGTTTATTAAGAAAGATAGAAGGAATGAGAAGAATGAAAGCTAAAGAAAGAAAGAAAGAAAGAAAAAAAGAAAAAGAAAGAAAGAAGAAATGAGCTGGAAAAGAAGAAAGAGTGAAATGAGTTTATTAAGAAGAGAGAGGGAATGAAGAATGAAAGCTAAAGAAAGAAGAAGAAAGAAAAAAGAAAGAAAGAAAGAAGAATGAGCTGGAAAGAAAGAAAGAGTGAAGGAATGAAGATGAAAGCTAAAGAAAGAAAGAAAGAAAGAAAGAAAGAAATGAGTGGAAAAGAAAGAAAGAATGAAAAGAGTTTATTAGAAAGAGAGAGGGAATGAAGAATGAAAAGCTAAAAAAGAAGAAGAGAGAAGAAAGAAAGAAAGAATGAGCTGGAAAGAAGAAAGAGAAATGAGTTTTATTAAAAAAGAGAGAAGGAATGAAGAATGAAAAGCTAAAGAAGAAAGAAAGAAAGAAAAAAGACAGAAGGAAAGAGTTTATGAGAAGAACAAAAAGAAAGAAAGAATGAATTCGTTATGGATATTGCCTGCTTCTTGCCTTTTTTCATTAAATTTAAGAACGTTCCTCTAATCCATTTGTAAACATGAATCAAAAAGATAAAAAGATTGTACATCCACAAAATTTTCCAACAAGGGTTGACATGCCTTAAAATCCAACCAACCAACCAACCAACCATTACTACTGTCGGCTGTGGTAAGACCCTCCCAATAGTCGCTTATTGGCCGTGGGAGGCGACCAGTGATGCTTAAGGACGGAACTCCAGAGGCTGAGCAGTCAATGACATGCAACACATCCCTTAGGTCCTTACTTAGGCTAGACGGACGGTCGGAGAGGCCCCTCGGATCAATCAGCTGGTTACGTCAACCCTGGCATCTATTGCCCTTTTGGCAACCCCCAACCCTTTTTATGATATATGTCCTAGAAGGCGGTGGTTGAGGGTCTTACTGTCCTGGGTATGACGTTAAACTCTATATGAGGGTGAAGTTAAAGTTCTGGGGCTGTGGGGAATGTGGAGTACCCCTTCATCACCATTACTTTCAGGTCCACTCTGACACAGATTTGTAGTACTTGTTAGGTTACCATCTATGGGTTAAATAGAAAAAGATGTGTTTATAAAACAATTGAGTTTCGATCAAGAATGAATTTATTTGAAAACATTGTCGGCATTAAATGACCCACGTAGGTTGATATGCCATAAAACAAAACAAGTACTCAAACAAACCATTGCTACTATTTGAACATTCTGTAATAATCGTTATGTTTAACTGGCAATGATATAAAAAATCAACGTCTTTTGTGTGTGTGTGTGTGTGTGTGTGTGTGTGTGTGTGTGTGAGTGTGTGTGAGCGTGTGTGTACGTATTTACCAATCTCTCCACACGAACAGGATTTGACACAAGGTCAATTTTTAGGCGGAGTTTAACAGGTTTGAATTCAGAGTTTTCCTTCTCCTAGACGAGTTGCCTAACCAAGGGTAAAGAGCCCAGTCTGTCCTGCTATTTACTCATAGCTGGGGAAGAGCAGGTCGATTCATACCGTTCCCAATGGTATTAGCGCTATGTGAAATGTAGACAGCCTCGTCACGGATTTGAACTCGGGTCGACCAGTCAATTTGCTATGACTATAGCCATTACACCTTACGCCACGCGTGTGTGTATGTGTGTGTACGTATGTGTATGTGTGTGTACGTGTGTGTGTGTGTGTGTGTGTGTCTGTCTGAGTGTAAATGTGTGTATGAGTGTGAGTGTGTGAATGAGTGAGTGTGTGTATGCGTGTAAGTGTGTATGTGTGTTTATGTGATTGTGTATGTGTACATGTATGTAGGCGAGTGTGTGAGTATGTGTGTGAATGTATATATATGTGTGAGTGAGTGAGTGAGTGCGTGTGTGAGTGAGCGTGTGTGTGTGTGTTTAAATGAGTGAGTATGTTTGTGTGCGTATGTATATGTGTGTGCATGCGTGTGCATGTGCGTGTATATATATATGTGTGTGTGTGAGAGAGAGAGAGAGAGAGAGTGTATGTGTGTGTGTGTATCTATGTATGTATGTGTGTGTGTCTATGTATGTGTGTGTGTTTAAATGAGTGAGTGTGTTTGTGTGCGTATGTATATGTGTGTGCGTGTGTGTGCATGTACGTGTATATATGTGTGTGTGTGAGAGAGTGTGTATGTATATGTGTGTGCATCTATGTATGTATGTGTGTGTGTCTGTGTGTGTGTATCTATGTATGTATGTCTGTGTGTCTATGTGTGTGTGTGTGTTTAAATGAGTGAGTGTGTTTGTGTGCGTATGTATATGTGTGTGCATGTGCGTGTATATATATATGTGTGTGTGTGTGAGTGTGTATGTGTGTGTGTCTATGTATGTATATGTGTGTGTCTATGTATGTGTTTGTGTCTATGTATATGTGTGTGTGTGTGTGTCTTAAGACTAAAAGTACAACAAATGAAGCTGAGATATTGGAAGATCTTAAAGAATCTGAAACGAAATCAACATTTTTAAATATTTTTTCTTGATGCGGATTTTATTTATTTCCTGAGAACAAGTGTCAGTTTTCCGTCTAAAATTTCTGTTTGTTTAGAAACCGGCGCCAATGTGGCGGAAATTTATTGACTCAACTGTCGTCCGTCCCCCCCCCCTCCAGAGAGTTTCGATTAAGTCCCGCTCTATTCAGTGGCAGGAAGTGGTTTCTGACTCCAGATAGAGAGACGCACATATTTACTCTGTTTAGCAGTTCGTAAAATAACGAAAAAGATTAATTTTGAAAATGTCTACAAGTCAATTATTGTACAGTTTGAATCAAAAACAGAAGAAAAGAGAAAAATGACTTTTTTAAAAATAATACCCACATAGATAAAACACGATGTGTATATATGTATATATGTATATATATATATTATATATATATATTATTTCTTTTTTTTTCGATTTGTTTAGCCTTACATTTGAATAGGTATGTTCGCCTAATTCATTAATGATCAATTAATTAATTTTGAAAATTAAGTATGACTTCAATTAAGCACATATTCTCCCCAGAAATTGTCGGATAAAAAAAAGGCCATATCAAACACATTATTTGTTTGTTTACTTCTCATGCACACACACACACACACACACACACACACATATATATATATATATATATAGAGAGAGAGAGAGAGAGAGAGATTGATTTTTCTCGATTTGTTTAGCCTTACATTTGAATAAATATGCCCGCCTAATTCATTAATTATCAATTATTTAATTTTCAAAATTAGGTACGACTTCAATTAAGCACATATTCTCCCAAAAAATGTCGGCTAAAAAAAGCCATATCAAACACATTGTTTGTTTGTTTACTTCTCATATATATATATATATATATATATATATATATATATATATATATATATATATAGCTGTCGATGGTGGTGAGGTTAAGGAATCGGCTGATCAAAAGTCAGTCGAGTTTCGCTCCTAGTCGGAGGTAGTTACTGTGTCTGGCCACATTGATGGGACGTAAAACATCGAAACAAGGTGTCTGTAGATGACTTATTATATGCTCCTAAAACCCGGTAGAGCTCTCTAGGAGCGATTTTAATTGACTTTCACCGCCAGCATAAAGCAATGATTGTCTGTTGTTTACAGATTTTCTTTCTCTGGTGATCGTAAAATATATACACAGATGTATGTATTTAAACATGTCAAAACACCGCTCTTCATGACAGCTATTGATGGCCGAGAGGTTAACGAATTGGGCTGATGAAACGTCTGTCGGGTTTCGCTCCAGGTCGGAGGTGGTTGCAGTGTCTAGTCACACTGATGACACGTCAAGTGTTGAAACACGGTGTCTTTGGATTACTTATTATATGCTCCCAAAACCCGGTAGAACTCGCGAGGAGTGATTTTAATTGACTTTCACCGGCAGCATAAAGCAATGATCGTATATATATATATATATATATATATATATATATATATACACGAGGGTGTGTCAAAAAGTAATGCCATTTTGTTTAGGACAGGTATAATTATCAACACAGTAACATGTATCATACATCGAAATGAAGCTGGTCCTCTGTGGATCACATCCCTACTTTTCCACATGCTCACCGTTTCTCTCGATAGCAATGTTCCACTTTCGAATGAGAGCATGTATCCCTGCCCCGTAAAAGTCTGTTGACTGTTCATTGAGCCACTTCTTCACTACAGAATTCACTTTCTCGTCACTGGAATAATGTCTTGCCTCTCAAACACTCTTTCATGGGACTAAAGACATGATAGTCGGAGGCAAAGTGAAATGCTAAAGAAACACCAGCTATTCAAGATACATTTTTGCATTTCATCTTGGACGATTTGGACCGTCTCATTTTTAACCACAGGGTGTCGCAAGATAATAACTGTCGGTAGATCAAAGAACATAAGTATATAGATCTTGTATTCAATTTGATTAAAATTATTCTATAATTGCACGCAAACGGAAAAATAAATTTAATTTTTTAAGACATGAAACTTAATTTATTTTTTAAGTTTAGAGGAAAAAATCAATGTGGTCGAAAACCTTTGGTCAGTAATATATACAGACACTGTGTTTCGGCGTTTCACGCCTCTTCAGTGTGGCTAGACACAACAACTACCTATGGCCAGGATCGAAATCCAACTGACTATTTATCCGCCCGACTTCTTAACCTCTCGACAATTTGGCAGCTGTCGTAAGGGGTGTTTAAACTATTAAATACATACGTTTGTTTATATATTTTATGATCACCAGAGAGATCTAGTCTGTTTACAGACGATCATTGCTTTATATATGCTTGCAGGGAAAGTTCATTTAAGTCACCCCTAGAGAGCTCTACCGAGCTTGGGAGCATATAATAATAAGTGATCCACAGACACCGTGTTTCGGCGTTTCAATATATGTATAAAAGAAAGAGACGTCACTCAGATTCGAAATCTTGCATACACCTGAATATTCTTTTAACTAAGAAACACACCAAATTTGGTTATTGATTTTTCTGATTAAGGGATATAATTAATTAATTAAACAAAAATCAAACGATTTTCAGAAAGCATCGTATAGCTGCTGCTGTTGTATCAGCGAAGAGGGCTGACTAAACGGAGAAAGAAAAACATCTTATGAGCCGCACCTTTGGCTGTAGATAAAATAGTTAACAGAATAAGCTGGGGTTATTAATTAATATAAAAGTGCTTAACACGTTTGTAGAGCAAGTTTATTAAATGGTTTAGTAGAATAGTCAGAAAGCCTATCAATATATATCTATATCTATATCTATCTATCTATCTATCTATCTATCTACTAGCAAATATATGCACCCTCCGGGTGCAAGTATTTAAGTTTTAATGAAATAGAATATCGTATTAAATTAGAAAGGCTAATGAAACTATATAAGAATGCAGCTAAAATGATTTGAAACAGAGAGAGTATAATCGAAAAAATAGAACAACTGAAACTTACTCTTCCATCACTCTCGTCTTTCATTGTTATTTTTCTAATTGAAGTATTTAATTAAAAGAGGAAGTAAAACATAAAATGACAGTTATTTGTTCTTGTTAATGGATTTCATTTAAGATTCATTGAAGAGATTTTTGCTTATATTGATTAAAATAAAACCAAACAGTTAGAAATCAATAATACTAAGCACATATTTATTAAAATCACATTTTTAATATCAATATGCAAATTAGCCTTCCCGTTCACACTGTAAACCGTTATTTTGTTGTATATATAAATATAATTGCATGTTATTAGTATGTAGATATGGTTAACAGTATTAATAATTTAAAACAATTTTATTAATAATTGAGGTTTAAATAAAAATAAAATCATCGAGAATGTGACTTAAATAACTAAGGGAATTGTGACTTGAGTAGTAATATAGTTTCGGTTACAGACAGAAAAACACACAATCTCCATTATAATAAGATATATATATATATATATGAAATTGTTAGTAAACAGGCGCCGATGACTCCATGTCCACGCTGCCTTAACTTATATATATATATATATATATATATATACTGCGCATTCCTCAGTTTATTCCCACCAATTACAAACTCTCCTCGTTCTCTCTCCCTTTTTTCCCCTATATAATTCCCCTGACCTTTCGTCACAGTTGAACTGGGAAGCCTCTTCTATATTTTCGCAATGCTCTCTGCTTCCACCCCCAAATATAATCGGGTAAAATATTATCCAAATATTTACGGTAAACTTCTGCTGACCCTATAGCCCTAAATCAAGGAAACACAAAGTATCCCCCTCATAACGCCCGGGGTTTCGCTCTGACCAGTCCATCTGTCTTTTTAAATAAACAAACAGAGGGGAGGCGTTTTCGGTCCCTTTCAATAGGAACAATATTTTCAAACCCGACGCGTCGAAGCATAAACATTTGGGTCCTTAAATAGGAGGTGTCAGCTCAAAGGTTTTAGAAGTTTCCTTTTTGTGTATATGCGGGTAGGGGTGTTGGGGGGGTCTGCCCCTGTAATCAGCCGTTAATAACCCTACGAATGTCATCATATATCCTATCCATGGCCACAATCCGTGTCTGCCCCCGCGGTGACAGTAACACCCCCCCCCTGATAAACGGTCATTTCTTGTGAAATTTTACACGTTCACACTTTTTAAAGACTCTATTTATGATCCATTTTCTTTGGCTCATTTTCCGACCATCATCATCATCATCATCATCATCATCAACGGCATCTATCACCATCTGTCTCTATCGACACCCCCAGGATCTGTGGTGGTCAAACCCATCTATTGATTCAATAGATTTATTTGAAAATTATTAGAACTAGCAAATATATGCACCACCCGGGTGCAAGTATTTAAGTTTTAACGTAATAAAAAGATTATATTAAATCAGAAAGGCTAATGAAACTAAATAAGAATGCAGATAAAAAGATTTGAAACAGAGGGCGGTATAATCGAAAAATAGAACAACTGAAACGTACTCTTCCATCACTCCCGTCTTTAATTACTAAATTTTCCTAATTTAATTATTTAGTTAAATTAAGAAGTAAAGAATTTCTTCTTGTTAATCGATTTCTTTTATGATTTATCCCCGAGATTTTTGCTCATATTCATTAAGATAAAACCAAACAATTATAAATCAATGATACTAAGCACATATTTATTAATATCAAATTTTTTATATCAATATGTAAATTAGCCTGCTCGTTTACACTGTAAACCGTTATTTTGTTGTATGTATAAATACAATTGCATGTTATTAGTATGCAGATAAGGGTAACAGTATTAATAGAATAAAACAATTTATTAATAATTGAGGTTTAAATAAAAAATAAAATCATGGAGAATGTGACGTAAATAATTAAGGGAATTGGGACTTGAATAGTAATATAGTTTCGGTTATAGATAGAAAACACACAGTCTCTATTATAATAAGATCAAGAAAATTGATTTGATATACGAGGAACTTGAGTTAC
The DNA here is from genome assembly GCA_023376005.1 of Doryteuthis pealeii. Taxonomy (NCBI): domain Eukaryota; kingdom Metazoa; phylum Mollusca; class Cephalopoda; order Myopsida; family Loliginidae; genus Doryteuthis; species Doryteuthis pealeii. The sequence goes on along the minus strand of CM042157.1, from coordinate 96,329,510 downwards.
AAGCAGAACGAATTAAAGTCGTAGGTCAAGGTACCACTGTTCATTCAATTATTTATTTAGAGTCGGTTTAGTTCAGTCGGTAGAACATCGGAACAGAGCGAATTAGACTGATAAGTCAAGTTACCACTGTATTCCTATCTATATATTAATACTCGTGTTCCTTAAGAATATGACCGTTATCATCTTGCAGCGCCCACTGGTTAAAAATGGGTCCGTCCAACTCGTCCCAGATGAAATGCAAAAATATAAATCCTGATCGTCACCTCTGCTAAATAATGGACCATGCCGTTTTTATTGTAAAGAAAGAAAGGGAAGAAAAGGCACATGCTACATAGGAAAATATAATAAGAAAGAAAGAAAGAAAGAGAGTCAGAAAAAGATAGAGAGAAAAGGTAAGCACACAGAAGCGATAACGCTAATTTTACTACGTTGAAGAATAAAGTTACTACGTTGAAAGTTACTACGTTAAAGAATAGATTTTACTACGTTGAAGAATAAAGTTGAATAATTTTACTACGTTGAAGAATAAAACAATAATATTAAAGATCTATTGCATCAAGTACTTATTTATTAAAGCCGGTTTTGTTAAAACTAGTATGCAAATTAACCGCACCATATATTAAGTAAAAATTATTTTTAGTGATATATAAGACACATTGCAGAATTTTAAACACACTAATAATAAATATAATATTTTCACAGAGACATCATTAATAAATAAGATTTATTCTATATATTAATGATTTTGACTATAGATTAATTACTCATTGATGAATATACGCAATTCCTGAGTGCAGGGCTAGACATTAACGCCGTCCCGTCGTCCGGGGACGATAAAAATTATATCCGGGACGATCAATACGTCATCCGGGACAGTTTGCCGGGGACGGTAACATTTTTTCCTAAAAGTTAGTATTACATTCCAATATTGGCCGTCCAATGATTGCTATTCAATTTTCTAGCCATTCATGGCAGTTGAGGACAATTTTGTGGCTATATTTGCACATATTAAAGTCCTCGAGTGTTATCTAGCCATTTAGGGGTTATTTTTCAATAAATGTAGCACTTTGAGTCACAAAACTTTTCTGGACATATTTTGATACAAATCTAGACCCAAACTAAAAAAAAAGTCTATTTATTTATGTTTTTACTGGACATGTTTGCAACTTGACTTGAACAAGTTTTCTTCTTTTACCAGAATGCATTTTAGGAGACGTCAAAATTAGTTATAATAATTTGTATTAAATGCTAGCAGATTTGAATAAAATAATTTATATTGGGACAAAAAATCCATTTCCTAGTGACTTGGAAATGGATTTTTTGTCCAAATATCCAGAATTACCACTGCTTCAGCTTTTCTTAATGTTTTATTACATTTTATTATGCTACTGATGACTGACAAGTATAGATGATGCTAATGAATTAAACAAAAATATTTTGATTTCGGGACGGTCCAAACCCCATTTGGGACGGTTCCAACCCCATTCGGGACGGTTGATAATTTTTGTTCGGGACGATTATGAAAAAAGTTAGTGTCGGGGCCAGCCTGAGTGTATTGTGACGTAAACAGTGACATAGTTTCAGTTACAGAAACGCAAACACCGAATCTCCCTTATAATAAGATGTGTGGCAGGGAAGGTATAGCGTGTAACACTGAAGCGGAAGACAAAAGGAAAGAAAGCAGCAAATAAAATCAGAATTTTTTGGTTTCGCACCTTGTGGGCTCTTATGAATTTCGGGCAAAAATCTTGGTTGGTTGGTTGGTTGGATTTTACGGCATGTCAACCCTTGTTGAGATATTTAATGCTGAAGTCCGTATTTTTGTTATTTGTAGGCAATTTGCAGATGCGGTCACCCACATTGCAAGATAAATTTCCATCTGCATTCTGTGGTGCCTGACGACGAAGACATCAACGAACTGCAGCCCTATTGGTCTCGATAATGAGCCGCTCAGCTCCTGTGCGGCACGTGTCTCGCCAATCCTGTCTGTTGGAGGAGCAGATCTTCCAGACTTGAAGGTGAATTGCTCGTAAGTATTTTAACAGACAAGGTGCATTGAATCGTTTCGTTTTGAGAATGAAAAAAAAAAACAGGAATACTACGCAACAAAGCAAATCTTATTGTAATTTAGGTAAATATAGAAAGAAAATAAGAGAGAGAGAGAGAGAGAGAGAGAGAGAGAGAGAGAGAGAGAGAGAGGGAGGAGGGGAATATTATTGCAATTTAGCAAAAGAAAGAAAGAAAATAAGAGGTAGAGAGAGAGAGAGAGAGAGAGAGAGAGAGAGAGAGAGAGAGAGAGAGAGAGAGAAGAGAGAGAGAGGGCGGGAAGCAAATACTATTGCAATTTAGCAATAGAAAGAAAGAAAATCAGAGGAAGAGAGAGAGAGAGAGAGAGAGAGAGAGAGAGAGAGAGAGAGGGGGGGGATCTGATTGCAATTTTGCGAAAGAAAGAAAGAAAGAAAGAAAATAAGAGAGTGAGAGAAAGAAAGGGTAAAAAGAGAAAGAGGGAAAGTGAAAGAGAGAGAAAGAGAGAGAGAGAGAGAGAGAGAGAGAGAAGGAAAGAAAGAAAGAAAGAAAATAAGAGAGTGAGAGAAAGAAAGGGGAAAGAAAGAGAGAGAGAGAGAAGGAAATCTGATTGCAATTTTGCGAAAGAAACAAAGAAAGAAAATATAGATTGAGAGAAAGAAAGGGAAAAAAGAGAAAGAGAGCAAGTAAAAGAGAGAGAGAGAGAGAGAGAGAGAGAGAGAGAGAGAGAGAGAGAGAGAGAGAGAGAGAGAGAGAGAGAGAGAGAGAGAGAGAGAGAGAGAGAGAGAGAGAGAGAGAGAGAGAGAGAGAGAGAGAGAGAGAGAGAGAGAGAGAGTGTGTGTGTGTGTGACAGGTGAATGAATGAATGAATTGACAGGTCGGCAACCCGTTAATATTCTCTGTGGTTGACTGACTTTGTACTTACCTGTTTTTATTTATTTATTTATTTATTTTTATATAATGACCACCCTCCACTTGCATCGTCTCAGGATCCGAGTCACCCAACGTCCTAGGGAAAGGGTTAAGACACTAACGAAAACAACAAAAACAACAAAACAAACACTTGAGGAAACATAACAAACAAATGACGTTGTTTAAGGCGCAAGCTAATTTGCAGGTCGGTAATTTCTACGACCGATCGAAGGGCGATAATTACAGCAACTGGCTTATAATAAGTGGCGCTAATGACAAAACGGAAAGGACACACCTAACCTCTGATTAGACTCATACGTCATTTGATACGATATCAGCTTATTTTCATTGGCCCGACATTACAATTATTAGGGATGTACAAGTCTGAAATTCGAAACAAAAGTATTGCCTTTATTCGATCAGTCATTCGGTCAGTCTTCATTTCCTCCTGTTGTTAATTCGTTCCCTGCATTTTCTAGTTGAAACCGTATTGTCTACAATACGAAAATAAAGTATTGTAATTAGACATTACTAACCGAACCCAATCTCCTCTTCATCATTCTTTACTTTACATTCTTTTAAACTAGCAAATATATGCACCCCCCGCAGGGTGCAAGTATTTAAGTTTTAATGTAATAGAATATTATATTGAATTAGAAAGGCTAATTAAACTAAATAAGAATGCAGATAAAAAAAAGATTTGAAACAGAGAGCGGTATAATGGAAAAATATAACAACTGAAATTTACTCTTCCACCACTCCCGTCTTTCATTGTTAAATTTTCCTAATTTAACTATATAGTAAAAAATAAAATTACAGTTATTTCTTCTTGTTAGTGATTTTTTTTTACATTTGTCTCTAAGATTGCTTATTATTAGTAAATAGATATAATCAACAGTATTAATAATAATTTCATAATAAAACAACAAAAAACCCAAATTACTATACATTTAATGTTGAAAAATATTTTTTTTAAACTAAGTTTAATTGAAATTAATTATACATTGCAATACTAACAGAAACAACTGTATCAATAATAGATTAATTAATTAATTTCAATGGTTAATTAAATGTATAGTAATTTGAGTTTTTGTTGTTTATTTTTTTAAGCAATACGTAATTAAAAACAACCTTAATCCTCTAAAACCGTAATCCAATTCGCAAAATGTTAATTCATAGACTACAGTTAAACTGTCATTTGGTACCAGCAAAAAACTTTCCGTTTTAATTTTCCGATCTAAATCAGAAGTCAGTCTAGTTTGTTTTAGTTAAAAGCCCGAAGAAAACTTTCCCTTAAACGGTGGGGGTAGTCAATGTTTGCTCATTTGAATTCCATGATATCTAAATATGTAAATATTTTTTTACCCAACATGAAATATTTTTAAAGTAAGTCTAATAATCATGTTAAATCAGACATGTATTCCGAATTTGACTCTATAAATTAATAATTAAAGTATTTAAAAAAATCTATTTTAAAGCATGATTTCGCAAAATGTTAATTCATAGACTGTAGTTAAATTGTCATTGGGTACCACCAAAAAGCTTTCCGCTTTAATTTTCCGATCTAAATCAGAAGTCAGCCATGTAACCATATTATGCTGCGAAGACATGATTTGAGGAAGACATCAAGCTGATTGATATGCTAACTTCTATGTGGTTCTGAATCTTGGACACCATACAGTTGGCATATCAATGGTGAGTATCACAGCCTTGTAGACTTGGATTTTGATGTCTAGTCTGATGCCACGTTCATCCCACAATCGGTGACGAAGTTTGCCAAATGCATTCGATTCTTTTGTAATACGACAGACAATCTCGTCATCCAGAGAAGCAATAGTTGACCTTGCTTTCCAGATAAGTAAAGGAATTTTCGTCTCCCAAGTTCCTTACCCTTGTGGCCATCAGCGACTGACAATCTGGGGTGAACAATTAATTGATACTTACTTACAGGATATGTTTTTACAATCACCAGAGAACTCAAGTCTGTCAATATAACAGGTGATATATATATATATATATATATATATATATATATATATATATATATATATATAATATATATAATATACCAAGCGTGTTGGTAAATCCTCGCGGTGAGAAAAAAAACAGCAAATAGTTTGATTGTAAAAATATACCACTAAACATCAACCGGGGAGAAATAAAAATTTGGAAAAAAGAAAAGACCAAGATTGTTGTACCAACAAAAAGTAATCTATTGGTACAGTATTTGGACAAAAGAAAAAACAATTTATATGTATATATATGTATATAAGATATATATATATATATATTCATATAACCGCTAGGAGAATAAGGTAATAAGTAAAAAGTGCTCAATACCTAAGTAGAGCAAATAATATAGATAAATCTAATGAGTCAGACGAACCTACTATTAGTTTCGCTTAATGCTCTTCAGGGCTAAGATCTGACTCTTAGACCTGAAGAGCATTAATAGAAACTAATAGTAGGCTCGTCTGACTCATTAGATTTCTCTCTCTCTCTCTCTCTCTCTCTCTATATATATATATATATATATATATAATATATATATATATGAAAATAAAACAAACTATATATAAATATATAATACCGGACATGTATTTAGTAAAACTTTTTTTAGACAACAATGAGGATCGTCTCAGGCTGCATGCTCAAATTTTGAGTGTATTTATTCGACTTTATTTCGATTTCGGGTAATGTGACGTAAGCAGTGACGTAGATTCGGTTACAGACAAAGAGAAACCTAATCTCCATTACTAATAGATTTCCATTCTTTTAAATGAGTATTACAAGTATTTAAAATCAATAGTATCAATACTAAATCTAAAATTGATAATATTAATACTAAAAATAATAAAATTAATATTATTTAGAATAATTAATATCAATACTATTTGAAATTAACAGTATTAATACTATTTGAAATTAATCTGACTAATACTATCTAAAATTGTTATTATCAATACTGTTTAAAATTGATTGAATTTATACTATTCAAAAATTAAAAGTATTGATACTATTTACAATTAATGGGGCCGGGTTAGCTGTCGGTAGAGCGTTCGGCTAGAAACCACAAGATTCCTAGTTCGATACCGGTCCTCGCCATCTCAGCGTATGAGTAGCACAGGGATCTGTGCGGTAAAGTAAGGAGCTGATGGTAGGTGCAGTGCTAAAATAATCTCCTTGGTCTAGCGCTAGTGAAAAGGGGATAGAATCCCTCGCTGACTGGCTGATACCGACTTTAGGCCGCCCCGACGACTCTTTACTTTACAATTAATGATATTGATACTATTTAAGATTGGTAGTATTCATACTATCTAGAATTAATAATATTGATACTAGTTAAAATTGATAGTATTCATACTATTTAGAATTAATAATATTGATACTAGTTAAAATTGATAGTATTCATACTATTTAGAATTAATAATATTGATACTAGTTAAAATTGATAGTATTCATACTATTTAGAATTAATAATATTGATACTAGTTAAAATTGATATATTCATACTATTTAGAATTAATAATATTGATACTAGTTAAAATTGATAGTATTCATACTATTTAGAATTAATAATATTGATACTAGTTAAAATTGATAGTATTCATACTATTTAGAATTAAATAATATTGATACTAGTTAAAATTGATAGTATTCATACTATTTAGAATTATAGATTGATTAATGATACTAGTTAAAATTGATAGTATTCATACTATTTAGAATTAATATATTGATACTAGTTAAAATTGATAGTATTCATACTATTTAGAATTAATAATATTGATACTAGTTAAAATTGATAGTATTCATACTATTTTAGAATTAATAATATTGATACTAGTTAAAATTGATAGTATTCATACTATTTAGAATTAATAATATTGATACTAGTTAAAATTGATAGTATTCATACTATCAAGAATTAATAATATTGATACTAGTTAAAATCAATAGTATTAATGCTATTTAAAATGTATAATACCGATACTATTTACAACTAATAGTATTTATAGTATTTAGAATTTACTGTATTAATACTATTTAAAATTAATAACCGCCCTGTCGGTTGGGGCGTTAGAATGTACCGACTGCACCTCTGCAGAAGGGTAAGACTCCCCCAATGGGGCCACCTGTTGGCCGTGGTTGGCGACCCGTGATGCTTAAGGATAGAACCCAGGTGTATGAGCAGTTCATGACATGCAATACTCCACTTTGGCTCTATCTTGGGCTAGACGGACGGTCGGAGAGGCCCCCTCCGATCAATCGGCTGGTCACGTCCAGCCCCAGCACTATTGCCCTTATGGCAAGCCCCAACCCCTTTTTATCTTATGGACGCTAGAAGGCGGTGGCTGCGGGTCTACATGTCCTGGGAATGACGTTAAACTCTATCTGATGGTGAGGTTCCAGTTTTGGAGGTTTGGGGAATGTGGAGCACCCCTTCATTACCATTGCTCTCTGGTCCATAGATGGGACCCGGAGTGACAGTACCTGTTAGGGTCCCATTTATGGGTTAAATAGAAAAATGTATTTATAAAAAAATTGTATTATCCATTAAGAATTGATTTATTTCAAAACTTTATCGGCATTAAATGACCCACTGAGGTTGGTATGCCGTAAAGCAAAACAAACCAAACTAAACCAAACAAAATTAATAATATTGATACTACTTAAACTTAATAATATCTATACTCTTTAAAATTAATGTTTCTTTCTTTGTTTCTTTCTATTTTGGTAAATAAAGCTTTATGTCTCGATTCTTTTCGAACATAACTCGTAAAATCGTTGGTAACAACGCACACTCAAATTGACATTTATGTTCTAGTGTCTGGTCAACGAAACTAAAAAAGCACAAAAGAATAGAATAACAAAACAAAAACAAACAAAAACGAAAAGAAAATCTCTTAGCCGGCTGGAAATCCCAAGAAAGCTTCATATTATCTCTTACTCTGTCGTTTGCAGAAGGCAGTCATAAATTTGTCATATGAGTTGAAACAAAAAAGATTAAGTGCTATATAACTACAAAATACTACGTAGAGCAACGATCTTTATGGTACGTTCACATTATCAGTTATGGCATATGAAAGCAGCTCTCTCGGCTATAAATGTTAAGTCACACGAGATGTGTCTTCGTGACGCCCAGGCTGGCGTTTTCCATAAAATAACACATGGCAACAAATACGTTTTCTTGTCATAAAAACTTATCCATCTACCTTCCTCGATAAAGACGTTGAAGCTTCGATTCTGAATGTTATCACGCCGGGCGGGATCAGATCAGTTGACATCTGCTCTTAGAGAGGATTTGTTAGCTTGTTAGATTGGTTTTGTTTTACGGCATTTAAACCACGGTGGGTTATTTAATGCCGGCAAAGTTTTGAAAGATTCGTAGCGATAGTTTAGTAGAACATTTTTTAAACTCATTTTTTTTGTAAACAATTTTTATTTATTTAACCCATTGATAGGACCCAAACAGGTACTACCACTCCGGGTCGGAATAGACCTGGGAATAAAGGTGATGAAAAGGTGTTCCACATTCCCAAAACCTTCAGAAAAGGGACCACCGCCTTCTAACACCCATATAAAATGGGTTGAGGGTTGCCATAAGAACATTTTTAAACTCGTTTTTTTTAAAAAACAAGTTTTCAATTTAACCCATTGATGGGACCCTAACAGGTACTACCACTCCGGGTCAGAGTAGACCTGGGAATAATGGTGATGAAAAGGTGTTCCACATTCCCCAGACCTCCAGAACAGGGACCTTGTCATCAGATAGGTTTAAGGTCATACCCAGGGCATGAAGGCCCTCAACCACCGCCTTCTATCACCCATATGATAAAAAGGGTTGAGGGTTGCCATAAGGGCAATAGGGTCTGAAAATCATATAGATGCTAGAGCTAGTCGTGACCAGCCGGAGGGAGTCTCTTCAACCGCTCGTCTAGCCTAAGTAAGGGCCTAATACACCTAGGTCAAACCTGACGCGGAATGTGTGGTATTTAAGATCCCATCTACGTGTTAAATAGAAGAAATGCGTTTAAACAAAATAAGTTATAAAAAAGTGGAGGCGCGTGGTCTAATGGTTAGAGTCATAGGAAATGGACTTGTCGATCCGAGTTCAATTCCTGGACGAAGCTGTTTGAATTTCACATAGCGCTAATACCCTTAGGAAAGGTATGAATCCAATTCTCCCTCCAGCTATGGGTAAATAGCAGGGCAGATTGGACTCTTTAACCTTGGCTAGGTAACCAGTCTATGAGAAGGAAAACTCTGAATTCAAACCTGTTGAACTCCGCTTAAGAAATTGACCTTGTGTCGCATCCTGCTCGTGCGGAGGGGTTGTAAATAGATATAAAAAAGTGAGTTTAAAAAATAAAAATTGACTACCTATTAAGAATGAGTTAAACAAAACATTTTTAGTATAAAATAACCCCAAATGAGTTGAAATGCCGTAAGAAAAACAAACAACCAACAATACAGGAACAGCTAAAAGTCATCATTCGATGGTTATTTGGTTGGGTTTTATTGCATGTCAACTCTTGTTGGGTTATTTTATGCCGATGAATTTTTTTTGTTCTATTAATTTATTTTTGTATTATTAGTTGAGTATTACATTCTTTTAAAATCACATTTTTAAAATTGATTTTAAAAAATCTATTTATCCCTTAGGTGAGACTCTAACAGGTACTACCACTTCAGGTCAGAGTGGGCCTGGGAGTCATGGCAATGAATTCATTATAACGCCAATAGTCGTTGATTCCTGACGATGATAGAGACACGCTTTGCTTTTTGCCTGGGTCCCTTTGGCCGGACGCTCTGTCGGTGGGGCGTTAGAATGCACCGACTGCACCTCTGCAGAGGGGTAAGACTCCCCCAATGGGGCCACCTGTTGGCCATGGGTGGCGACCAGTGATGCTTAAAGATAGAACCCAGGTGGATGAGCAGTCCACGACTTGCAATACTCCACTTTGGCCCTATCTTGGGCTAGACGGGCGGTCGGAGATGAGTCGGCTGGTCATGTCAAGCCCAAGCGCCTATATGATTGCACCAACCCTATTGCCCTTATGGCAAGCCCCAACCCCTCTTTATCATATGAGTGCTAGAAGGCGGTGGCTGCGGATCTACATGTCCTGGGAATGACGTTAAACTCTATCTGATGGTGAGGTTCCAGTTTTGGAGGTTTGGGGAATGTGGAGCACCCCTTTATCACCATTGCTCCCTGGTCCACTCTGATCCGGAGTGGTAGTACCTGTTAGAGTCCCATCTATGGTTAAATAGAAAACATGAATTTATAAACAAAATTGTATTATCCATTAAAAATGAAATTATTTCAAAACTTTGTTAGCATTAAACAATTTTTTTACCAATAGAAGTATTCGGCATAAAATAACCCAATGGGTTGGCATGCCGTAAAACCCAACCAGCCAACCAAACCAAATCAAACCTTTGGCCGGTCATACTCTCACGTACAATGTCCCTAGTTTGTAGCTTTAAAGTATCCATATGGTCGTTATTATTCAATATTTAAACGAGGTCGCGTATAATTTGGCGAGAGGATGTATGCAAAGATTAACGTTCAGAACATTTTAATCTTATCACAGAAACGTTAAATACACTAAAAAATATATTTGAAAAAAAAAAAAAAAAGGATGTAAAGCTTTTTTTAAAAAGATTCGAAATGCAATAAATACGATAAACCTGAACCCAACCATTTAACGAACGCGCCAAAACAGATAAGCTTCAAAGATACTTTTTATCGGTTCTTCTTTTTATTTATTTATTTTTTTCTCGTTTTTAAATAACCCCCGGGGCTCTATTCTAACATCACGTGATGTTCTTTCGATGTGGAAATATGTTTATCGTCAGAGATACTAAAGATACATCTTCCAAGAGGGAGCAGCATGTTGTCAAATATAAAGACCGTATCAGCCGAGGGCGTTAACGCTATTTAGGCGGTAATAAAATACTCTTGGTAATAAAAAAAAAAAGAAAAGCAACAACATTCCTCCCTCTTCAACACTTGGCAGCGTCTCAGGTTCAGCTTTCCATCAGAAGGACTCTATTCTTTATGCTCATACAATTTTTCATATGTTAGTATTCCAATATAACATTTCTCTGAATGTTTGAGATGAGGATTGATGATTACTATTATCGGACTATTGTCCTCATCTTCATTGTTATCTCTACGACGTTTCAGCCCATATGCCCTACGGCCTTTTTCAGGTATTTCTTATTGGACTCGGATTCGGGAACCTTCTTTTCGGACTCGGGAACATTCTTGTCGGGATGGCTCCCGATTGCGACAAGAAGGTTCCCAAGTCCGAAAAGAAAGTTTCCGAGTCCGACAAGAAGGTTCCGGAGTCCGAGAAGGTAAGTCCAACAAGAAATACCTGAAGAAGACCAGAGGGCATATCGGCCTAAACGCTGTACAGATAACAATGACGATGAGGACAATAGTCCGACTAAAGCAGATAATAGTAATCAAATATAACAGGTTAGATGTATTTTTGATATACTTAAACGCTATTAGTATTTTCATGTGGCTGTATTAATATATGGCTGTATTTTTATATGACTGTATTCATATATGAAGGGTTACATGTATTTTTGCTACATTTTTCGCTATATTTTTGATCATAAGTATTTTTTCATATGATTGTATTATTATGTGACTATTGCGATTTAAATTGACAATCTTATATTTTTCATTGGACAGCGAATCCCGAATCATTTTTTTAATCGAAAGAAAGCATTAGGAGATTTCTATTTTAGGCAACGTGCCGTACAAGGTCGACATTACATTTGCAGTTCAGGAAGAAAGAAGAAGAAGAAGAAGAAGAAGAAGAAGAAGAAGAAGAAGAAGAAGAATTATGAAAGGAAAGAAAAAAAGAAAGAAAGGAAAAAGAAAGAAAGAAAGAAAGAAGAAGAAGAATGTGATGAAGAATAATTATTATGAAAGGAAAGAAAGAAAGAAAGAAGAAGAAGAAGAAGAAGAAGAAGAAGAAGAAGAAGAAGAAGAAGAAGAAGAAGAGAGAGTAAAAAGATGATGATGAAGAAGAAGAATTATTATGAAAGGAAAGAAATAAAGAATTAAAGAAGAAGAAGAAGAAGAAGAAGTAAAATGAAGAAGAAGAAGAAGAAGAAGAAAAAGAGTAAAATGAAGAAGAAGAAGAAGAAGAAGAGAGAAAAGAGAGTAAAATGAAGAAGAAGAAGAAGAAGAAGAAGAAAAGAGAGTAAAATGAAGAAGAATGTGATGAAGAAGAATTATCATGAAAGGAAAGAAAGAAAGAAGAAGAAGAAGAAGAAGAAGAAGAAGAAGAGAAGAAGAGAGGAGTAAAAAGAAGATGATGATGAAGAAGAAGTATTATGAAAGGAAAGAAAGAAAGAAAGAAGAATTATGAAAAGAAAGAAAAAAAGAAATAAATAAATAAGAATTATGAAAAGAAAGAAAAAAGAAATAAAGAAAGAAGAATTATGAAAAGAAAGAAAAAGAAAGAAAGAAAGAAAGAAAGAAGAAGAAGAAGAAGAAGAAGAAGAACAACAACAACAACAACAACAACAACAAAAAAGAAATGGTTGCAAAGGATGCGTCACACTTAGACGAGCACTAAGGTTCGGTTGAATTTGTGGACCAGAAAACCCCATTAGGGTTGACGTCGGGAATCGGCTTTTGGCGTCAGATTTGAACTTTTTATTGACCCTGAACTTTGGTGGACGACTAAAAAAGATTTTGGATTTGAATAGCCGAGGTTGATTGAAGTCATTTCGGGTAGGGGGAGAGGTAAGAATTCCATCAGATGGAAGAACAATGTTTCTTATGTTACATCTTTGCGATACTGTCAAGAAATCCTTCATTGTAGTTTTGTTTTTCTGTTGCTAAAGCTCCATAAATAAACATTCATTGGCATCTTGTGTAGTGGCGACTTCATGGGTAGGCCCTTTCGGTCTCATCCCACAGAGCTGTTACCTTAAGTCTATTTTTTTTTCATTTGTTTTTCATTGTTTCTTATTATCTTATATTCATTTTTCTATGGAGACGCGTGGTGGAATGTTTACCATCGTTGAAAATGGACATGACGAGACGAGTTCAAATCCTGGACCGGGCTGTTTGCATTTCATATATTGGTAATACCCTTGGGAAAGGTATAAATCCAATTATTCTCCGTCCATTTATTGGTAAATGGTAGGGAGGGCTTGACTCTTTAATGTTGGTATGGCAACCAGTCTAGGAGAAGTAAAACTCTAAATTCAAAACCTGTTAGACTCTGCTTTCGAAATTGAATGTCTCGTGCGGACGGGTTGGCTGGATACTTACAAAGAAATTAAAAATATAAAATCCCGCACAAATACAAACACATAAATAGATGGTAACGATCTTTTTCTTTTCTTTTTTTTCGTATAAAATTACTCATTTTTAAATAGGAGTGGGTAACATCAATAGACTGGGACTGTAGAATACAACAAACTGCATCTCTGCAGAGAAGTAAAATATGGTGATTGCCGCTTCTTGACAGAATAAGGCCATTTCTACAAGTAGTCCAGATGTGAGCAGTTGTGAGCACGCAGATGGCCCACGGATCCAGCTAGTTTTTTTTTTTTTTAAAATTTTTTTTTTATTATGTACCCCATCACACATATGAAATCCTCGACATACAGGCGCTGCCACACAGGTCAGACTTCAATGTAGGAAATGTTTCCATGGTGTCCGTCATGTGTCGCGTCAGAATGGAGGGCTCGAGTCACCTTACCTCAAACTTCTTACAGCCTGTCTTTCCATGAGGATGTGTATCCAGACCTCCTGTCAATTGGACCTTATAGCTGGAGCTGATTTCGCAAGAGCATCGGTGTCTGTCCCTTATCGAGATACTTCCCTGTCACGATGCAAGTATGTAGTTTGGGTTTTCCCAGTCTCAAGATCGGGAGCTGAAAAGAGAAGTAAAACCACTCAATAGAATCGCTGGTTGGCCGTGGGTGGCGACCCGTGATGCTTAAGGGCAGAATCCTGGTAGCTGAGCAATCCATGGCATTTAAAACTCCACTTTGGCCCTTTTTAGTATTATTGGATCCTTTCCCTCCACTAAGGACGATGGCGTAGTGTCCAAAATAAAAATAAACATTTTTATCTGCATCTGCACAAGTGAATCTGCAGGCCAATTCTTGAATGACAGTCTTTGGTGCACTAAATGCACACAAACTGTGATGCTTTCTAGGGCTGCTGGCATTTCTCTCTCTTTCTGGCTCTCTTTTCTGTCTAGGCTACTCTCCTCTCTGTCTCACCCCTCTCCGTGCCTTGCTTAACGTTGAGGCACCGCTCTATTTTTTGCATGTACCCTCCACGTGTTTGTGTCAATATGGAATATTCTCATAGCTCTCCCGCAGACATCTTTAAACTTTGGCCCTTACTTAGGCTAAACGGACGGTCTGAGAGGCTCCTACGATCAATCGGCTGGTCACATAAAGCCATAGCACCTATATGATTGTTCCAACTCTATTGCCCTTGTAAACCCACAAACCTTTCAATCATATATGTGCCAACGGTCTTAGTGTCCTGGGAACGACGTTAAATTACAACTTGTGGTAAAGTTCTAATTGTGCAACTCTGGGGAGTTTAGAGCAGTGCTTCTCAACCTTTTTTGGCTTATGGACCATTTTTTATTCAAAAAATTCCCATGGACCAATCCTACTTTTACTTTTAAGCTGTGAGTGGCTAGCACACGTGTTAAAGTAAGACGAGACAATTCATTTTCCACCGATCATCGACGTGCGCTTAAATAGAGATTTTCAACTGGGGAGGGTCATTATAAGAAGCGCTAAATTAGTTAAATTTTTGTGAAATGGCTAAAACATTTTTGAGGCTTCGAACTCTCTGTGGACCACTAGAAATGTTATGTGGACCACAGATGGTCCAGCTGGACCACGTTGAGAATCACTGGTTTAGAGTACCCCTTCATCACCATTACTCACAGGTCCACTCATTTTTTCTATTTAACCCATAGATGGGACCCTAACAGGTACTACCACACCGGGTCAGACTGGACCTGGGTCTAAAGGGGTACTCTACACTCCCCAGAGATCTAGAATTGGAACTTCACCATTAGATGCAGTTTAACGTCATACCCTGGACCACCACGATGTGAGCCCAACCTGTGACAGAAATATTATGCTGTTGGGTTCGTAAAGCGAGTTATTTAGACGTCCTCCCCAAATTTTCTGCAAAAACAAATTTATGGGTTACACTAAAATGGAAATGTGAAACTCGGTTTTCCTGTTTGTGTGGCCGAGTTTTTTTCGAGGTCAAAAGACATTTGATGGATTAAAAAGATGGAAACTAGAAGAGGATTGGGATATTTGTCACAATATATATATATATATATATATATATATATATATATATATATATATATATATATATATACTATGGGTATATATAGATATTGGTTATATATATATCTATGGTTATATATATATATATATATAATCTATGGTTATATATATATTGGTTATATATATTATATCTATGGTTATTATATATATATATATATTATTATACACACACACATATATATATATATATATTATATATATTATATATATAATATATAATGGCCCACACAATACAATTTATATAATATATTATATGGTATATATATATGTTATATATATTATATCTATGGTTATATATATATATAGAGAGAGAGAGGGAGAGAGAGAGGGGAGAGGGAGAGAGAGATTGAGAGAGAGAGAGAGAGAGAGAGAGAGAGAGAGAGAGAGAGGGGGTAAGGCGAGAATCCAATAAGCTGAATATAGAAATGAGTCAAAAATGAAGAAAGAAGGAAAATAGTAGAGATAGAAAGAATGAAGAAAAGAGACGAAAGAAAGAAAAAAGAAGAAAGGAAGAAAAGAAGAAAGGAAAGAAAGAAGGATAGAGGGAAGGGAAAAAGAAAAGGAAGAAAATCCACAATGGATAGAGAGAGAGAGAGAGAGAGAGAGAAGAGAAAAAAGAGAGAGAGGGGGGGCAATAATTGAATGAGCTGAATATAGAACAAAAGATTCAAAGAAAAGAAAGAAGGAAAGAAAGGAAAAAAAGAAAAAAAAAAGAAGGATTTAAGGAAGAAAAATGAATGAACAAAAGAAGAAGGAAAAGAAAGAACGATGGATGGAAGGAAAGAAGGAAAGGAAAAAAATAATGAAGGAAAGAAAGAAAGAAAGGAACAAAGAAAGAAAGAAAAAATAAAATTAGAAATTCCAAATGGCTAGAGAGAGTTAGAGTGAGTAGAGAGAGAGAGAGAGAGAGAGAGAGAGAGAGAGAGAGAGAGAGAGAGAGAGAGAGGGGGGGAGTGGAAGGGAGCGGAAGGAAGGAAAAAACATCCCAGAGTTTTTCGTTAAATAAAACGTGGAATTGAGCTAAAAGATAGAAAAAAAATGAGTTATATCCATTTTGGGTTCTTTTGAAGGGCGTTTGCCCCACTTTGGTAACTGACGATATGTAATAACCCCTAAAACAACAACAACAAAAAAACAAAAAAACAAAAAAGCAATGAAGAAATATTTCTTGGAGGAATGGTTTAAGAAACGAGGATCCTTTGCACATTAACTTTTTGAGTGATTGGCAAATGTCGACAAGTGTCATTCATGAAGAAAAAAGAAAAAGAAAAAAAGAAAGTATAAAAAAGGGGGAGAAGGAGTGGCAGAAGAAGGAGTGAGGGAGTAGGAGGAAATAAAAAAAAACAGTTTTGTAAAATAAAGAAAGGAATCGAAGAAGAAAGATAGAGCAAACAAAGACGCGTGGGGGGAATGGTTAGAGTCGTAGGAAATGGAATCGTCGAATTTACTATCCCATAGTAATGCATCTGTGCGACTAGCTTGTTAACCATTACAACTCGATGGGACGCCTTAAAGTATCCAGTCCGCTTCTGAAATGGAGGAATAAACAATTCAATATTGTAGAAAATCTGCACTTCTCCTTCTCCTCCTCCAACGGAAGTTGGAGGTAAAGTATCCCTAAATCAATTTAATGATAAACGATAACTCGGATAGTCTTAGGAAAGCTTTATTCTACTTGGAATAATGGTACTGAGGGCTTAAATACTTTTGTAAACCCCAAAGAGTTCTCCAAAGGGGAGGTAATAATAAAAATAGGGGAGGTAACTCTCAATTACAATCAAATAAAAACTTTGCCAAAAATTACTTACGAATCAATTACACAAAAATGTAAATTTTAATGTACAATGAACGCGATTCCTTAACCTCTAGTCATAAAATAAACACCCAGTTAGAATCTGACTTACTACTACTACTACTACTACTACTACTACTACTAAAAAATCAGCTCGTTACCAATTACTTCGAATCCAGGCGCTCCAGCCGGGAAGAGTAATTACCCGATTCTGATGATGTTAAAATGAAACAATTAGAGATTGCAGAAAATCTGCTCTGCCCCCTCCCCCTCTGACGGAAGTTGGAGGCAAAGTGTCCCTAGGTCAAATAACAAAGACCAAATTGCGAAAAGAGGAATGAAAGAATCAAAGAAAAATGGTAAAACAATCAAGTTAAGATGGTGAGTCGAATGTAAAAGACAAAAAAAGAAAAGGAATCGGTCTATATGGAATCTATTGGATGGCAAGAAAACATATCGTCTTTGACAATAGAAATAATTGTTGGTTTAATGATGGACGACTGAATAGACACTAACAAGTTGTAAGGAAATGATAGAAATTCTCCTCTTCTTCGGTTTCTTCTTTCTCTTGCTGACGGGTAATTGCGAGGTGGTATATGTAGCACCATGTAGCTCATCATACAAATGCCAGGTTTGCTAGAAAACTGGCTCATTGCGGAACCGACGAGCAGGCATCTGGATTTTAGGTTTAGAGTAAATTGCACTTAGTCAACTCACTCAATCAAACTACTAAGTTATTGGTTTTGATTGATTAAGTTGTATGATTAATTAATTATACAAAAATCAACCGATTTGCTGAACTGTTCGCATGGTGCTACTGCTGATAATTTAGCCTGCTGATAATGTTTTGCCTGGGTGTTGATTATTGTAACATTACTAGTTAATTTCAGAAGACAAATATGTACCCTAATCGGTTCAGTTCAGAATGTCTTGCGTATTTCTGGTCCAATCTTTAAAATATTTATTTGGTTTGAAAGAAAATAAAATAATCTTTCTAAATATGTAATTTGTATGTGTTTTCATCCATTGAATTATCTTTTTACATCGAATTAAATAACAAATCAAACGAAAAAATTTAACAATAACTCAACTCTTACAAAAAATTAATACTTTCTTTTTAGAATAATCAGTATAACTAAAATCTTTTTTTAAATAAACTATTCATGAAATAAACAAAAAAAAAAAAAGAAATTGTAATACAAACAATTGTAAATATTCAATTCTTAGCATTCATTGTTACATTTTACTTTATTTACAAATTTATTTGTAAATATCTAAGGGAATTATGATATTGGTGGTGACTATTTCAACTTATGTTATCTTTTCAATCTTTTCGATTTTTATACTTGTTGAAATTGAACATTATTTCAATTACATCTTTTCAAATTTATTTGTAAATAACTAAGGGAATTGTGATGTTGGTGTTGACTATTTCAACTTATGCTATCTTCTCAATTTTCTTGAGTTTAATACTTGTTGAAATTGAACATTATTTTAACTACATCTTTTCAAATTTGTTTAGTATTTTTTCCTGGATATTCTTGTTTTCAAAATTATAACAAATTTTCGCTGCTTTTTATTTATCACTTACTGCTATGACAACTTAATTCCGTATTTGTAACACTGACTTACGTTTTTCTTTCTTTTCTTTCTTTGAAGTATCTGCTGATGTCGATAGAGAGTCCATTGAATCGAGTCAATCTCCTCCAGGCCTGCATCCACACAGAGAAGATTGTTTTAATTGAGAGCAACCCACAGAAAACAATATCACGGACATTCGAAAGATTCACAGCAATTTAACAATTGGTTAGCTGTTGGTTGGTTAGATTTTACGGCATGTCAACCATTGTTGGGTTATTTTATGCTTTTGTTTTATTTATTCTTGAAGGTTATTCAACGACAATAACTTATAAGAGATTTTGCTACGGCATAAGACCATGTCTAGTTGGTTGGTTGGTTGGTTGGTTGGATTTTATGGCATGTCAACCATTGTTGGTTTATTTTGTACCAAATACGTTTTTGTTTCATTCATTCTTGATGGTGACTCAATTTTTTTTTAAACTCATTTTTTTAAAACTCATTTTTCTATAAAACCCATGGATGGGACCCTAACAGGTACTACCACTCTGGGCAAGATTGGACGCATTCAGTATAAAATGACCCAACAACGAACCAATTAACCAACTTTAGTCTTTAACAAGGTCAGAATAAAGTAGGTTGGTCGGGTTTTACTGTGTATCAATCCATTGGGTTATTTTATGCCAGAGAGGTTTTGGTTTATTTATTCTTAATAAGTACTCAATTGAAAAAATGTTTTAAACACATTTTTAGAACTCATATTTTTTCTATTTAACCCATTGATGGGACCCAAACAGGTACAACCACTCCGGGTAAGAGTCGGTCTGGGAATAGTGATGATAAAGGAGTACTTCATATTCCCCAAGTGTTCCAGGATTGGAACTTCACCCTCAGATAGAGTTTAACGTCACAAACTTTCTAGCACATATATGATAAAAAGGGTTGGGGTTCCATAAGGGGAAAAGGATTGAGACAATCATATATATATTTACCAACCCCACCGCATGAGCAGGATGTGACACAAGGTCAACTTCTTAAGCGGAGTTCATCAGGTTTGAATTCAGAGTTTTCCTTCTCCTAGACCAGTTGCCTAATCAAGGTTAAAGAGCCCAGTCTGTCCTACTATTTACCCATAGCAGGAGGTAGAGTAGGATTAACGCTAAGTGAAATGCAATTACCACGTCCAGGATTTGAACTCGGGGCGACGAGTCCATTTCCCATGATTTTAACCATTACACCACACGAGACAATCATATAGGTGCTAGGGCCTGATGTGTCCAGCCGATTAATCAGTGGCAGGCTCTCCGACCGCCCGTCTTGCTTTAGTAAGGGTAAAAGTGGAGTGTTACTTGTCAGGGAATGCTCGGTCACTATGGTTCCATCCTTAAGCATCACTGGTCGCCACCCACGGACAACAGGCGAACCCATTGGGGGGCCTTATCCCTCTGCAGAGGTGCTAGGTCGTAGAATGCGAGACAACATTTGGTGATTAGTTTTACTTTACAGGTGTATTTTTGTAGAACTCATTTCTTGATCTATTTAACCCATAGATGGGACCCTAACAGGTACTACCACTTCGGACAAGAGTAATGATCAAAAGTGGTGATTAAGGGTTACTCCACACTTCCCAAGAGGGTCCAGAATTGTAACTTTACCAACGGATGCAGTTAAGTGTCATACTCAGGACATCCTTTTTTTTGTGGGGATAGACTTACTCCATCTGCTGGGATTACAGCTAAAAAACGGTCCATTCAGATTTTATTTTAAAGAAGGAAAGGGAAGAAAAATGACATGCTACACAGAAAAATAAGAAAGAAAGAAAGAAAGAAAGAAAGAAGAGAGTGAGAAAGAGAAAGGGGGAAGGGAGAAAGAGGGTTGAGTTTACGTAAGCGTTAACATAGAGTGAGAGAGATGTGCAACAAAAATAAAAACATAGTAATAGTGATATAAATGAACACATAGATAGATGGATAACATAAAATTACGT
Organism: Doryteuthis pealeii; assembly: GCA_023376005.1. Classification (NCBI taxonomy): domain Eukaryota; kingdom Metazoa; phylum Mollusca; class Cephalopoda; order Myopsida; family Loliginidae; genus Doryteuthis; species Doryteuthis pealeii. Next base: position 96,308,835 of record CM042157.1, on the reverse strand, counting down.
CATAAAGTCCTTTATTGGGACAAAAATGATTATATATACAAGCAAACATATGCACCCTCCGGGTGCAAGTATTTAAGTTTTAATGTAATAAAATATCGTATTAAATTAGAAAGTCTAATAAGAATGCAGATAAAAAGATTTGAAACAGAGTGGGGGTATAATAGAAAAATAGAAATGAAACTTACTCTTCCATCACTCCCGTCTTTCATTGCCTGAATTTACTTATTTAACTATTATTTAAATTAGGAAATAAAGAATAAAATTACACTTATTTTTCTTGTTAATGATTTCATTTAAGATTCATTGGAGAGATTTTTTGCTTATATTCATTAAAATAAAACCAAACAGTTAGAAATCAATAATACTAAAAGCACATATTTAATAAAATCACATTTTTAATATCAATATGCAAATTAGCCTTCCCGTTCACACTGCAACCGCTATTTTTGTATATATAATACAATAGCATGTTATTTAGTATGTTGATATGGTCAACAGTGGCTTCGGCCTCTGGACCATTGATATAATTAACGGCGTCGATCCCAGGGGGCCATCCACCCAGGCAACACCTGCCCCCTTGATTTAAAGGGGCAGGGCTGGGTTTATTGCCCAGCGCCTGAGGCGCCCCCCTTGAGGGGGGATCGACGCAATTTTTCACCTGCCACCCCATGAGCTTCGGTTTGTGGGTGGTCCCACGTTAATAGGGCCTTCGTGCCTGACCCGTACAAGTGGGGTACGCGGTAAATACTATGTAGATATGGACAACACTCATAAAAAGGTGAAGCAATTTTATTAATAATTGAGGTTTAAATATAAATAAAATCATGAAGAATGTGATGTAAATAACTATGTTAATTGTGACTCGATTAGTAATATAGTTTCGGTTACAGACAGAAAAACACACAATCTCCATTATAATAATATATATATATATATATTTAATATATATATATATATATATATATGCTTGGAGTGTCAAAAAAGTATCGAAAAAATAACGTTCTATTCATTAATTCTTTTCAGAATATACACCCTTATCAAAAAGTACCAAGTTTAAAGCTATATTTACCAAGATAGAAATGAAGAATGAATGGGACGTTATTTTTCAGAATACAAGGTGTGTCAAAAAGTACAAAATAAAAAATAACTTTTTGACATACCTTATATATATTATATATATATATATATATATATATATATATATATATATATATATCATTGTTTTCTATATTACAGACACCTTAGAAAAGAATTATAGGCGGAAAAAAGGGGTTATAGTGGTGACACAATTTTATGATGAACTAGGAGCTGTACGACCTAAGAAAATTATGGATATAGCAGCTTTATATATATATCTTATTATAATGGAGATTGTGTGTTTGTCTGTCTGTAACCGAAACTAAATCACTATTCAAGTCACAATTCCCTTAGTTATTGACGTCACATTTACCATGAATTTATTTTTAATTTAAACTTCAATTATTGATAAAATTGTTATACCTTATTAATTCTGTTAACCATATCTACGTACTAATAGCATGTAATTGTATTCATATATACAACAAAATAGCGCTTTACAGTGTTAACGGGAAGGCTAATTTGCATATTGATATTTAAAATTTGATTTTAATAAATATATGCTTAGTATTATTGATTTCTAATTGTTTAGTTTTCTCTTAACAAATCTGAGCAAAGATCTCGGGGATAAATCTTAAAAGAAATCCATAGACAAGACGAAAGAACTAATTTTATTAAATACTTCATAATCTAACTAAATAGATAAATTAGGAAAAATGAAAGACGGGGGGGGGGTGTGTGTTGAAAGAAAATGATGGAAGAGTTAAATCTAAAGCTGTTCTATTTTTCGATTATACCCCCTCAGTTTATCATTTTCTAAATAGTTTCTAATTTGATACAATATTTGATTACATCAAAACCTAAATACGTGCACCCGAAGGGTGCATATATTTGCTAGTATATATAACATTTTATGTACTGTTCCTGAATTAGCGTACTTCATTTAGTCCAGTATAGCATCAATTATCAGTTCCATACGCCCAATATATTTATTCTATAACGTCTACTCACCAAAAAGGTTCAGTAAGAAACCTGTCCAAAGTTTTACAACGCCTGGTTGATGGTAACAATACTGGCTAATGAATTTCTCACTACACAACGGTAAGGTACCAGCAAAAATAAAAACAAAGACATTCTCAGTTAGTGAGAGAAAAATCGCACGAACTGTGGATAATTTAATCGTTACAACGTTTGATTCGTTTACTTAAGTGCTATTGCGAAATACTTCAATATGTAATAAAAGGCGTCTGGTGGCCTAAAGACGGTATCAACCAGACAGCGAAGGATTCTATCCCCTTTTCACGAGCGCTAGACAAAGGAGATTGTTTTTTTTTCATCGTGTAAGATGGAGTGCCACACCTACCATCAGCTCCCCACTTTCCGCACAAATCCCTGTGCTATTCATACGCTGGGTTGGCGAGAGTCGGTTTCGAGCCAGGAACCTTGTGGTTCCCAGGTGGACGCTCTACCGACTGAGCTAGACCAGTCCGAAGAATATAATAATCTTGATTTCTCTCTCTCTCTCTCTCTCTCTCTCTCTCTCTCTCTCTCTCTCTCTCTCTCTCCTTCTTTTCCTCTTTAAAAATATTCGGTTGAAACAGATTAGCGTTACCGCTTCCCCACTCTCTTACTTTATCTTACTTTTTCCTTTCTTTTCTTTTTTATTCTAATTATATTTTTCTGTATAGTATGTCCTTTTTCTTCCCTTTCTTTCTTTATAATAAAAAACCCGAATGGTCCATTATTTATCTGATGTGACAACACTCTTCATCATCATAATCATCATCATCATTTCGCGCAATTAGCACGGATATCCATGACAATCTCTCACTAACCTTCTCTATCATTCATTGTCCCCGAGAGGTCCTCTGTACAGCATCCAGTATCCGGGTCAATGTAGTTCCTTGCTGGGCTGCCCACATTAGCATGTCCGCGTGTTAGCTTCCACAGGAGAACGTCCCTTAGGAGTTCGTCCTTGCTTCTCCAGCAGTGTCCAACATGTCATGTCCGTCCCACTCGGATGATTTGTGAGATAGGGGGCAGGTGGCCGTACTGCTGCTTTCTTGAGGTGTGCTGTTTCCACGACTTGTTCAAAATCGCACGCAGCATTCTTGTCCAGCTCCGATCTAGTTTAATCTCCAGGCGTCTAGTTAGGGTCCAAGTGGTGCAGTCATATAGCAAAAAACAAAATAACCTTCCCACAAAAAACTACTATTAAGAAATAAGAACTCGCTCGATAAGCAACACAGATAATAAGGATTTACATTTTTGCATTTCATCTTGGTCTCATTTTAATCAGAGGGTGTTGCAATATGATAACGTATTTTAAGTAATTTAATGCCGACAAAGTTTTGAAATAGTCATTCTTAATAGATATTTCTGTTTAACACAGGGATGGAACCCTAACATTTTCTACCACTCCGGGTCAGAGTGGACCAGGCAGTAATGGTGATAAAAGGGGCTCTTCACATTCTCCAAAGCCCCAAAACTGGAACCTCACCATCAGATAGAGTTTAACGTCATTTTCAGGACATGTAGACCCTCAGCCACCACCTTCTAGCACCCATATGATAAAATGGGTTGGGGCTTGCCATATGGGCATTAGGATTGGGGCAATCACATAGGTGCTAGGGCTTGACGTGACCAGCCAATTGATCGGAGGGAGCCTCTCCAACCGCCCGTTTAGCCTAAGTAAGGGACTAAGCGGAGTGTTGCATGTCATGGACTGCTCATCCACCTGGATTCCATTCTTAAGCATTACGAGTCGCCACCCACGTCCAATAGTTAGCCTCATTGGGGGAAACTTAGCCCTCTTCTAAGGTGCAATCGGTGTATTCTAACGACCCAGTCGACAGGGCGGTCACGTTGTCGGGTGCGCCGATAATATATCTCGTGGGTAAGTGTCGAATTTCTCATGAGTGAGTCCGACGCTTTCCTACAGTTAAATTAATGACCTCCCAACCTCATTTAGGGTGTGTTGACCCCCCAGGCAAATCATATGCGTCGCAACTCCCAAGGGAATAAAACCCATTACCGTTTTCAACTCCGGCTTCTTGACAAAAACTGACGTCAGCTATTTCGGAGACTTAAAAAATAATTCAACGATTACATAAACGCAACTTTCAACACAAAAACAACAGATGAAAATAGCATTTAAATTTTCCTAATTTAACTATTTAGTTAAAATAGGAAGTAAAAAGATTTCAAACAGAGGGTGGTATAATCGAAAAATAGAGCAACTGAAACTTACTCTTCCATCACTCCCTTCTTTCATTGCTAAATTTTGCTAATTTAACTATTTAGTTAAGATAGGAAGTAAAAAGATTTCAAACAGAGGGTGGTATGATCGAAAATTAGAGCAACTGAAACTTACTCTTCCATCACTCCCGTCTTTCATTGCTAAATTTTCCTAATTCAATTATTTAGTTAAATATTAAGTAAAGAATAAAATGATAGTTCTTTTTTCTTGTTAATAGATTTCTTTGAAAATTTATCCCCGAGATTGTTTGCTCACATTCATTAAGATAAAATCAAACAATTAGAAATCAATAATACTAAGCACATATTTATTAAAATAACATTTTAAATATCAATATGCAAATTAGCCTTCCCCTTCACACAGTAAACCGCTATTTTGTTGTATATATAAATACAACTGTATGTTATTATTATGTAGACTGGACAACGCCGGGGGTCCAGTGGCTTCGGCCCTGGATCTTTACAAGTTAATAGCGTTGATCCCAGGGGGCCATCCCCCCAGGCAACACCTGCCCCCTCGATTTAAAGGGGCAGTGCTGGGTTTATTGCCCAGCGCCTGAGGCGCCCCACTTGAGGGGGAATGCCGAAAGGATCGACGCAATTTTTTTTCCACCTACCACCCATGAGCTTCGGCTTGTGGGTGGGCCCACATAAAAATGTCCTTGTGTCACGCCCTCATAAATGGGATGAGAGGCAAATACCTGTAGATATGGTCAACAGTATTAATAAAGTAAAACAATTTTATTAATATTTGAGGTTTAAATAAAAAATAAATTCATGGACAATGTGATGTAAATAATTAAGGGAATTGTTACTTGAATAGCGATATATATTCGGTTACAGAAAGACAAACACACCATCTCCATTATAATAAGATGTTGCTAAGCTTAGTCTGGCTCAAGGCCACCAGTGTAAGCTACCCAATAAGGATAGACTTACTCCACAGTAGTAGTAGAAGTGGGGTAGGGTAGGATCGGCCGTGACGTTCCCAAATGCTTCAGGAGTTTCAACTCTTTCAACATCAATCAAGAAAGGGAAGAAAAAGCACATACTACACAGAAATATATAAGAAGAAAGAAAGAGAGAAGACGAACGATAGAGAGAGGGATTGAGCCCTCGGCATCGATAACGCTAACTGTTACAATTGAACATGATGAAAGGAAGGAAACAAAGAAAGACAATAGAGTGGGAGAGAGAGGGTTAAATCAAAATTTATTATTATACTTTTTACATATTAAACTATTTTGCAGTAGCTCTTAAGTAAACATATCGTTGTAATAATTAAATTATCTTACTGTGATATATCCATAGGCCCTGCTAGTACAATAATTATTTATTTAGTTTTATTGTAACATAGACTTATCTCAATACTCGGCGGAACAATTCACATACCTAGGTAGTAATATCTCATTCACAGAAAGCGATATAGTATAGGGAAAGCATTGTCTGTTCTATACAAACTATCAGTCATATGGAAATCTGATCTCACTGATAAGTTAAAGCGACAATTCTTCCAAGCTATAGTATCAGTGCTACTGTATGGCTGTATTACTTGGACCCTAACGAAGCGCCTAGAAAATAAGCTAGATGGGAACTGCACAAGAATGCCGCGTGATAATTCAGGATTAAAAAAACATCATATATTGACTATCGTGATGATGGCTTAATATCTAAAGAAGCAGAAAAACAAAACGATACACGCTGGAAAAGCTTCAACCATAATAATGTATTAGGTTGTTACAAAAATAATGGCCGATTTCCAATACATACATTTATTGTTGAAACATTAACAATAGAAATGTTAAAATTAGTCAAAACACGAACCTTGGGTAGCTATGCATCTCTGCCATTGATCTACAAGGTCATTTATTCCCTGTTGGTAAAAAGTTATTGGCTGTGATGCAACAAAATCTTTAAATGATGATTCCACCTCTTCTTTAGATCGAAAAGTTTTACAATTTAAAAATGTGCTTAAAAATGATAATCGGTAGGTGAAAGATCGGGCGAATATGGAGGATGTGGTAAGATCTCGTATCACAAGTGACTATTCGATCAAGAAAGGGGTCATTGGTGTTACGCAAACAGAGCATCAAGCACACTTCAAACCGTCTAAGTTTTTGAGACTCATTGGGCTCATGAGGAACCCATTTATCGAGCTTTTTCACCTTTCCAATACTCTGTAAATGGCGTGAAACTGTTGCAATTCTGACACCAAGTGTCTGACACATCTCTCTGACACTTTGTCGTGGATTTTGCTCAACAACTGCCTGCAATTGTTCATTGTCAAGACTGCATGTCCGACCTCTACCTTCTTCATCTTCAAGACTCTCACCTCCACAACGGAATTTCTGGAACCACCATCGTACTGTCCGATCACTTGTGGATTCATCTCCCCATGCTTTGTTGATATTAGCAGCAGTTTCGGAGGCATTGTGCCCAAGCTTGAACTCATGCAACATAAGATGGCGAAGGTCATGTTTAGGCATGTTCATCTTTGAAGGCCCCTATTTTTCAAAAATACTTTCTATCTGAGAATAAATTAAATATTATTTTTGAGCATACATTAATTATTATATATACAAAAATTCACCTGAAATAAACTACAAATTCTATGTTAAAATGACATTTCAAAACCGAGCACTTCAATCGGCCATTATTTTTGTAACAACCTAATATAATAATAAACTTGTTTTTTTTTTCATATATATATATATATATATATATATATATATATATATATATATACTAGCAGCAGCTATCCGGCGAAGCCCGGGTAGAGGAGATAAAAACATGGTTTAATAATCGTTTGCAGATCTATTACTACTGAATAGCGAGTTCGATCCTCGCAGGATGACCCATAAAAATTCACCACGTAAAAAAGATCTTTAGGTAATCCGGCCTGGTGGGAGGTCAGGAAATTGTCTTTTCGTCAGATTTGAGGAATGACATCACATAATGATATAGTAAGACATTTTAATTCAATGATTAACTATATTTTTTAAATAAAATATAAATGACGCGATTTACTAAACTTCAAATTAATATTTGAAAAAAAATTTAAAATAAAAAGAATTAAATAAAGTAATCAAATTTATGTAAAACGATAAATAATCTTTTAAAGAATAACATTATTAATTCAAAGCGTAGCCGATCGAATGTCAAACTTTTATAGTATACTATACTATAAATTTGATAACAATTTGAGTTTTAAGGTATTTCCGTGAAATGTATTAGGTAATCTAATGGTATTATCTCTTGCGCACTATTCTGCATTAGCAGCATGATTTTATTTGTGTTTCTATTATTAAAATAAATAAATTAACGCGATTATGAAAAATACAAAAAGGCTTTGTTTACAATTGACGAACGACGGGAATTAATTTTTAAAAAGTTGAGTTGTCGTTAAATGTTTTCATTTGATTTGTTATTCAATTCGCTGTAAAAAAAATAATTCAATGTATGAAAACACATACTAATTACATATTTAGAAAGATTATTTTATTTTCTATTTTGTTTTTTTCACTGATGCTCATTTATTTTACTATAATCGATTTAATTAATTTTAATTCGTTTTTACGGGGAAAATCGGCGCAGATTTTGGTGGTACCTATGATAATAACATACTCTGTACATGATATTGCAGAAGATATAATCGAAAAGTAATTAAATAAATTATGATAAACGTTGGAAAAACTTCAACCATAATAATATACAATAATAACGTATTTTTATACACACACACACACATATATATATATATATTATTATAATGGAGATTGTGTGTTTTTCTGTCTGTAACCGAAACTATATTCCTACTCAAGTCACAATTCTTTTAGTTATTGACATCACATTCTCCATGATTTTATTTATATCTAAACCTCAATTATTAATAAAATTGTCATACATTATTAATACTGTTAACTATGTCTACATATGGACAACATGCAATTATATTTATATATACAACAAAATAGCGGTTTACAGTGTGAACGTGAAGGCTAATTTGCATATTAATATTAAAAAATCGAATTTAATAAATATGTGCTTAGTATTATTGATTTCTAACTGTTTGGTTTTATTTTAATGAATATAAGCAAAAATCTCTTCAATGAATCTTAAATGAAATCCATTAACAAGATAAATAACTGTCATT
>CM042157.1:96287847-96295347 GCA_023376005.1 Doryteuthis pealeii | reverse complement strand
AAGTTCATGTACATAGGTAGTAATATCTCATCCACTGTTGTAACCTAAAAATGGTTACTAAATGAGAAATAACCAAACAGAGGTTGGAAATGAAATGGAATCTTCATAACATTAACAAAATACAATACTCGCTAGCAGTGTGAAGAAGGTAAACCACTGCTAATGGTATAAGACTACTCAGTCAGCATAATACTTCCGTATTTATATGGTTTATGACATAACCATTAATGTTAATAGGGTATATGACACTTTCTTACAATATATTTCTGTGTAGCATGTTGTTTCTAAAAGTGGAATGGTCCATTATTTAACTATTTATTTAACCATTATTTCTAAAGTGGAATGGTCCATTATTTAACTAAGGTGACGACACTGATAAGAAATGAGAATCCGGTGGATAAGCAATACCAGATAATCAGGATTTATATCTATGCATTTCATCTTGGAAGATTTGAACGGTTTGATTTTTAATCAGAGGGTGTTGCAAGATGATAACAGTCATACTTTTAAAGAACACGAGTATTAATATATAGGTATACCCGGCACTCTCCCCCCCCCCCGGATAAGGAAGGTTTGACACAGTGTCAAGTTTACTGCGAGGTCACACCCACCTTCGTTCGGTTGGATGGTCCCAAAATTGCAAATTTCCGTCGGCATTCTTCTTTCTTTGCTGTGGGTCCTCAGGTATTAAAGAATATGACCCTGACGCTACCATATCTTATTGAAATGTGGTAAAATGCTACTGGTGGGACTTTCCCCTTCAGCTCAGCCAAAGGGAAAGGTTTTTTACGCTATTTAAATTATCTTGAATGTTTGTTTTTTATTTACAATTATTTGAATTGTATTTATATCAACACAAGAAATATCTATATATTAATACTCGTGTTCCTTAATTGTACGACGGTTATTATCTTGCAAACGTCCTGAAGTTCCCCGCCCTATCGGCTGGGGCGTTAGAATGTACCGACTGCACCTCTGCAGAGGGGTAGGACTCCTCCAAATAGGGCTACCTGTTGGCCATGGGTGGCCACCGGTGATGCTTAAGGATGGAGTCATGGTGGATGAGCCGTCAATGACATGCAACACTCCATTTAGACCCTTACTTGGGCTAGACGGGCGGTCGGAGAGGCCCCCTTCGATCAATCGGCTGGTCACGTCAAGCCCTAGCACCTATATGATTCTCCCGACCCTATTGCCTTTAATGGCAAGCCCCAATCCCTTCTTATCATATGGGTGCTAGAAGGCGGTGGCTGTGGGTCTACATGTCCTGGGAATGACGTTAAACTCTCTGATGGTGAGGTTCTAGTTTTAGAGGTTTGGGAATGTGGAGCACCCCTTCATCACCATTGCTCCCAGTCCACACTGACCCGGAGTGGTAGTACCTGTTAGGGTCCCATCTATGGGTTAAATAGAAAACATGAGTTTTTAAACAAAATTGTATTATCCATTAAAAATGAATTTATTTCAAAACTTTGTCGGCATTAAACATTTTTGAATACCAAATTACCAATAGAAGTATTCGGCATAAAATAACCCAAGGGGTTGACATGCCGTAAAAACCCAACCAAACTGAAGTTCCACTGTTGGAGTTCTTGGGAGTGTGGAGTGGGAAAAGCTGCTAGGGTCTCATCTATGTTAAATAGAAAAAAAAAGTTAGTTTAGAAAATGTGCCGCCCGACCCTGCCTCGCCGCGCACCCATCGTCGTCGTCGTTGATCTGACAGTCGGCGAGTACCGTCATCGAACACCGATGAAGAGCCAGTTTAGCTCAGTTGGTAGAGTGTGCGACTAGGAACCACTATGTACCTTGTTCAATACCGGTCCTCGCTAACTCAGCGAATGAGTAGCACAGGGATCTGGATATACGTTGTGTGGCTGATACCGATTTTAGGCCAGCTCGAAGACTTTATTTTTTTACTTGGTTAATCGGGGGATTGTAGGTTGTATTGTGTTAGGTTTTTTTTCTTTCTCATTTGAATTTATTTCTTTTATTTATTACTTTCAAATTAGGAGTGTCTATTATATTTTTTAAGGGTTGCTAAGATTAGTGTGTTAGTTATTGTAAATATATAGTATATATTGCATATATATATATATATATATATATATATATATATATATATAATGTGTGTGTGTGTGTGTGTGTGTGTGTGTGTATACAAGGTGTGTCAAAAAGGTATCGAGATTTTTTTACTTTTTGGCACATCTTGTATTCTTAAAAAAATAAATTTAACTTATTTATTTGTCCATTAGTTTTTTTAAAGTAAAGTCGCCGGGGTGTCCTGAAGTCGGTATCAGCCGGACAGCGAGGGAGTTTATCCACTTTTCACTAGCGCTAGACCAAGGAGATTGTTTTCTTAGCGTCAGAGGTGAGTGCCACACCTACCATCGGCTCATCACTTTACTACACATATCCCTGTGCTACTCATACGCTGAGCTGGTGAGGGCCAGGAACCGTAAGGCTCCTAACCGAATATTCTACCGTAGTCTGCTGTAAATATATTAAATGTGAACAACCGTTTGTAAAAAAATTATATATATATATATATATATATATATATATATATATATATATATATATATATTAAACAGGTGTACAACAAGCAAATCGTTTAAATATGTCAAAACTTGGCATGCCGTAAAAACCAACCAACCAGCCAACCAGCCAATCAACGATCTCCTCTCCTCCGACAAATGTAAGTCGATATGACTCACAGATGTTTTTCATTCATTCAATATTTCAGGATAATCCGTTGCAATGTACTTTTCAAACTAGAATCTGAAAAGTACATTTCTATACAACAATATCAAATGACCTAAAAGCATTTCTCAATCTGTTGGCAGTGCTTAGAATACTCTTACTATATCCACTGCAGCGGTGCTTGGTGTAATGGTTAGAGGTCAAGGAAATGAACTTGTAGATCCGAGTTCAAATCCTAGACGAAGCAGTGGCAGTGCTTTGAATACTCTTGCTATATCCACTGCAGCGGCACTTTGTGTAATGGTTAGAGTCCAAGGAAATAAACCCATCGACCCGTGTTCAAATCCTAGACGAAGCTGTTTGCATTTCACGTAGTGCTAATATACTTGAGAAAGATATGCATCCAACTATTCTCCCTCCAGCTATGGGTAAATAGTAGGACACACTGGGCTATTTAACCTTATTTAAGAAACCAGTCTAGGTGAAGAAAACTTAACCCGAGTTCAAATCCTAGACGAAGCTGTTGCATTTCACATAGTGCTAATATACTTGAAAAGATATGCATCCAACTATTCTCCCTCCAGCTATGGGTAAATAGTAGGACTGACTGGGCTATTTAACCTTATTTAAGAAACCAGTCTAGGAGAAGGAAAACTCAACCAGAGTTCAAATCCTAGACGAAGCTGTTTGCATTTCACATAGTGCTAATATACTTGAGAAAGATATGCATCCAACTATTCTCCCTTCAGCTATGGGTAAATAGTAGGACACACTGGGCTATTTAAGCTTGTTTAGGCAAAAAGCCAAGAAGGAAACTCTGAATTCAAATCTATCGAACTTAATAGATTGACCTTGTGTCACATCCTGCTCGTGCGGAGGGGTTGGTAAATAAATATATCCATTGCAGAACGTTAACACTTCCAGCACCCCCAACACCCCAACAAAAATACTGAGTCTTGTGTACGATACAAAACTGCATCTGAAAGTGAGATCTTGGGAGTGTACCCCTTAATCACCTTTACCCTCATATTCACTCTGACCCGGAGTGGTAGCACTTGTTATGGTTTTTATTAAGTATCTGGCTGCCATCCTTGGCCAGTTGGAAAGAACTCAAAGTAAATAAGTAAGTAAGTCCCGAGCTATAGAATCCTTTGGTAAGTGAATAATCCCGTGATAGAGAATCCTTTGGTAAGTGAATAAGTCCTGTGCTATAGAATCCGTTAAGTCCGACCTCCAAGAAGATCCAAGTAGCAGTGAGCTAAGATTAGAATCAGCCAGTATAAATAAAAACAACAGCAGCAGAACACTGCCAGTGATTGGACAATAGTGGTCACGTGCTTATCGGCGAGTCTATAAGTAGAAATGACCATTTATCACACGCCTTATATCACAAAAACGCCAACAGTTTTAATAGTGTGGACACAGTCAACAGCACTTGGTAACTGTCGGTTTGTTACCTATACAATCAGCAGAGAAGACAAATTATTTCTTGGTCAATTGCATAGGCGAGAAACTGACAATCCCAAACTGTTTCTGGTTGAAATTATACATGATTCAAATGAAAGGAATTAGGGACTATGAAATTTTTTCATCATAATTAAAAATTATCTACATTGTTACATAATAGATTGGCCTAATCTATTATTTAGCTGGTAGCAGAGTGCAATTTAAAACAGTATCAAATAAGTGTTTGGTGTATTTAGTTTGATTGATGGGTGATGACCCTGGAGATCGTTTGAGGCATCGCTTTTGATTGGATTAGAAAGTCACATGATAAAACAGTAGTAGAAAAAACAAGATATTTTTAATCTGCTGAAAAATCAGGAAATCAGATTATCTCAAATATGCTCTGATCACTGGTTTGAAAAAAATCGAGTACCCATCAAGAATGAATAAAACAAAAACGTCTTAAACAAACTTGAACTTTCCTTTATTAACCTTTTCCCTTGACGTGATTTCTAATTCACTTAGCAACAAACAACCAATAGCATAGATACTCTGAGATAGATAGATAGATAGACAGACAGACGGATAGAAAAAAAGAAAGATCGATGGAAAGAAAGAAACAGACTGAGATAGATCCATAGATAGATAGATAGATAGATAGATATGTACAGGATGCGACAGATAGATAGATAGATAGACAGACAGACTGATAGAAAAAGAGAAAGATCGATAGAAAGAAAGAAACCGACTGAGATAGATCCATAGATAGGTAGAAACAGGCTGAGATAGATAGATAGATAGATAGATAGACTTCGCCTGTCAGCTTGACAGTCGAGGTTTCGAGTCACACCGGAGCGTCTCCACGTCTATAACCTTGCTGATGAGACCTAATAGGTCGAAATGTACATTCAGGGATTGACATTTTCTCGATTTGTTTAGCCTTACATTTGAACATATATGCCCGCCCAAATTCATTAATTGTTAACTAATTAATTTTCAAAATTAGGTATGACTTCAATTAAGCACATATCCTCCAAAAATTGTCGGCTTAAAGCCATATAAAAATGAACACATTTGTTTGTTTACTTAACCTCATAGATAGATAGATAAATATGTACAGAATGCGATAGATAGATAGATAGATAGATAGATAGATGTGCGATTCAGAGATACATCGAAGGGAAATATTTTCTATCTTCCCATATCTCTTTTTCTTTCATTATCCCCCCCCCCAAATATATACCGGATGATCTGGTGCTATAAATGTCGAAATGTCGATGTTAGCCTGTCATAAGGGCCTATCATATCTTCTAGAATGTCAATCCGACTGGTTATGGGTCAGTCGTTCTATCCTGGATGCCTCCATCGTATCCTTGAAAATGACATTAATGGAAAAACAGACTAAGAAAATATATTAAAAAGAAGAATAAGAAAAAAAGTCATTATTTCAGATGATATCTGAATAAACATAAATATGGGTTATATACAAGGTGTGTCAAAAAAGCATCGTGATTTTTTACTTTTTGACACACTTTGTATTCTGAAAAAAAAGTTCCATTCATTAATTTTTCAGAATACAAGGTGTGTCATAAAAGTATCGAGATTGAACTGTATTTACCAAGATAGAAATAAAGATTGAATGGAACTTTTTTTTTTCAGATTACAAGGTGTGTCGAAAATTACAAAATTCTCGATAATTTTGACACACCTTTCATATATATATATATATATATATATATATATATATATATATATATATATATATATATATTATATATATCATAAAAGGCAAAGGTAAGTAAGAACTCAACACCGTAATTCCATAATAAATTCATTTCGACCAAAATATAGGCCCCCTATATAAATTTTTTTTTTATTTTAGTTTGAATTCATTTTTTAAATTCTACTTTTTGTTTTTTGAGAAGTGCAATTTCAAAAGTAAATTGATCCCATCTGAAGAGACTAACTTATATTTATAAAGGCCCCAATTTTGGTCGAAATAAATTTATTATGGAATTACGGTGTTGAGTTCTTCCTTCCTTTCTATGATAAATATTGCTCTGTATATAATCTAAAAAGTGTAATATACATTGAGCTCTTTTTAGTGATTTAAAGATTCATGTATTTGTACATACTGGATCATACAATAATAATACAGTGTATCTTAGAAATCACTTATAGAATCATCCCTTACTACCAAGTTTGGATAAATCTCTCTTATATATATATATATATATATATATATGGGAGAATATGTGCATAATTGTGGTCATACGTAATTTTTGAAAATTAATTAATTGTTAATTAATGAATTAGGCAGGCATACCCGTTCAAATGTAAAGCTAAACAAAACCGATTTGATTAGCCTTACATTTGAACAGGTATGCCCGCCTAATTCATTAATTATCAATTAATTAATTTTCAAAAATTAGGTATGACTTCAATTAAGCATATATTCTCCCAAAAATTGTCGGCTAAAAACCATATCAAAAACACATTGTTTGTTTACTTCTCATATATATATATATATATATATATATATATATATATATATATATATTTGGAGAATATGTGCTTAATTGAAGTCGTACCTAACTTTTTAAAGTTAATTAATTAATAATTAATTGATTAATTAGGCGGGCATACCTATTTAAATGTAAGGCTAAACAAATCGAGAAGAATCAATCTCTGTATGTACATTTCGGCCTATTAGGCCTCAGCAGAGCTATCGATAGAAAGACCGCCTTGTGCTATTGTCGGCTAAAAAGCATATAATAAACACATCGCAATTGTGTATTTACTTATCATATATATATATATATATATATATTATATATATATATATATATATATATATATTTCATTAAAAACCACTGATATCGTTTTTTATAGAAATTTTCATTCACTTTTTCATTGTTCCTTACAATGTTTCTTAATTTGGTTCAATTTATATATGTCTCTTATGGATGCACGTGGTCTAATGGTTAGAGGCGTAGAAAATGGATTCGTCGACCCGAGTTCAATTCCTGGTCGAAGATGTTTGCACTTCAGTTAGCACTAATACCTTTGGGAAAGGTATGAATCGAATACTCCCTCCAATTATGAGTAAATAGCAGGAAAGACTGAGCTCTTTAACCATGGTTAGGTAACCAGTTTAGCAGGAAAACTCTGAATTAAAACCTGTTAAACTCAGCTTAAGAAATTGACCTTGTGTCACTTCCTGCTCGTACGGAGGGATTGGTATATATATATATATGTCTTTTATATCTTATTTATATTTGTTTATTTATCTTGAATTAAAGTCGCCAGGGAGAAAGTGAGGGAGTGTATCATCTTTTCAATAGCGCTAGACCA
>CM042157.1:96277847-96282847 GCA_023376005.1 Doryteuthis pealeii | reverse complement strand
CCATACATTTAATAGGTATTCCCGCCTAATTCATTATTAATTAATTAATTTTCAAAAAATTAGGTACGACTCCAATTAAGCACTTATTCTCCAAAAATTATCGGCAAAAAGCCTTTCTAAACAAACCTTGGTTATATATATATATATATATATATATATATATATATAGTCAAGAATTTATTCTAAAAAAATTAAATGGATCAAAATATTTTAAGTGAATTCATATAAAGCATGTATTAAATATATGTGAGTATTTAAAAAATTTAAACTGAGAATTCAAAGAACTTCTGAATTATCTTCTTAAAATTCTATCAAGAAATGAATTAATTAATAATTATATCTATGTCTATTTCATTTCCGGTCTTTGGTTAAAAAAAAAAACCGGTTATATTCAAATTTAAATCAGAGATGATTCTAAATGAACTGAAGGTTTTAATAACTTTAGATTAGTAAAAACAAAAGAGATTATTAATTGATAAAGAAGAATAAATTAAACTGATGAGTGATTAGATAAACGTAGTTAATAGTAAAATAATTATTTTTTTTAAAATTAAAATGGAACGTTAATTTTTTTTCAGAATACAAGGTGTGTCATAAAAGTACCGAGTTCGAAGCTGTATTTACCAAGACAGAACTCAACAATTAATGGAACGTTAATTTTTTTTTCAGATTACAAGGTGTGTCAAAAAAGTACCGAGTTTAAAGCTGTATTTACCGAAATAGAATTGAACAATGAATAGAACGTTATCTTTTCAGAATACAAGGCGTGTCATAAAAGTATCGAGATTGAAGCTATATTTACCAAGATAGAAATGAACAATGAATGGAACTTTAATTTTTTCAGAATCTAATGTGTGTCAAAAGTAGAAAAAATTCCGATACCTTTTTGACTCACCTTGTATATTGGTAAATTATATCCTCTCTCTCTCTCTCTCTCTCTCTCTCTCTCTTCTATATATATATATATATATATATATATATATATCTTATTATAATGGAGATTGTGTGTTTTTCTGTCTGTAACCGAAACTATATCCTACTCAAGTCACAATTCTCTTAGTTATTGACATCACATTCTCCATGATTTTATTTTTATCTAAACCTCAATTATTAATAAAATTGTCTTACATTATTAATACTGTTAACTATGTCTACATACTGACAACATGCAATTATATTTAAATATACAACAAAATAGCGGTTTTACAGTGTGAACGGGAAGGCTAATTTGCATATTAATATTAAAAAATCGAATTTAATAAATATGTGCTTAGTATTATTGATTTCTAACTGTTTGGTTTTATTTTAATGAATATAAGCAAAAATCTCTTCAATGAATCTTAAATGAAATCCATTAATAGATAAAATAACTGTCATTTTCTTGTTTACTTCCTTATTTAGAAAAATAACAATGAAAGACGAGAGTGATGGAAGAGTAAGTTTCAGTTGTTCCATTTTTTATTATACTCCCTCTGTTTCAAATCTTTTATTATACTCCTCTGTTTCAAATCTTTTTATCTGTATTCTTATTTAGTTTCGTTAGACTTTCTAATTTAATATAATATTTTATTACATTAAAACTTAAATACTTGCACCCGGAGGGTGCATATATTTGCTAGTAATATATATAATATATATATATATATATATACATATTAGTAAATCAAGAACTATATGTCACATGGGAGTGGGAGAATTTTTTTATAAGGTTAGGTTGGGCATGACCAAAGAAAGGTTGGTAACCGTTGCCTTGTAAAAACAGCCAATCAAATTATCAATTTGTTGTCCATTTTACTTTCTCTTGTTTCCTATCTACGATACTTTCCCGCTGAAAAATAACTTTTCTTCATATCTTCATAAAAGTACAGAGAAACTTTTGTTAGCGAAGTTGAGGCAGAAGGTAATTACACCAATCCAAAACCAATCAGTCTAATACTAGTAAAATTCGATGTATCTAAAAAAAAAAAAGTCATTAATATATGTATAGGCGCCTTCGCACAGAGAAAAATGTCTTATCGGCACAACTTAAGAATTCCCTCTGATTCTCTGTGTTCGGTTCCGTTTTTCCTTTTTGCAGTCAATGATCGTGGTCCCTTGGTATTGAAGTCACGGACCGTGAATGTCTTTTGATTGAAATGGCTGGAGCAATTTAATCACGTTGACTCCCAAGAGTCGACAGCGTAAAGCAGTTATCGCTTTTCGACGTGATAACACACAGCCGGGTAAAAACAAAAAGAAAGAAAGGAAGAGAAGAGAAAAATAATTTTATGTTCTTGAGTACTGGCTAACTGAAGTAAACAATATGTTTGCTGCAGAAACAGAAGTAAGAGAAAAAATGGAAACGTTACAATATATATATATATATATATATATATATATATATATATATATATATATATATATATATATATCGATTAGAATAATAATATAGATGTAATAGATAAGACATTTGTTTATTTCAGATTTTGTTTTTAATTAAATTATTTAATTCAATTACTTCATTGTAGTTAAGCCTGATAATCAACATGGTGAAGCTCGAGTAGGTTATCTGACTATAACGTTTCACTATATATATATATATATATATATACTTTTTGCCAAGAAAGTAATGAGACAAAATTGGGAACGTTACACAAACCCACACACACACACACACAGAGGGAAAAATTGAATGATAGTAAGATATTGTTAAACACACACAAACACACACATACAAACACACGCACACACACACGCACACACACACACACACATGAAGCATTCAAGCATATACACAATCACAAAATACAGCAGAATGGACAGATTCTAGGAACAATCAACATCTCCCTTTAAGGGATCCGTGTTTTCAGAAATCTTCTGACGAGGGTGTTTCTTTTTTCATCCCGAAATATTAAGAAAAATAAATCAAAGGTAAATGTACAACATCATCGTTCCAAACACTTGCATTGTGATCGCCCTCTAAACCAACGGGCAAACCAATATATATATATATATATATATATATATATATATATATATATATATATATGCTTTGGTGTGGTACCAAGTTTCTTGGTACAAGGTGATTCTAGGCTGGTCCTAGTTCTCTACCAGTAGTTTGTTGTAAAGTTCAGGTTCCGTATGAGAGCTCAATGTTTAATTATTGTAAACAGAGCAAAGTTATTTGTAAAATAAATACCCATGGTATTTAAGGTCCTTTTTTACAAATATATATATATATATATATATATATATATATATATATAATATATATATATATATATATATTTCTAAACTCCAACAATATAAAAAAAAATCACAGCCTTATAATGTAATTACACAATTCAAAATTTTTCCTGGAGAAAAAAGAAATTATAAAAATCGAAAAGACCAAATCATATGCACCTCCTGAAAATAATCAGATGGTACTATAAAAAAAACTATTGAAATGGCCAAAAGAACAAAAAATACTGTAAGTTAAATATACTAAAGTGCTCAATACAAAAAGTAGAGCCAATGAAGTAAGACAAATGAGTCAGAGAATATCTACCAAGGTTTCCCCCAACGGATCATCATTATAATTCTGACTGCCAGGGTTTGGTGCAAATTTCATTTGATTCCCAAAATTCGCCACAAGGGCATACAAAATTAGCATAACAAAGAAGAAAACACTAAAAAATAAGATAATTACAACAAACTAAACTTATATTTCATAATTTTATATATATATTTATTATATTATATTCTTTATTTCTTATTTAGATTTTATTGGCCAAGAAACCAGGATTTTTTTATACCTACATTTGTTTAACACTTCCATTCTTCGGTTAAGCAATTCTCTAGTATTTTCATAGCTCGCTATTGTGAGTTTTCCTCTATACACAATAAACAGACTTTGTTTCCTGCCTTATATTTAGGACATATCTAATTATTTCCCATTTTACAATAGGGTCTTTGCCTAATTTATTTTTTATTTACCACACAATTTGCTAACATAATATTATTTTTATATCTTTCATGTTTAAAAGTAATTTTGTAATTATAAAATATATTTTGAGTTGAACCTAAATAAACCCTTTCATTATTATATGGCCATTAGTTACTTTAGTATAAACCTCCACTTTATATACTATACTTTCATATTAACATTTTCCCTCTAATGGGCACTTAGTTTTATCATTACAATTACCATTAGAGTATTCCGTATTCTGTTTGTTTTTAATTTAGTATCTTAGTATTACTCCTATTAATTAATCTACCAATATTTGGGAAGAAACTATAAATAAGTTTGCCCGTATTTTTATTAAATATTTGATATAGTATATTTTGAGGGGGAAATTCTTTTTAAAATGAAAAAAAAATGCGCCAAACCCTAGCAGTCAGAATTATCCTGATGATCCTTTGGGGGAAACCTATGTAGATATTCTCTGACTCATTATGCTTACTTTATTATATATATATATATATATATATATATATATATATATATATATTTATGATTAATAATACAATTTTAAAGTCGGTCCTACCATTGGTTTCTGAATAACACTTTTTCGGTGTTATTCGTCTTCAGAGGCGTTGACTTTATATATATACATTTGCAATTAAGTAAAAAAATGAATCCTCTCTTGGTTCACATTCTGCCTGTCACTTTTCCCCTCTCTATGTATATCTTGATTACCTCCTCGTTATGTATGATAGTTTCTCTTTTGAAATCTTACAAAATGATTTTAATTTTTTTTTAGATCTCATGGTGTACTTTGTTAAATATTTAATTCGCTTTGCAAACTCACTTTTCCCTAATCCTAATTATCTACTCATTGCTCAATGGGTAACCAACGGCTCACCTCTTGTCTAGTGTATATATATATATATATATATATATATATATATATATATATAAGATTTTTGGATGCTTGTTTTTAAGAAGCATTGTTGAATAAAGTATATATTATTACTTATATTTTTGCTTGAAGGCAATTACAATGCATATATCGTATAAAATTCGATAATTATAGAAA
>CM042157.1:96262847-96272847 GCA_023376005.1 Doryteuthis pealeii | reverse complement strand
TGATTTCGTCAGAATCCTACCCCTCTCTCTCCCCTCTCTTTTCTCTCTCTCTCTCTCTCTATATATATATATATATATATGTGTGTGTGTGTGTGTGTGTGTGTGTGTTTATTTGGCAGCATTCTTTCATTTCTACATGTGGAATTAAACAAAAGGCAGGTCTCCTGTTTAACGATTTTATATCACCCCTGATGATGGCACTTCAAAGTGCCGGAAGTACTCGGGATATGAACTACGGTGGACTAATCCACGAATTCCATCCAAATATTTTTTAAAAAGTTGGCCAGAAAGCTTGAAAAGATCACCAATAAAATCGTTAAACAGGAGATCTGCCTTTTGTTTAATTCCACACACACACACACACACACACACACACACACACATATATATATATATATATATATATATATATATATATATATATAGTATCACCGGTTCTTGCTTTTTGTTGCAAACATTATGAAAATTTGATTTATATTGGAAGATATTCAAAAATAAAATATACATAGAAATAGCATTGAAATTCTTCTTGAAAAGGTTCAGCATTTGTAAATATCCAAACGCATCAATACACCAGGGTTTTTCTTGCCCACCCTCTACCCAGGCAACGCTGGGTAGCCGCTTCTAGTGTTTAATACATCCTTCTTAAACATAGCAAAATCAAGTATATTAAGTGGGGTAGTTGCTAGTTTTGAACCCTAAAGTCTTTATATTCGAATTCCTATTCCCACCTTCTCCCAATAGAAATTATATAATAAGTAGGTAATAAATGAATTCCATAATTACAGGTGCGAACTGTTGCGTTGGACTGAAGAATGCCAGAATTATTGGATTTTTTAAAAAAGATTGTTGTAAGGAGGTAATTTCTTCATAAAACTTAAGTGGCAATCATGCTCTCTAAGAAATCTATTAAAAACAAAAAAGAATGAGATGGAAAACAACCAGGAGTGCGGTTTATTACCTGTCTACAAGTTGTGTCATAAAAATATTGAGATTGAAGCTGTATTTACCAAGATAGAAATGAACAATGAATGGAACATTAATTTTTTTTTCAGAATACAAGGTGTGTCATACAAGTATCGAGATTGAAGCTGTGTTTACCAAGATAAAAATGAACAATGAATGGAACGTATTTTTTTTAAGAATACAAGGTGTGTCATAAAAGTGTCGAGTTTGAAGCTGTATTTACCAAGAAAGAAATGAACAATGAATGAAACGTTAATTTTTTCTCAGAATACAAGGGGTGTTATAAAAGTGCCGAGTTTGAAGCTGTATTTACCAAGATAGAAATGAACAATTATTGGAACGTTAACTTTTTTAAGAATACAAGGTGTGTCATAAAAGTGTCGAGTTTAAAGCTGTATTTACCAAGATATAAATGAACAATGAATGGAACATATTTTTTTAAGAATACAAGGTGTGTCATAAAAGTGCCGAGTTTGAAGCTGTATTTACCAAGAAAGAAATGAACAATGAATGGAACGTTAATTTTTTTCAGAATACAAGGTGTGTCATAAAAGTGTCGAGTTTAAAGCTGTATTTACCAAGATATAAATGAACAATGAATGGAACGTTAATTTTTTTCAGAATACAAGTTGTGTCATAAAAGTGTCGAGTTTAAAGCTGTATTTACCAAGATATAAATGAACAATGAATGGAACGTATTTTTTGTTAAGAATACAAGGTGTGTCATAAAAGTGTCGAGTTTGAAGCTGTGTTTGCCAAGATAGAAATTAATAATGAATGGAACGTTAATTTTTTTAGAATACAAGGTGTGTTATAAAAGTATCGAGTTTGAAGCTGTATTTACCAAGATAGTAATGAGCAATGAATGGAACGTTAATTTTTTTTCAGAATACAAGGTGTATCATAAAAGTGCCGAGTTTGAAGATGTATTTACCAAGATAGAAATAAACAATGAATGGAACGTTAATTTTTTTTCAGAATACAAGGTGTATTATAAAAGTGTCGAGTTTGAAGCTGTATTTACAAAGAATGAAGAATGAATTGAACGTTACTTTTTACTTTTTTGACACACCTTATACATATATATATATATATATATATATATATATATATTTATATATATATTATATATATAATGGATAAGGTCGAAGTGTGTGTTTACTTTACAAAGCTAATGTACTCATTAATAAACAAAATAATAATAAAAAGACATACATAGGCTCAACACAAGACACGTTCAAGAAAATATTCTATAACCACAAATCTAGCTTTACTACCATAAAATATATGCATAACACGACTCTTTCTAAATATGTCTGGGATATCAAAAACAAATACGATATATATCCTATCGTAAAACTGGCTAATCGTAAAGAAAAGATATAGACAAGAAAGAACAAGCCTCAATGTAGGAGGAACAATGCCTGGTTGGTTGGTTGGTTGGTTGTTTTTTTACGGCATATCAAATTATGTTGGGTTATTTTATGCCGAATACGTTTTGTTTTATTTATTCGTGATGGGCGTGCAACTTTTTGTTCTTAACATTTTTTAAACACGTTTTTTTTTTCAAAATCATTATTTTCTTTTTAACTCATAGATGGGGTCCTAAGTGGTACTATCACACTGGGTCAAAATGGACCTGGGGGTAATGGTGATGAAAGAGTATTCCACACCCCGCAGAGCTCCAAAATTGGAACTTCACCTTCAGATGCAGTTTAACGTCATACACAGGACATGATAAAAGATGAAGCAGATTGAATTATGGAAGAAGAAGAAGAAGAAGAAGAAGAAGAAGAAGAAGAAGAAGAAGAAGAATGGAAAGAGAAGAAGAAGAAGAAGAAGAAGAAGAATTATGAAAAGAAAGAAAAAAGAAAGAAAGAAAGAAGAAGAGAAGAAGAAAAAGAAGAAGAAGAATGGAAAGAGAAGAAGAAGAAGAAGAAGAAGAAGAAGAAGAAGAAGAAGAAGAAAACGAAGAAGAAAACGAAGAAGAAGGAGAATAATTATAAAAAGAAAGAAAAGGGAAAGAAAGAATGGAAGAAGAAGAAGAAGAAGAAGAAGAAGAAGAAGAAGAAGAAGAAGAAGAAGAATCATGAAAAGAAAGAAAAAGGAAAGAAAGAAAGAAAGAAGAAGATAAAGAAGAAGAATTGAAAGAGAAGAAGAAGAAGAAGAAGAAGAAAAAGAAGAAGAAGAAGAAGAAGAATTATGAAAAGAAAGAAAAAGGTAAGAAAGAAAGAAGAAAGAAAGAAAGAAAGAAAGAAGAAGAAGAAGAAGAATAAGAATAAATATAAATTTACTATAAATTTGTCCCTCCAGCTGCTATTATAACTAACTAAAATTACTGCTGCGGTTACTCTTACCCCTGCTGCTACCGGGTCTTTGCTCTAATTACACGAAAGCACCCTAGTTCCCCTGGGGCGGGGAGGGGGCAGTACCTATTTTCGTAACCTCTCATATTAGAGCAGAAAATTGCCTACCTATTGCTGGCTTTATTGGGTTTGTTTTGGCCTGCAGCAAAATTCCAAGTAAAGCATATAACAATTGCATTAGGTTGAAATTCTTCGCCATTGATTGGCTGAGAAAAGTAGGCCAAAAGATGGAGCTCTATAGAAAAGGATTGCGAGACTTTCTTATGATTAACGTCCAGCTTTTGTTTGTCTTATTTCTTTAATGGCATTTCAACTCCTTAAGGGTTATTAAATGCCTAAATTTAATTCCTAATCATCATCATTATCATCATGTCGTACCGGCAGTACGGATATCTGTAACAATTTCCCGCCAGCACTCCCTATCAGTCATCCTCTGTGCAGTATCAAGAAACCGCACTGAGCTTATCGATGAAACTATTTGCTGGTCGGTTGGTGGGTTGTATTTACGGCATGTCAACCCCTGTTGGGTTATTTTATGACGAAGACTTTTTGTTTTATTAATTCTTGAAGGTAATTAAATTTTAAAGACAACGACAATAATTTATAGGGGATTTTGCTACAGATCATCTAACCCCAACCATAAGACCATGTCTAGTTGGTTGGTTGGATTTTATGGCATGTCAACCATTGTTGGGTTATTTTATGCTGAAACTTTTTATTTTATCAATTCTTGATTGGTATCGAATTTGTTTTTAAAGGCACTTTTTTAAATACGTTTTTTCAATTTCTGTTTTTAATTAATTCATAGATGGGACCCTAAAACGTACTACCTCACACACTCTAGGAGTACTGCTGTTGAAGGGATTCTCCACACGTCCCAGAGCTCCAAAATTGGAACTGTTGAGAATTTTCAGCATATAAGGTGTGTGTTAAAAGCCCACTCCTACTTATAGACTAGGCCACAATCATGTGATCTATCTCTTGGCCAATCACTGGCAGTACTCTGAGGTTGATACAATACTTCAACCAACCCTACTGGACATAATTACTTTGACCTTCGTTGACGACGGACTAGGATTAAATCACTGGACCTTTACCAATACGCAGGATAGGACTTATACGCTTACCAAAGGATTCCATAACACAGGACTTTCTTATGACCCTTTACAACTGGCCAAGGATGGCATTTAAAAACTTTACAGGAACTTCACCATTAGATGCAGTTTAACTTCATACCTACGACACTGTCTTTGCTGCACAGTCCGCTCTCGTTTGCCCGTGTACAGGTTTCCACAAAAAAAAAACTTGCAATAGAACCTGCTCAATTTTATGGTTTCAAGTAATCATTCCGGTTTTATAGTCGCTGGCAAAAGTATGCGCCCTCTGGGTGTAAGTGTTTAAGTTTTAATGTAATAAAATATATTAATTTAGAAAGACTAACGAAATTAAATATCAACGAACATAAAAAATATACACTTATTCTAATGTAATTTTAATTGATTTCTATATAAGATTAAATATATGATTTCTTTTGATACGCTTGAGTAAAACATGATAGTGTTAGAAATCAGTAACAGCAAATAATTATTTATTAAAGTCAGTTTGTTAAAATCATTATGCAAACTAGTACAAAATAAGAAACAACCTCCGGACGATGTAAAAATAGATTTTTGAAACATATTGTCTGAGGGGTGGGAGTAAAAAATTCAATGTCAGCGAGTTTGTACCCTAAGTAAGTAAAATCGTCAAATTCATTAAAGGATTAAAAAATTAAACAATTTGAAATGTAAACTTTAAATATGTATTAAAATAAAACAAACTATATATAGATATATAATACCAGTCATGTATTTATTAAAACTTGTTTTAAAAAACAATGAGGACTGTATAATGTTGCATGTTCAAATTTTGAGTGTATTCTGTTATGACGATTTTGGTAATGTGACGTAAGCAGTGACGTAATTTTTGTTACAGACAAAAACCGGAAGCGAATCTCCATTATTAATAGATAATTCCAACCATATTGTATGTGAATATTTATTTTTGAAAATATAACACATATATCAAGATTTTAAATGCATTAATAATATGGGCAGTTTTGCGGCGTTCTAACTCAGTTAGACTTTAATAGAGATATTGTATATAAATAAGATGCTAATTAAGATTAAATAATGTCTATTTCATAATCGTTGAGAATATAACTTAAATAACTAAGAAAATAGTGACGTCAGTGGAGACGTAGTTTCGGTTCCTTACAGACAATTACATACTCTCCATTATAACAAGATAATCATTTGTTTTTCACACAGTGATTTAGTTTCAATCCAATTTGTTTTGAAAATAAATTAACTATATAGAATTTTGCGATGTCACGTACTTAATTTTTGAACTGCTACAAACATATTTTTGGCTAGAGTTTTGTAATGGTGTTTAGTTTACAATAAGTAATACCTAATAATATCCGTTACAAGTGGCCTCCCATCTGGAGCCCAGAATTTTAATCTCAGTACAGGCTGGAAGCGTTTTGTATTGGTTGACTCTGTTTATCCGGCGACTGGCTTAGAAATTTACGAGTTCACGTGTAATTAGATTCATATTAAGTTTCTAAATTCATCTAGACGATCGACCGGCGTCTGGAAGGTTTATTTTTAGAGTCAGTATTAAGCTGTGTCCAAAGGTTGGAATTTAAAGAACGCTGGGATTCTACGTGAGAAGTCTGTGAAAGTGAAAGAGAGAGAGAGAGAGAGAGAGAGAGAGGAGAGAGAGAGAGTAGGAGAGAGAGAGAGTAGGAGAGAAAGAGAGAGAGAGGGGGAGAGAACGGGGGGAGAGAGTGGGAGAGAGAGAACGGGAGAAAGAGTGGGAGAGAGAGTGGGAGAGAGAGAGAGAGAGAACGAGAGAGAGAGAGAGAGAGAGAGAGAGAAGAGAAGCCGGAGAGAGAGAGTAGGAGACTGAGAGTGGAAGAGAGAGACAGAACGGGAGAGAGAGAACGAGAGAGAGAGAGAGAGAGAGAGAGTAGGAGAGAGAGAGAGAAAGAGAGAGAGAGAACAGGAGAGAGAGAACGAGAGAGAGAGAGAGTGGGAGAGAGAGAGAACGAGAGAGAGTGAGAGAGAGAGACTGGGAGAGAGAGAGACGAGAGAGAGAGAGAGAACGAGAGAGAGAGAGAGAGAGAGAGTGAGTGGGAAGGAGAGAGAGGGAGAGGGTGGGAGAAAGAGAGAGAGTGGGAGGGAGAGAGAAAGGAGAGAGAGAGTGGGAGAGAAAGTGGAAGAGAGAAGAGAAGGGAGAGAGAGACTAGAGAGAGAGAGAGAGAGTGGAGAGAGAGAACGGGAGAGAGAGAGAGAAAGTGGGAGAGAGATAGGAGGTAGAAAGAGAGAGAAGAGAGAGAGAGAGAGAGAGAAAGAGAGAAAGAAAAGAAAGAGAGAGAGCGAGAGTGATTTAAATCCACGATTTACGAGGAGTAATCAATCATATTGTCCGTCTAGCACTCAATATATAACGTTGCTTGTCTATTGATCTTAACGGCATGTCAACTGGTCTTGGATTAATTCAAACAAACGGGATGAATGGTTGGTGTATTAAACAATGAGATTTATTGTGCAAGTTTTTATCAGCTTAATTACAAATAGACTTAATAGTATTCAATATATATATATATAATATATATATATAATATATATATATATATATATATATATCAACCAACCCCTGTGCAATAAATATAAATATTTACAATAAATACACATGTGTGTGTGTGTGTGTGTGTGTCTGTGTGTGAGGAAAAGTTATGAAAAAATGAATAACGAACACAGACAATTACATTCAATTAATATTTCGCCTCTGTTGGTTATAGAGCACTGGTTCCCAACTTTTTTTTTTTTATTCCCGCACCCTTAAAAGAGTTTTCTCTGACCTCGCACCCCTACAATTTATCATCATCATCATGTCGCGCATGCAGCACGGATATCCATGACAATCTTTCACCAACCCTTCCCTATCATTCATTGCACCTGGGAGCTCCTCTGCGGAGCAACCAGCATCCTCACATAGCTGGTCAATGTAGGTCCTTGCTGGGCGCCCCACACTTGCATGTACATGTGTTGGCTTCCATAGGAGAACGTCGCTTATGAGTTCATCCTTGCTTCTCCAGCAGTGTCCTGCATGTCTTGTCCGTCTCACTCGGATGGTTTGTGAGATGGGGGGCAGGTGACCGTACAGCTGTTTCCTCGTGGGGTGCTGCCTCCACGCCATACTACAGTTTTATCAAAATATCAGATATATTCCACTCTCTAAATAATAATAATAATAATAATAATAATAATAATAATAATAATAATAATAATAATAATAATAATAATAATCTGAAATAAAGAAACGAAAATATAAATAATATAATTACAAAAGAAAAAAAATTAATCTAAATTTGAACGGACGCTTTTCGCACCCTCTGGAATGAGCAACCCTGGTCGGGAACCCCTATTATAGAGGCTTCATCAGATGAAGCCTATAAGATGAGTATATTTCCTTCAGACCACACGCCTCCTCGCAACAGGTATAAGGTTTTGGTATTTTAAAGGAAATAATTGCACAGCAAGAGAATTATTTTTTGAGGATCTTTTAATCAAGAAATAAAGAGATATTGGTATTTGCCTTTCCCGAAATGTTCGATCTGTTTTATATCGATTCCAGGATAAAAAGATCGATTCCATCCAGAAATCGTTCCAGCTGAGCGAGGCATGATGACTGATGAAAAAAAATTAAAAAATATTTGTGGGTGGGGGTCGAAGAAAAGAAAAGAAAGGCTGGAATTGTAGGACGCTTGCTGTAGAGCAATACTTAAAAAGTAATTTTGAATTTGCCAATGTGGTTTGGAGTTCAAGATCGATCAAGGACATAAAACTCATCGAAGGAGTACATAGGACAGCTACTAATGTTCTCTATATTTACCAACTCCACCGCACGTGTAGGATATGACACAGTCAAATTCTTAAGCAGAGTTTAACAGGTTTGAATTCAGAGTTTTCCTTCTCTTAGACTGGTTGCCAAACCAAGATTAAAGAGTCCGGTCTGGCCTACTATTTATCCATAGCTGGAGTGAGAATAGTTTGATTCATACTTTTCACAAGGGTATTAGTGCTCTGTGAAATGCAAACAGCCTCGTCCAGGAAATGAATTTTAGATATACACAAAACTTAAAATTTTAGTATACAAAAAATAAGCGGTCTTCTTCAGGGCAAGATATTTTGATATTTTAATGTTTTTAATATCAAAATATTTTGCGCTGAAGAAGACGGTTTTTTGTATACTTAAATTTTATAGTTCTCTATTATTATCATTTTATTTTAATTTTATATTTAAAATAATACAAAATAGAACACAATGTATACAAGAAAAAACTCTTGGAGGAAACACGTCTCGGCATTTCAATAAATAATTTTTATCCATACAACATTCTCTTTCCATTTATCTTTCAACATAAATGTCGGTTTCGCTTCCGTTTTTTCTCACTTCCACACACTAACACACACACACACACACACACATATATATATATATATATATATATATACACACACATATATATATATACACACACACACACATATATATATATATATATATATACATATACATACACACACACAACACATATATATATATATATATGTTCAAAATGTAAGGCTAAACGATATATAATATATTAATGATTTGAAGGCAATGACTGATATATATGCAACACACACACACACACATATATATATATATATATATGTGTGTGTGTGGTGTGTGTGCAATATATATCAGTCATCCACAGACACGTGTTTCGAAGTTTACTTCTTATCAGTGCGGCTCGATTTTTTAACAGCTACCTCTAGCCGGAATCGAAACCCGACAGAATATTCGTCTACCAAGTTCCTTACCCTTGCGTCTATCAGCGGCCGTCAGTGTAGGGTGAACAATTAATTTCTACATAGTTTACGGCGGTATGTTTTTACAATCACCAGAGAACTCATAACTGTAAACAGACGGGTAACGGCTAATGCCTAACGTTACAATTAATGTCCCCGCATAGTGCTCAACCATGGGAGTGGGGGATTTTTTTTCATATCTTCCTCTCGACATATCTATCCCATTAAACATGTAGATATTCGCGTTAAGACTTGTAAGTCAGTATCTGTACTTTAGAGTCTTTTGAGAGCTCATGAATAGGAGTTAATTATTAATTACGATGTTTAATTCATCATTTTCGTAGTAAAGATGATTATCATCTATCAAGATGTGGAAGTCATTATGTATGTACTAGAGTGATGCAAAGTTTTGGTATGTTTTGGTACGTAATTGTTTAAGGTTGGTTGGTTGGGTTTTATGGCATGTCAACTCTTGTTGGAATATTTTATGCCGGAGACGTTTTATTTTATTCATTCTAGATGGGCTTTTAATTTTTCTAAACTCAATTTTTAAACACATTTTTGGAAACTAATTTTCTTTCTATTTAACCAATAGGTGGAACCCTAAATTATACTACCAATGCGGGTCAGAGTGGACCTGTGAGCATTTGCGAGGAAGGGGTATTCCACACTCCCCAAAGCTCAAAAATTGGAACTTCACCATTTTATGCAGTTTGACGTCATAACCAGGACACGTATATATATATATATATATATATATATATA
>CM042157.1:96252847-96260347 GCA_023376005.1 Doryteuthis pealeii | reverse complement strand
AAGAAGAGAAGAAGAGAAAAGAAGAAGAAGAAGAAGAAGAAGAAGAAGAAGAAGAAGAAGAAGAAGAAGAAGAAGAAGAAGAGAAGAAGAAGAAGAAGAAGAAGAAGAAGAAGAAGAGAAGAAGAAGAAGAAGAAGAAGAAGAAGAAGAAGAAGAAGAAGAAGAAAGAAGAAGAAGAAGAAGAAGAAGAAGAAGAAGAAGAAGAAGAAGAAGAAGAAGAAGAGAAGAAGAAAGAAGAAGAGAGAAGAAGAAGAAGAAGAAGAAGAAGACCTACACTAATTATTTTCAATTTGTCTGTTTCGTCGCACACAGACATTTATTAAGCCCAGTTTCATCTTATACAAGGCCACAAAAATGGAGTACTCAGAGACCCCAATAATAATCTTCGACGTGTATCTTTATGCCAAAGCGCCCATAAGTACTTTCACTCTCTCAAAAAATTACTGTTACTAGTACAATTGTGGTATACTAAAATCACGGAGCGCATCTATATATAAAGAAGTCATGTGTGTTTTGGAATGTACGTATCGACTTATCACTCAGGAAAGAGATGCTATCGAGCATTAAAAGTGTGCTGATACTTTAATATCTATTAAAAATGGAGATTGTCTGTATTTCTGTCTGTAACAAAAACTACGTCATTGCTGTACGTCACAGATTACGTCACAATATTCTTATGCTATATACACCCAAAATTTGAGTAAGCAATTCTAAAAATTGTTTTTTTACTCTCGTCCTTTTTTTTTACAAGAAGTTAACTAAAAAGTTTACAAATAAATAAATACCTACGATTTGGTGTAAAATTGATGTGGAAAATATTCAGAATAATTGTTTGATTATTACATGCACGCAACATTTTATTTGAGAGGAGACAGGGCTCAGTTTTCATTTCAAATTGTTTTAATTTTTTTTACTCCTTTAATAAATATGAGGATTTTGCTTACTTATGATACAAACCCTCTGACATTGAATTTTTAACTCCGACCCTCACAGGCAATGTCTTTAAAAATTTAATTTTTACGACGCCCGGACGGTGTTTTCTGTTGCTAATGTTTATAATAAAGAAAAGTACAAAATTTAGTTTTTGATTTTTACCGAAAAAGGAATATAATTCAATAAAAAAAATCAATCGATTTGTGGAACTTTTCATAGTTCTTCATTTGTAAGTTCAAAAAATAAAAACGAATGAATTTTTTTTTCACTGTAACTCAACAGACAATAAAGAACTGAATTTCTGTCATATGCATATTTAGCTAACAGTAAAACAATCATAGGAAGCATATAGTGGTTTGAAGGCATTTTATTGACAATTAAGGCGATAAGAAAGCGTATTTTTATCGACAATGTAAATATTTAAACCCCCCCTTTTTAAAATATCTTTTCTTTCAATATTTTTAATTTACTTTAATTCAAAATAAATGTCAGGTCTTTTAAATAAATATGACTGAGTTTCGAAAATAAAAATGACATCACTCCATATTTTCAACAATTGTAGACCCTGGTGGCTAGTTAGTCCAATTCTGGACTTGCAGATGCGGTCATACACATTGCAAGGGAAATTCCCATCTGCATTTGGTGGTTCATGACGACGAGACGCAACCCTGCTAATCTCGATATTGATCCACTTAGCTCCTGTGCGACACGCGTCTCACTAACCCTGTCTGCTGGAGACCAGATCTTCCTCGCTTGAAGGTGTGATGTTGCATTTCTTCTTATTCACCCATAGATAGTTGAGAATTATAAAAACGTAATGGTCAATTATTTAGCTGAGGCGAGGACACTCATAAGAAATTAGAATTTGGCAGATAAGCAACATTAGATAATCAGGATTTACATTCTGCATTTTATCTTTGGATGATTTGGATGGTCTCATTCTTAACCAGAGGGTGTTGCACGATGATAACGGTCGTACCATTAAAAAACACAAGTATTAATATATGGCTTAGGCTCTCTATTCTTTTTGGCAACCAGTTCATACTGAATTCAAAATCACTTCTAATATTTGGGCCAGTAATGTGGATAGTAGTAAGATTGGGGTACTTACTACTCGCATAAATCCCAAATGGGTTTGAATGGGCTCTTTAGCCTTGGTCGGCAACCCATCAACCCAAGGAGAAGTCTGACACAAAACCTCTGCTGCCTTTGAAGGAAAGCCTAGGGGAGTAAACCGCGAAAATAAATCAGGTGCCGGAGTCCCTAAAGGTGGTGTGAGGCTGAACTCCAGTGCTACCCATAAACTTCTGCGACACTACCGTTGCCAAACTGCATGGGTCCCTTACCTTTCCTTTGGATCACAGCGGCAGTGTGAGAGGGGGGATTTGCTGCATGGGCAACAGCTCACCCTCCATATGAACCCACCCCGGCTATGTAGTTCAATGTTAACAAAAAAATGAAAAGCCCTTGACACTACTCGGATGGATGCCAACCAAAAAGGTGGAAAAAGATCCATTTCATTAAGTTTCGAGATGTTGGAATCAGTCGTGTTGAGTTCTAAAATGAATGTGGCCGGTGCCGTGGGGAAATAGTTATCTTCGACGGAAAAGTATACTGTTCAAATCCTTGATAAGGCTGGTTGCTGTAACATAGCGCAAAGATCTTTGGGGAATATATGAATCCAAATAATTGCATTTCACTTAGCGCTAATACCCTTGGGAAAGGTATGAATTCTACTCTCCCTCCAGCTATGGGTAAATAGTAGGTCAGACTGGGCTCTTTAACCTTGGTTAGGCAACCGGTCTAGGAGAAGGAAAACTCTGAATTCAAACTTGTCAAACTCCGCTTAAGAAATTGACCTTGTGTCGCATCCTGCTCGTGCGGAGGGGTTGGTATATATATATATATATATATATATATATATATATGAATCCAAATATTCTCCTAAGTTTTGGGTCGGCTGGGGCGTTAGAATGCACCGACTGCACCTCTGCAGAGGGGTAAGACTCCCCAATGGGGCCACCTGTTGGCCGTGGGTGGCGACCCGTGATGCTTAAGGATAGAGCCCAGGTGGATGAGCAGTTCATGACATGCAATACTCCACTTTGGCACTATCTTGGGCTAGACGGGCGGTCGGAGAACCCCCTCCGATCAATCGGCTGGTCACGTCAAGCCCTAGCACCTATATGATTTTCCCAACCCTATTGCCCTTATGGCAAGCCCCAACCCTTTTTATCATATGGGTGCTAGAAGGCGGTGGCTGCGGGTCTACATGTCCTGGGAATGACGTTAAACTCTATCTGATGGTGAGGTTTCCAGTTTTAGAGGTTTGGGAATGTGGAGCACCCCTTCATCACCATTGCTCCCTGGTCCATTCTGACCCGGAGTGGTAGTACCTGTTAGGGTCCCATCTATGGGTTAAATAGAAAAACGTATTTATAAAAAATTGTATTATCCATTAAGAATTGATTTATTTCAAAACTTTATTGGCATTAAATGACCCACTGAGGTTGATATGCCGTAAAACAAAACAACCAAAAAAAAAAAAAAAAAAAAAACCCCTAAGTTTTGGGAAATGTATGAATCTATGGGTAAATAGTGGGACATACTGTGCTTTTTAAGAGGAATAGCGCCACGTGAAATTAGCAGAAATTTCTGGACATCTTTGATCGCATTTAGTCATCTGCATATTATCGAAAATTGATCAGCTCAAGGAATCGTCTCGTACGGTGTCAGCATGAATCTTCTTAGTACCAGGTGTTCTTGAATCATGACCCATCGATCATTGTGGGATTTAAGGTGTTATCGGATATCAATAGCGGACTATGGGAAATAGTAACCTAGTTAGGGGATTAATCACACAAAAAGCTGTTCACAGGTCACGACCCCGAAGGCATTTTGAGCAAGGCTAGAAATACCACCTGAGTGGAATTTATATATATATATATATATATATATATATATATATATACAGATTTATAAGAGACAATATTGCTGATAAATCAAAGTAACTCAATGAATTAACCCAATAGAGGGATGGAGAGAAAAAGAAAATGGAAGAGGAACCCATATATATATATATATATATATATATATATATATATATATATAAATCATCATCACCATCATACGTGCAAGCAGCACGGATATCCATGACAGTCTCTTGCCAACCTTCACTATCGCTCATTGGCTCCTCCGCGCGACATCCAGCATTCTGGGCGACCCACACTAGCATGCCCATGTGTTGGCTTATGAGCTCGTCCTTGCTCCTCCAGCAGTGCCCCGCATGCCTAGTCCGTCTTAATCGGACGGTTTGTGAGATGGGGGTATGTGGCCATACAGCTGTTTCCTTGTTGGGTGCTGTTTCCACGACTTGTTCAAGACTGCACGCAGCATTATTGGGCAGGTCCCATCCAACTTATGTATATATATATATATATATATATATATATATATATAATATATATATATATCCTATGCTATGCACGATTTACAGAACAGTGTTATATGTAATCTGCAGACTAAAGTGGGCCATAATATACGAGGTATGTTAGAAAAGTTCCAGGCTGGAGTCACTAAAGATGTGAGGGGCGTCATCCACTAAGTGTTCTTGCCACAGGGCCAGACGATCAACCAGCATGTCTACAAAATATACTGCCGGGTTTGCTTCGTTCAGTGTGCGTGAAGAGGCGAGAGATATGACAGGACAATTCGTGGGTGCTTCACCAAGACAACGCACCTGCCCACACTGACCTGAGTATCCGAGAGTTCCTGGCACAGAAGAACCTCACTGTGCTGGAGCAACCTCCCTACACGCTGACCTGGCACCATATGATTTTTTCCTCTTCACCAAGCTCAATGGGGTCATCAATGGAACCCGTTTTGAGGATGTGCACGACATCAAAAAGGCCTTGACGACAGAGCTACAGAGAATCCCTAAGAATCCTTCCAGTAATGCATGCAAGCGTGGCAGAGAAGGATGGGAAAGTGCATTAGACTCCAGGGAGATTACTTTGAAGGGGATAACTTGTAGTTCGTAGTTAGGATTTGAAATATTATTTTTTTGTGCGACCAGTACTGGAATATGAATAACAGAACTGGGGTATATTCGTGGAGTTCGGTCCCGGCCTCCTACCTCAAAAACCGCTAGCCGGTGGCTGCTGAAAAAAACAACACCAGCTACAATTGAAGTCCGTAGCCGAAGCGGTGTTACTTGAAAAAAAAACTAGGTTTAGGGTTAGGGTTAGGGTTGGGGTTTAAGGTTAGTTTAACGGGAAAATGAATAAATAATTTGGGCCCTTTTTTTCTGGGTCACTCTGTATACAGGAAGACCCAGAAAAAACAGAACCGACACATTTTGTATTAAAACTGTTAATTTTAACTAGGGGGGTATTAGGTTTAGGGTTAGGGTTAGGATTGGAGTTGGATTTTCGGGAAAAACGCCCTAAGTTTGTTCTATTTTTATGTTTCTTTTTTCAAGTTACACCGCTTTGGCTACGAACTTCAATCGTAGCTGGTGGGGTTTTTTCAGCAGCCACCGGCTAGCGATTTTTTAGGCAGGAGTCCGGGACGGAACTCCGCGAAGAGTACACAGAACCTGGCTATTATATGTGACTTAGAGAACGCTGTTATTATATGTGTTATAGATAAAAATGAGAAAGAAAGAACAGACGGAATAAATGGATGAAAAACTGAAACGTACTTCAACTAATTCCTTTTTATCAGTCTCTATATTATTCATATTTCGCCTTACTCAAACATACAAGATACGCGGGAGTTTTTATATCTTCTTTCGGGATCAATAAGACTATGAAAAGTTAATGTGGACATTCTTAGACACGGCTAAGGCTAAACACATTTCTTGTATATCAGACGAACCTGATAAGACGAATATCTCGAAGAGTCCGCCAAAGAATCTACGAGAGACGATGGAGTAGTGTCCACTTTTTTTAACTGCGTAGCCTGGGTGGGTTTATATGGAGGATGAGCTGTTTCCCAGGCAGCAAATCCCACCTTTCTACACTGCCGCTCTGATCCAAAAGAAAGTTAAGAAGCCAATGCAGTTTGGCAGCGGTAGTGTGCAGGAGTTGCTGGGTAATACTGGAGTTCGGCATGACACCTTGTTCGATTATTGCTCAGTTCTTTCTTTGGCACTTTGTCTGCTATTCATTTCATTCCTTTCCCACCGGGGATTTTGGTGCTTGCTGAGAGTCTGATTCCCTGGGTATGACATTAAACTCTATCTAGAGATGAAGTTCCAGTTCTGGAGCTCTGGTGAATCTGGAGTACAC
The DNA here is from genome assembly GCA_023376005.1 of Doryteuthis pealeii. Lineage (NCBI taxonomy): Eukaryota > Metazoa > Mollusca > Cephalopoda > Myopsida > Loliginidae > Doryteuthis > Doryteuthis pealeii. The sequence continues at coordinate 96,254,124 of CM042157.1, read as the reverse complement.
CTTCATCACCATTACTCCCAGGTCCACTCTGATCCGTGAAAAAAAAAAGAGTTTAAAAAACAAATTGAATACCCATCTAAAATGAATAAAACAGAAACGTCTTCGGTATAAATTGACGCACTGGGTTGACATGCCGTAAAATCCAACCAACCGAACCAACATTTTGATTGTTACGCTGTTGGTAGATGGTGATGAAGGGGGATGTACATTCCCCAAACCTCCAGAACTGGAACCTCACCATAAGATAGAGTTTAACGTCATTCCCAGGACAATAAGACCCTCAGTGACCGCCTTATAGCATATTTTAATCAGTTTATTATAAGCCCCGTCGGCAGGACAGTGTGATTTATAAGTTCATATAATTCTGTATTGATTTCCTTGTTGGACACATGGCGCAGCGATGTAGGAGTTGTTAATACAGTTCTGAAGTGACAATCATCTTTAGATTGGGGGTTCACTCCTGACCAAGGGAAACCGCTTCTAGTACATTTAATTTTTAATTTATCGACATTTTTTTTTACTTTTTCTTTTTCATTTTTCTTTTTTTTTCGCAAAATATATAAAACCACTTGCTCTCCTCTGTAACAATTATTTCAAATGTTTTATTAAACTTACATCGATCAACTGTGTATGGATACTGAATGCCGTGTAGAGGAATTGCCTGTTGCAATGACCGATTGTGACAAGTAGTGGGTGAGAGACAGACAGACAGAGACAGAGTCATGGGAATCCATAATGTCATCGAGACTTGATGATGATGATGATGGTGATGATGATGATGATGATGATGATGATGATGATGATGATGATATGATGATAATACATTTCATTTTTACTTTAGCAACATTTTCTTTATTTTTTATTTTTCTATTTTTATTTTTCACTCCGAGGCCAAAGTGAACCTGGGAGTAATGATGAAGTGATACTCCACATTCCACAAGCTCCAGAACTGGGACTTCACCGTCAGATAGAGTTTAACATCATACCCAGGACAGTAAAATCCTCTATCACATATATAATAAAAAAGGGTTGCGGCATGCCTTAAAGTAATAGGGTTTGGACAATCATATAGATGCTAGCCGTTTGACCGACCGACAAGCCTAAGTAAGGATGCTAATAATGACAGTTATATAATACTTGTTATTTTTTAATTTAACAGCACTTTCTGATATATCCGGAGATGTAGATATACCAAATCGATAACAAAACAGTGAATATGTTAACAATAACAATATTTGTTTTATTTATTCTCACTGACAGGGAATACAGTGGAATGG
>CM042157.1:96215347-96245347 GCA_023376005.1 Doryteuthis pealeii | reverse complement strand
CTATTTTTCTTTTTTTCTTTTTCTTCTCTTTTCTTTTTTCTCTCTTTTTTCTCTTTTTCTCTCTTTTATTTTTTATTTCTTCTCCTTTCTTATTTATTTTTTTATTCCTTCTCTGGATTATTTTTTTTCTTTCTTTCATACCAGCACAATTTTTTTTTTTTTTTTTGCAATTAAAAATAAATAATTCAAACCTAAAAATCCTCGTATTGATTTAAAATTAGAATTCAGACCAAAAAAAGAAATCCAGTGGGATTCGAACCTGCACCTGACAAGACTACAGATTTACCCAACGCATTAGCCAATCAAACAATGGCTCCAACATTTTGAAAATTTGAATCGCCTCTCTTTACAGACGCTAGTCTCCATTGATTCATCGCTCAATTTAAATTCCACGCTCGTATCATTAGCTGGATAATATTTTTATCTTCTTGTCGGATTATCATTGTCTGTCATGGGCGCCTTGTCTAATGTAACTGTTAGTGAGTTAGATTAGCAGATCCCGGATGCCCTCTACAGTCGACTGGGCTAAACTAAACTAATTTGAATACATTATTAATAGTGTGTCATGTGATGCAGCGGTTAGTGGGGTAGACTAGCAGACCGTTGTTAGTGAGTTCAATTCTTGCAGACTGTCCCATACTGCTGGGTTTGTATCAAATTGGAGGTGCGTGATGTAATGGGTAGAGTTGTAGGAAATGGACTTGTCGACCCGAGTTCAAATCCTGGACGAATCTACAGTTCACATCCGCTAAATAAACCTTGAAAAAGTTTGAATCAACTATCGGCTCCCTCCAGCTATGGGTAAATAGTAGGGCAGACTGAGCTATTTAACCTTGGTTTAGGCAACCAGTCTAAGAGAAGGAAAACTCTGAATTTAAACCAGTTAAATCCCCTAGGGGTGGTCAACTACTACAATAAGCTCAGTCATAATTAGTGGCCTATTCCACTAATCTGGGTTATAAGCAATAGAAAGATTATATATATATATATATATATAATATAGTTAGTGTGTGTGTGTGTGTGTTGTGTGTGTGTGTGTGTGTATGTGTACTCCATTTTTTGGTGACTTTGCTACACGCGACAGTAGAAGTAACAACAAACAAATGTGCTTGGATATGGCCTTAGCCGACAATTTTGGGAGAATATGTGCTTAATTGAAGTCATACCTAATTTTTGAAATTAAATTGGTTGATAATTAATGAATTAGGCGGCAATATCTAATTAATTTTTCAAAATTAGGTATGACTTCAATTAAGCACATATTCTCCCAAAATTGTCGCTAAAGCATATCAAACATTGTTTGTTTGTTTACTTCATATATATATATTATATATAATATATATATATATATATATAGAGAGAGAGAGAGAGAAGAGAGGGGGAGATAGGGGGGGGGAGGGAAGGAGGGGGAAAGTAATAGTAGGAGCAGTTGATCTTTCACTTTTTTCAAAATATCTAAATTCTCTCAGTGAAAAGTTTTGTTTGTATAAAATACTGAAGCCAAAACAAGATCTCTTACTTTCATGATTGTTTGAGGAAATAGCATCAAATATCGCCAACAAAAATGCACTAAAAAATCTCGTTTGTCCAACATTTAGCCTAGAATTCGTTTGAAAATTTAGCAATTTCAATTTTAAACTTTTCTGTTTTAAATATTGAAATTTCTAAATGGTGGCCATTTTAAATGAACGAATAAATATAAACTAGAATTGAATTGAAAATATGTTCCCATCCTCACCGACATTTTTGATATGCCTCTTTTTACCTAATAATTAAGCTGTTCCAGGGATAACATTAAAAGATGAAATATTTTTTCCCTCAAACGAGGCAAGTTTTGACAAAAATATTTTGTGTGGTAATTCTTTAAGTTAATTTGTAACTTTTCGCCACAATGGGAGACGTTACATTCAAAATCGACCTAACCTAACGTAACAGTGATGTATAAATTAGCACGGATTTTTTTTAAGGAGGAATGTAAGAATTACATGTAGATTAGAATGGAAAAGATTTAGGATGAATCAGCACCGCCCATAGCATTTTTCTATTGGATGAGACGTGAGACTTGGCGAAGTGGGAAAGAGGAAGAGTGAGAGGTGAGAATGTTTAGGGGAGTTTGGAAAGAATGCGTCGACTGAGTGAGATGAGTTTTCTTGCGGGGAGAATAAAAATCTAACGAGAACAAGTCACCTTGTTTATATTTAAAAACTATAAATGGCACAAGGTGAGATGTCTTCCAGTACCCTAAGTTGGTTTCCAGACTCCAAACATCAAGGTAATTGTCAGCATTGTTCTCCTATGATGGTGATGGGACTAGGTTCATATTGGAGTTTCTAGTCGAATAGATTTATAATAGCCAATGGCGGTTTTGTAAAGTTTTAATTTCTTTGAATATATATATATATATATATTATATATATATATATATATATATTGGAAAAAGGAGAAACGGTAATTTTCACCTTTTAGTTGGCTAAATTCCTAGCATAAAATTGTGCGTGCGCATTATCTGAAATGAACTTAATTGTTATTAGAACACAATTTTATGATGTGTTTTGGTGTTAAAGCATGTAGTTGTATTGTTTTCGAAAGTTACTAAGATTTGTGTATTTCGCACGGACACCTTTCAAAATGGCTCTGGGCTTGTTTCAAGTGAAAGTCAGTTGGCTAAATTCCTAGCATAAAATTATCTGAAATTTAACTTAACCTTGTTATTAGAACACATTTTATGATATTTTTGTGTTAAGCATGCAATTGTGTTGTTTTCGAAAAGTTTCTAAGATTTGGTTATTTCGCACGGGAGACTTTTCAAATAGCTACCGCTTATTCAAAGTGGAAAGTCATGGGAGGTTACTCTAATTGCCTTATTAGCTAAGGAAATTTTAGCCAACTAAAGGTGAAATTAACCGAGAACTGAGAAGTGTTTTTTTATTGCTTCAAATTGGCCCTTGGTTATGGTTCATAAGCCCTTAAAATTATTAGCATAATTGAAATAACACAGTCGTTGTTTTATATCTCCCACCAATGTTGTGCCATTGGTGCGGCTTTTTAAAGAAAGCAAATAACGAATTGGAATTGTTATTCTAGATGATGGTGAAACGAGGGTTGTTGATAATATTAAAGTTTGCATTTGAACGCTTGTTTTCTCGTCGTTTTGACGGATAATATCCAGATGTCGCTGATGGCCGGTCAATAGCAAAAGACGTAAGAAGAAGAAGAAGAAGAATAAGGATAGAAGAAGAAGAAGGAAAGAAAAAAGAAGATTAGGATAGAAAAGAAGAAGAAGAAAGAAGAAGAAGAAGAAGAAAAAAGATTAAGGATAGAAGACAGAAGAGAGAATTAAGAAGAAGAAGAGAAGAAAGGAATAGAATAAGAGAAAGAAGAAGAAGAAGAAGAGAAGAAGAAGAAAGAATTAGGATAGAAGAAGAAGAAGAAGGAAGGAGAAGAAGAAGAAAGGAGAAGAAGAAGAAGAAGAATTTAGATAGAAGAAGAAGAAGAAGAAGGAACGAATAGAGATTAGGATAGAGAGAAGAAGAAGAAAAGAAGCAAGAAGCAGAAATGAAAATTAAGGAATGAAGAAGAAGAAGAAGAAGAAGAAGAAAGAGAGAAGAGAAGAAAGAAGAAGAGAAGAAGAGAAGAAAGAAAGAATTAGAAAGAAAAGAAGAAAGAAGAAGAAGAAGAAATAATTAAAGAGAGTAAGAAGAATGAAGAAGAAGAGAAGATAAGAAGAAGAAAAGAAGAAGAATGATACGAAGAAGAAGAAAGAAGAAGAAGAAGAAGAAAGAAGAAAGAAGAATTAGGATATGAGAGAAGAAGAAGAAGAAGAGAAGAAGAACGAAGAGATAGAAGAAGAAGGAGAAGAAGAAGAGAAGAAGAAGAAGAGAAGAAGAAAGTAGACAGAAGAAGAACGAAGATAAGAAAAGATTGAAGAAAGAAGAAGAAGAAAGAAGATAGAGAGAAGAAGAAGAAGAAGAAGAAGAAGAAAGGATAGAAGAAGAAGAAGAAGAAGAAGAAGAAGAAGAAGAAGAAGGATAAAGTAAGAAGAAAGAAGAAGAAGAAGAAGAAGAGAAATGAAATTAAAGAAGAATAAGAGAAGAAAGAGAATAGAAGAAAAGAAGAAGAATAGAAGAAGAATGAAAAAAGAAGAGAAGAAAAAAGAAGAAGAAGAAGAGAAAGAAGAAGAAGAAGAAGAAAGAGAGAAGAAATGAAATTAAAAGAAGAAGGGAAGAGGAGATAGAAGAAGAGACAGAAGAAGAATGAAGATAATAAGATCAGAAAAGAACGGAGAAAGAAGAAGAAGAAAGAATTAGGATAGAAGAAGAGAAGAAGAAGAAGAAGAAAGAAGAAGAATTAGAGAAGAGAGAGAAGAAGAAGACGAAGAAGAAATTAGGATAGAAGAAGAAGAAGAAAGAAGAAAGAAGAAAGAAGAAGAATTAGATAAAAAGAAGAAGAAAAGAAGAAGAAGAAGAAGAGAAAAGAAGAATTAGATAAGAGAAGAAGAAGAGAAGAAGAAATTAGAAGAAGAAGAGAAGAAGAAGGAAGAAAGAAGAAGTAAGAAGAGAAGAGAAAGAAAAGAAGAAGATAGAATAGAAGAAGAAGAAGAAGAAGAAAGAAATAGAAGAAGAAGAAGAAGAAGAATTGGAAAAGAAGAAGAAGAAGAAAAGATAAAGAAGAAGAAGAAGAATTAGGATAGAAGAAAGAAGAAGAAGAAGAAGAAAAGAGAAAGAGGAATGAAATTAAAGAAGAAGAAGAAGAAGAAGAAATGAATTAAAGAAGAAGAAGAAGAAGAAGAAGAAGAAGAATAGGAAGAAGAAGAAGAAGAAGAAGAAAAGAAGAAAAGAACGAGAAGAAGAAAAGAAGAAGAAGAAGAAATGAAATTAAAGAATGAAGAAGAGAAGAAGAAGAAAAGAAGAAGAGAAGAAGAAGAGAAAAGAAATGAAATTAAAAGAAGAAGAAGAGAAGAAGAGAGAAGAAGAAAAAGAAAAGAAAGAAAAAGAAAGCATTAGGAAGAGAAGAAGAAGAAGAAGAAGAAGAAGAGAAGAAGAAGAAGAATGAATTAAAGAAGAAGAAGAAAAAGAAGAAAGAAGAACGAAGAAGAGAAGAAGAGAAGAAGAGAAGCGATAAAATATTGTTTTTCAAGTTGAAATAAACAACTGATAAGTATTAGGTATATCTATCTACCAGTAATTGAAATACTTATTGGTTTTTTCACATTTGCTCTATATTTATTGATGGAATGGTGGTTGGTTGGTTTTACTGAATTTGAGTATTTTAAACACTTTGCTCTACTATAACCGTTCACAGAAGCTCTTTAACCACTCTGCCAACCACTTACTCTATGATCACAAATTCTATTGTCCCTTACGAGTTCATTTCCTTTAAAAGATCATTTTACGTCGCCCTCTAAGGCACGTTTCTCAACTGGGGTTCTTCGGCAACCCTAATGTCCGCAAAAGGTCCCTAAAGGTTCGCGAGGGTTTTTTTTATTTTGGACTAGTAATAGAAATAATCTTTATTTAGAAATGATGTCTCCCTGAAAAATCTGAACAGATCTGTCACAAACAGTTCACGTTATAGGTATGTGCTCTCACCCAACACTGATATGAGGGCGTGACACAGGACATTTTTATGTGGGCCCAGCCCACAAGCCGAAGCTATGGCTGGTAGTCAACAAAAAATGCGTCGATCCGTCGGCATTCCCCTTGAGGGGGCGCCTCAGGCGCTGGGCAATAAACCAGCCTGCCCCTTTAAATCAAGGGGGCAGGTGTTGCCTGGGGGATAGCCCCCTGGTCGAACGCTGTTAATTTCATTATATGTCACAGCCCCGAAGGCCGTGCTATTAAGTGTTTTAAGATCTTGCAATATATTTTTATATCACTAAGAAATAAAGGTTTACATAATATAGTGTGGTTAATTTGCATACTGGTTTTACCAAAACCGGTTTGATAAATAATTACTTGGTGTTATTGATCTCCAATATTATTGGTTTTTTTTCTCAAATATATTAAATTCAATCTATGAATGATTTTATACAGAAACCAATTAAATATAATTAAAATGAGTGTAATATTTTATAATGCATTCTTATTTAATTTCGTTTGTCTCTGATTTGATATATTTCAGACATTAAATCTTAAATACTTACGTTCTGAGGGTGCATGTTTTATTACTATCTGTAATTGTTACAAATGCCAATGCGCGCAAGAGATAATAGCATTAGAATCCAATTTCACGTATAAAAGCATTAGATGTCGGAATCTCCCCAAGTAGCTAACCTAACCCTAACCCTAATACCCTAACCCTAACACTACTAGTACTGCAAAATGAGCTGTCTTGCCTACGAGTTTATAAAGCGAATAAAATAATTAAAATCTATTATTTAAGGTCAAACCTCTGTTCTAAATCGATAAGAAGTACATAATTGACATCATAAAAAAAAAAAATTATCATACATAGCAATTTATGTTCTAATATAGTTAAAAACGATTTGTTTGTCAATTTTTTTGTCGCGACGCCATTTGTGTTCTTTTTAAGTGGTTTTATTGACTGTTTACATTTTTATCGTAACATTCGACGATTGCAAGAAAAATTCAAAAATCAAGTATATTATCCGATTTTATGAAATTCAGTATTGAATGTATCAATTAATGAATTATAAATGCATTTATGTATTTTATATCAAACTTTCAATTAGTATTTTTTCTATGAAATTAACATAGAAGATTCCATATTAAAAATCGTGAAAGCCCTGAATGTTAAGTTAAAATGTTATATTTTTAGATTCTTGAACATAAATTATATTTAATGCAAACCTTATTTTAGATACATAATAATAATTTTGAAGAAAATTGCTATTGAAAATGACCCCCCCCCCCATTTTTAAGCAGAAAAAAATATACTCGATGTATATTTTTTTCTTTTATAAGATAATTAGCCAATTAAATAATTATCGAAATTTGTAAAAAAAGAATCTTTCAAAACAATTATTATTTATTATTTTTTTTCTACATTTTAGTTTTTCAATTTTCGGGTTACTTATTCTTCCGATAGAAAAGCCACTGTAAATTTTTTTGTTTTGTTCGTATTCAAACTTTCGGTCTTTATCTCATTATTATAAACTGTATTGTACATATAAGACCAAGTCGAAAAAATGTTACGCCCCCACATAAGGGGGGGGAGGTAAAATTAGTGACACTGAAAAAAAATAGAAAGTTTTGAAATAAATAAAATAATGCATTATAAAGTCATTCTTGAAAATAACCTGAAAATTTCATTAAATCGCGATAATTCCCTGATTTTGGTCAAATTATTTTCTGTGGAGGGGGGGGGCTAAAGCTCATTTTGTCAAAAATGCAATTTAGGCTCATTTTGCCAGTACCCTACACTAATCATCCCCTTAGCCAACTCAAAAAGTTGGATATTTTCCTGAAATGTATGCCTTTTATATCGTAAGTAAAGTCGTCGGGAACCCAAGTCGTATCAGCCAGACAGGACGAGACAGTCCTATCCCCTTTTCCATAGCGCTAGACAGCAAGGAGATTGTTTTGGCATGTGAGGTGGGTGCAACAATCTAGCCAACAACTCCTCACTTTACCGCACAGATCACTATACTACTCATACACGGAGTTGGCGAATGGGCTGGGAATCGAACTTGTAGTTCCTAGCTGATGCGCTAGCACGCTTGACTAAGCCAGCCTTTTTTTAATAGTAAGTAAATATATTACCATCGTAATTAATGTTAAAGTCAGACGTTAACTACAGAAAGTAATAAATAATGTAATGAATGTTGGAGTGGTGTTTAGTGTTTGAGCAGAAAGAAATCTAAGTTTCAGTTTAGAGATGATCCTTTATTAGCGACACAGTTCCATTTTTATCAGGCAGTGGCCGCAATTGTTCTTGCTAGATCTAACAGAAAAATTTCCTTCGCACTTTGATCAGTCACGAAAAGCTTTTCAGTAATAACTAGCCTGGTATGTTGGCGGAGTTTGTGTTTGGTTTTGCTTTTGGTTTTTAGGCATATCACCACGGTGAGGTCATTTAATGCAGAAAGTTTGTAAAGATCATAACGATTGTTTGGAAAATATTTGATAATTTTGAAATACAAAACAATAAAATTTAATTCTCTGAGTTTTAAGCAGTCAACCTCATACTTTAGCCATTCGATAGAAATCTACCAGGGGTAATATCAAAAACTCGTTCTACGTTTAAAAACTGCAGGAAACTTTGGTTGTCCTGTATTATGTGGCATACACAAAATATATCTTCATGAAAATATATGTCAAAGGTGTTGCTTATATTTATACTAGAAGTGGCTTACCCGCGGCTCGCCTGGGTAGAGGGGGATTTTTTAAGTTTAGTTTTCGCGATCTATTATTCACTTAGCGAAGGGACCTCACTGGTTGCCCATAAAACACTCAGGAAATAGTAACAATATGTAAGAATTTACCAATCAGATTAACATTTAAAAAAAGATACTAATGATGCAATTAATTTAGGGACTGGACAAAAAATGTACTTCTACGAGTTTTAAAAAGCGAAAATCTAAAATAATTAAATCTATCATTTTAAGGTCAAATTTGATCTAAATCGAGATAAGTAATAACATTGACCATCATTAATAAAAGAAAAATATATCATTACATATGAGTTTATTTTAATAGATTTAACAGGGATTGTTTTGGTCAATTTCGAACGCGATCTCGCCATTTGTCCTCTTTTTCATGGATTTAGGCGCTTGTTTACAATTTTAATGTGAACATTCGCGGATTTGCAAAAAAAAAAAAATTACCAAAAATCAGTATTATCCGATTTTAATGCATTTTCAGATTGATTTATGATTAATGAATTCTTATAATGTAATCAGTAATTTATTTTCAAAACTTAAAATTTAGTAATTTTTGCTATAAATAGAATTAATATACATATAAATCTTAAAAATATCGGATTTTAAGTTTAAAATGTTATATTTTTTAGATTCAGAAATACATATTCTTTTAAGTAACCTTATTTTAGTCAATCAAAGTATAAATCGTTTTGAAGAAAACTCTAATGAAAAATTAAGCAGAAAATATCGATTGTGTTTCTGCTTAAAAGGCGGGGGGGGGGGCTACATTTTCATAGAGTTTTTTTTCCCATCCCAAATGTTAATTTTACATTGTAAACAAGGCTCCCTAACCATTGAAAAAGAGGCTGAATGGCGGATCGCGTCGAAATTTACCTAAAAGCAAATTGTTTTAAATCTATTAAAAGAACTGCATATGAGTATGATATTTGTCTGTTTCCTAAAAGATGGTCATTATGTGTACTACTTATCATTTTAGACAAAAGTTTTGACCTAAATAATAGATTGTTAAATTAATTTCAATTTGGTTTTTTAAGAAGAGCGCGGAGCAGCCGACATTGAGATGGAGGTATACATCAAAGCTCTTTATAACCAGCCATTCAACAGTTCACTGAACATCTTCTCAATCTTTTACTAATGACAAATTTATCCATGTCTGCAAGAAGGTTTAATATTTTTTTTTTAAACCGAAATACTTAAAGGTATCGACATTAATAAGATTTCATCGTTCATGGACATCCTGTGTTTGTTTTCTTTTTAAAATTTCTCCACACACACATTTTAGATATGGTTGTGAATTATAGGTATCTAATTACGTGTCATAACGGAATAATCATGGAATCCTGTGGTATTAATGCGTTATCTCTCGTAGGATGGAGCACGGCAGAGTGACGTTCGAATCGCTATGAGGTGGCATTTTCATTATATATATACGCGTAATATCATTAGGAAACTTGTACGAATCCACTATCTCTCTCCATCCTGGCAGTGGTTCTCAAACCTTTTTATTCTCGTCACCCTTAAAAAGAGTTTTTGCTCTGACCTTGCCAACCTACAATTTTATACTTCTTTCAAATATATGAAAGTGAACCCTCCATATTACAGATTTATCAAAAGATCATATATATTTCACTCTCTAAAATCTAACTATATATTATCACAAAAATCAGAACTATTAATATTTGAATTACTTAGCTAAATTCTGACTTCAATTTAATATGGAACTCAAATTCCTGACACAATTAATATTTAATAAACTTTACAAAAAACTTACTTGCTTGAAATATGTACAAAATATTTTTAAAAAGAAAGACTGACTTCAAAAATATTTTTAATGTATTTTAATTTAATGGTGAAGGGTAATGATAATTTGAAATAAATAAATGAAAATATAAATAATTTTAATTACAAAAGAAATAAAATTAATCTAAATTTGAACGGACGCTTCTCGCACCTCCAGGAATGATGCTCGCACTCCAGGTGGTACGGCACCTCTGGTGGGAACCTGCCTTAGAGTATGTTGTGTGTTTGCCCAGTCCTTCCACGAACAAGCAGGATGTGACACAAGGTCAACTTTTTTAAGCCGAGTTTGATTCGCGCTCATTCCTTAGCAAGGTCGTTAATACAATTTCTTCTCCCTCAGCTGTGGGTAAATAGTCGATTTAGACTGGATTATTTGGTCTTGAGTAAACCAGTCTAGGAGAAGGAAATATCTGAATTTAAACTCACTTAAAAAATTAACCTTGACAGAAGGGAGTGCTTTGTTTGGATTTATTTGTTTATGGGCAGGGAAATAAAGAATTTCCCCGGGACCTCTCTTATCGTGACTGTGTGGTTTGGAATTTTTCAGATTTTTCTTAGAGCCTCAAAGCAATAGTTCCAACCTTTTCTATTCCCACACCCTTAAAAAGTTTTGCGCCTCGCTTAAGAGCTCTCGCACCCCTTAAAAGAGTTTTGGCCCTGACCTCGCACCCCTTAAAAGAGTTTTGCTTGACCTCACAGCCCCTATAATCTAATACTTTTGTTCAAAAATATGTAATGTGAATCCATTCTACAGTTTTAACAAAAGATCATATATATTTCACTCTCTTAATCTAATATAACATGTAAACAAAAATCAGATATTAATATTTGAATTACTTGCTAAATCCTGACTCAAATTTAATATGAAACTCTAATTCCTGACACAAATAATATTTGAATAAACTTTACAAAAATTCTTACTGGCTTAAAATATGTACAAAAATCTATTAATAATGGAGATTCGCTTCCGGTTTTTGTCTGTAACAAAAATCATCATGATTTGAACATGCAACATTAAACAGTCCTCATTGTTTTTTCAAACAAGTTTTAATAAATACATGACTAGTATTATATATCTATATATAGTTTGTTTTATTTTAATACATATTTAAAGTTTAAATTTCAAATTGTTTTATTTTTTAATCCTTTAATGAATTTGATGATTTTACTTAGGGTACAAACTCGCTGACATTGAATTTTTTACTCCCATCCCTCAGGCGATATGTTTCAAAAATCTAATTTTACATCGCCCGGAGGGTGTTTTTTATTATTTTGTACTAGTAATTTTAAAAAAGAAGACTGACTTCAAAAATATTTTTAATGTATTTTAATTCAATGAAAAAGATAATGTAATTTTGAAAGGACGCTTCTCGAACCACTGATCTATGGGTAAATAGTAGGGCAGACTGGGATCTTTAACTTCTTCTTCTTCTTCTTCTCTTCTTCTTCTTCTTCTTGATTCGGTATTAAATGACCCGAAAACGGTCGATATGCCGTAAAAAAAAACTAGCCAACCAGCCAACCAACCAACTAATCAAACCATTTATGGACAGAAGAGTGCTTTACAAACACTGACCTAGGTCTAATAAAAGAAAAAAAAAAAGAAAAAAAAAAAAAAAACAAAAAAAAACCCCAACGAGGTCATATCAATTAGAAATTGACAAATGGTTTTCCAAACAAAGCAATGGCTTACGAACAGATACCGATCAGTTTTCCATTGTTCTTAAGAAGAATTTACAAATAATTTTTTACGATGTTCTTTTTTTTTTTTTTCTTTTTCTTTTCTATTTGTGTTTATGTTGAAATTCCACTGGTTTTCGCCTTTCTTTTCAATCTCTCTTCCTTCTTCCTCGATTTTTCACTCTTCTATTCTCTAAAGACGAGACATGGGGGGGGGGCGAATATCAATAACAAACAAAAACAACAACAACAAAAAACAACAAATGTCGTTGAAAGTTATAAATCACAAAGACAAAGAAAAATTGTTGGCGAATTGTTCAAGTGGAAAGAAAATGTTGGCGATCATGAATTAAACTTATCTCGACTTTTCATCTTAGACACAATCTATTAAAGAGATTGTGTTTTTTATTTGTGTGTTTATGTAGGCATCTATCTATCTATCTATCTATCTATCTATCTCAGTTTGTTTCTATCTATCTCTTCTAATCTGTTCATATCTATCTCAGTCTGTACATATCTATCTATCTATCTATCTATCTATCTATCTCAGTCTGTTTCTATTTATCTCTCCTAGTCTGTTCGTATCTATCTCAGTCTTTACATATCTATCTATCTATCTATCTTCGTCTGTTCATATCTATCTATCTATCTTCGTCTGTTCATATCTATCTATCTATCTATCTATCTATCTATCATATCGATCTATCTATCATTTCTATCATATCTATCTATCTATCTATCTATCTATCTATCGATCAAGCTTCGTCTGTTCATATCTATCTATGTATCTATCTATCTATTTATCTAGCTAGTTAGCTTTCCACCCATTTATCTATATTAAACAGTTCCTATCAATATATATATATATATATATATATAATATATATATATATATATATATATATATATATATTATATATATCTGTTTGTTTTCTATCTATCGATCTATCTATCTATCTGTGTGTTTTTCTATCTACATGTATATCTATCTATCTATTGCAGGGACCTGTCTATCTCAGTCGGTAGAGTATCCGCCTATGAATCGCAATTTTCCGGGTTCTATACCAGTCCAAGCCAACCCAACTTATGAGTAAAATAGCCTTGGGTAATCTGATATGTGCGGTAAAGCACGGTAAGTGTGGTGCTCCATATTAACAAAAAAACAAAAACAAACAAATAAACTGAAAAAAAAACCCCAAAAAACACAAATTATCTATGATAATATAATTATATATAAATATAATAATATTATCATAGATAAGAGATTGAGTGTTTGTCTGTCTGTAGCCGACACTACGTTACTGCATACGTCAGAATACCCTCATGGATAAGTTTATCAAAGAATATCTAATTTATGGTCAAAATAGTTAATACATAGAATAAATCATATTTATTAACGATGCGTCTATGAAAATCTGAGTTATATTTTTTTCAAAAGATGAAAGAAAATAAAACAGCCCATGTTATTAGTGCGTTTAAAATCCTGCAATGTGTCTTATATATCACTAAGAAATAAAGGTTTACGTAATATATGGTGTGGTTAACTTACATATTGGTTTTAACAAATCGGGTTTAATAAATATTTACTTGGTATTATTAATCTCTAATATTATTGTTTTTTTCTCCAACGTATCAAAATCAATCCTATGAATGATCTTATATAGAAATCAATTAAAATATGATTAGAATTAGTGTAATCTTTTATATGCGTTCTGATTAAATTCTTTCAAATGTAATATATTTCATTACATTAAAACGTAAATACTTACACCCAGATGGCGCATATTCTTGCTAGTAAAACTAAAACTATTAGTATTACTAGCAAATATAACCACTTCTCCGGATGCAAGTATTTAAGTTTTAATGTAATAAAATATTGTATTAAATTAGAAAGGCTAATGAAACTAAATAAGAATGCAGATAAAAAGATTTGAAAGGGGGTACAATCGAAAAACTGAACAATTTCATTGCTACGTTTTCCTAATTTAACTATTTAGTTAAAATAGGAAGTAAAGAATAAAATTACAGTTATTTCTTCTTGTTAATGGATTTCTTTTAAGATTTAGCTCTGAGATTTTTCTCATATTCATTAAGACAAAACCAAACAATTAGAAATCAATAATAGTAAGGACATATCTATTAAAATCAATTTTTAATATCAATATGCAAATTAGCCTTCCCGTTCACACAGTAAACCGTTATTTTGTTTTATATATAAATACAATTGCATGTTTTTAGTATGTAGATATGATCAACGCCGGAGGTCCAGTGGCTTCGGCCCTGGATCTTTACAAGTTAATAGCGTCGATCCCAGGGGGCTATCCCCCCCAGGCAATACCTGCCCCCTTGATTTAAGGGACCGGGCTGGGTTTATTGCTCAGAGCCTGAGGCGCCCCCTTGAGGAGGAATGCCGAAGGGATCGACGCAATTTTTGTTCTTTCCCACCCATGAGCTTCAACTTGTGGGTGGACCCACGTTAAAACGAGGCCTTGTGCCCAACCCATACAAGTGGGGTATGAGGCAAATACCTGCAAATATGGCCAACAGTATTAATAATATAAAGCAATTTTATTAATAATTGAGGTTTAAGTATACATAAAATGATAGAAAATGTGACGTAAATAACTAAGGGAATTGTGACTTGAGTAGTGATATAGTTTCGGTTACAGACAGACAAACACACAATCTCCATTATGATAAGATTTATTTTAATCCGAAACAATACTATTTGACATTTGTTGTTATGGCACAAAAGTCAGATCCAATATGGCTGCTAATTCTTTAAGTTGATAGATAAACATTTTTATAAGCGTTGTCCATTGAGGAAGCTCTTTAACAGAAACTCCTTAAAGGTCAGCTACTCATATATATATATATATATATATATATATATATATATATATATATAAAGATTAATTATTACCCATAATACAATTTAATCTAACGCTGATACTACTGATAAACCCGATCGTAATTACCGTATCTGTGAGAAACGCGCCATAAATGAGACCCTGTCTCACTGATAATGGCGTTTACAAAGTCTCAGTGGAAATGGATAAAGAGGGAAAAGTTTATTTTGGTTCCAACCAAAATAGCTTTAAATCTTATCATAATGGAGATTCGGCGCCTGTTTGTCTGTAACCGAAACTACGTCACTGCTTACCTCAGAGAAACAGACAGACAGACAGACAGACAGACAGCTCAGTCGGTAGAGCATTTTCCTAGGAATCTTTGTTC
The DNA here is from genome assembly GCA_023376005.1 of Doryteuthis pealeii. Classification (NCBI taxonomy): domain Eukaryota; kingdom Metazoa; phylum Mollusca; class Cephalopoda; order Myopsida; family Loliginidae; genus Doryteuthis; species Doryteuthis pealeii. Next base: position 96,230,289 of record CM042157.1, on the reverse strand, counting down.
GATACCGGCCCCCGCCAACTCAGCGTATGAGTAGCACATGAATCTATGCAGTAAAGTGAGGTAGGTGCTGTGCTCCACCCTAGATGCAAAAAATCTCCTTGTTCTAGCGTTAGTGAAAAGGAGATAGGCTTCCTCACTGTCTGGCTGATACCGACATTAGGCTACCCTGTTGAGTTTACTTTACTTTACATATTGAAATATCAGATCTCAACTATCTTATAATAATAGAGATTCGATGTCTCGCTGACTGTAGTCGAATCTACGTCTCTGCTTATGTCCGAGAGAGAGAGAGAGAGAGAGAGAGAGAGAGAGAGAGAGATAAATCAAGATAATAATACTTTTTACATCAATAGATCTTAAGTAAACATATGAAACGTTATAATAATTCAATCATCATACTGTGGTATATCCACAGGTCCTGCTAGTCCTGATAATATACCCATATAAAGAGCAAAGTAAAGTGGTCGGAGTGGCCTATATTCGGTATCAGCCAATCAGCAAGGGAGTCTATCCCCTTTTCACTAGCGCTAGACCAAGGAGATTGTTGTTTGTGTCTGAGGTGGGGCACCACACCTACCATCAGCTCCTAACTTTACCGCACAGATCCCTGTGATCCCATAACGCTGAGTTGGCGATGGCCGGTTTCGAACTAGGAACCTTGTAGTTTCTAGCCGAACGCTCTACCGACTGAGCTAACCCGGCCCTTATATAAAGGGTATCCGAGTATTAATGTTGAAAATCTGCTAAAAGCAAATGAAAGCAGTTTTGAAACATGAACTTTGACACAGTCTCTACAAATAGATGTTTATGGTAAAAGTATAACGCTGTACGTAGACGCAAAATCGAGTGACAAAACTGAAAACATATCTTCTATTAATAATGGAGATTCGCTTCCGGTTTTTGTCTGAAACAAAAACTACGTCACTGCTTACGTCACTATACCCGAAATCCTCATAACATAGAATAAATACACTCAAAATTTGAGCATGTAACATTAGACAGTCTTCATTGTTTTTTAAAACAAGTTTTGATAGATACATCCCCAGTATCATCAATTAATAATGGAGATTAGCTTCCGGTTTTTGTCTGTAACAAAAACTACGTCACTGCTTACATCACTATACCCGAAATCGTCATAACAGAATAAAATTTATTCTATGTTATGACGATTTTTGGCATGTTCAAATTTTGAGTGTATTTATTCAATAAATACACTCAAAATGTGAACATGCAACATTAGACAGTCCTCATTGTTTTTTAAAACAAGTTTTAATAAATACATGACTGGTATTATATATCTATATATAGTTTGTTTTATTTTAATACATATTTAAAGTTTACATTTCAAATTGTTTTATTTTTTAATCCTTTAATGAATTTGATGATTTTACTTACTTAGGGTACAAACTCGCTGACATTGAATTTTTTACTCCCACCCCTCAGGCAATATGTTTCAAAAATCTGTTTTTACATCGCCCGGAGGGTGTTTTTTATTTTGTACTAGTATATTTATATATAGTATGTTTTATTTTAATAGATATTCAAGGTTAATAGAACTTAGTTTCGATTTCAAATTGTTTTATTTTTTTACTCCTTTAATAAATTTGATGATTTCATTATTTATAGTTCAAACTCTCCGACATTTAATTTTTAACTTCCACCTCCTCAAGCAATATCTTTTAAAAATTTATTTTTACATCGCCCGGGGTGTGTTTTTTTATTTTGCTAGCTTTTCTTAATATATCTAAATTATGACTGGTAGTTATTCCTAAAATAAAAACCATTAAGTTCAGACCAGTATCGTTTATTTTGCTTTTGTTTATTTGTTTTGTTTTCAGTTCCTTATTTGGAGTAGAAACGCTGCTATTTTAAACATCATTATTATACATTTTTGTAAAGTCCATTAATTATTTCTAATTTTATGAATTTATTTGGATAACTTCGCCTGATGGTGATTTTTAGGTCGGGAGATTATCCAGTGTTTGTTTTAAGGAACTCAAGTCAATAATCGCTTCATTGGTGGTGTTGTTTGTTTTCAATGATGGTATTTTTATTTTTTATTTTATTTTTATTTATTCTTTTTTGTTATATACAACCGAAGCAATTAATATAAATCAAATTGTCTTTAGAGTATCTTTAAAATAAATCATATAGAAATTTATTTTATGTGTATTTATTTATTTATCTATTTTTGTTGGCAACGGATTTTGTTTGAATACCGGAATTAATTTCCGTGTTTCGAGTCCAGAATTTGATTTAGACAAATATTTGAATAAGTTGTGGATTCATAATGTATTTTTTTCTTCTGATTCTTGATTTTTATCCAAGATTATTTATTACTCCGAAATATTAATTAGTCCTATAAGATAAATGCAGAGTCCATAGAGAAATACAAACGAGAGCCGCTGAAAATTATTGTTGGGACGTTAATTTGCGAATTAGTGTACATAATGTTATATCTTATTATAAAGAACATTGCGTGTTTGTCTGTCTGTAACCGAAGCTACACTTCCTGTGACGTCACAATTCCCTTAGTTATTTAATAATCAATATTTAATCTTAATTAGAATTCCTTATGAATTCCGATATAAATGTGTTCATGTGTTTTAAAAAGAAAGGAGGTATCTCGAAAATTGACGGTAAACCTCTAAAACCGGTAGAACAATTCACGTACCTAGGTAGTAATATTTCGTCCACAGAAAGCGATCTTAATGAACGCAGAGGAAAGGCATGGACTGCTATAAACAGATTATCAGTCATATGGAAATACGATCTTACTAACAAGTTAAAGCGACAATTCTTCTAGGCTGTAGTTATATCAGTGCTACTGTACGGCTGTACCACCTGGACCCTAATGAAACGCCTAGAGAATAAGCTAGATAGGAGTTTCACAAGAATGCTGCGTGCAACCTTAGACAAATCGTGGAAACATCCCACAAATAAAACAGTTGTACGGCCACTTTCCCCCTATCACACAAACCATCCGAATGAGACGAACAAGACACGCTGGACACTGCTGGAGAAGCAAGGACGAACTCATGTGACGTTTTCCTGAAAGTTATTCTTTGTTTTTTTTTAGCCAAAATTCCAGGTGCTCTTTGTGGAAGGTTATATGTCGACCTTTTTTGATTCCACAACAAAAGAAATCTGGATCTCATCCTCATCGCCAGATGTTGTGTTGTACAATCAAGGAAGGTCGACACACTTGTAGATATAACAAGTGGGTTTATTTCCGAGAAGATTTACGATACACGGTTGAAGACGCCAAATAAGGTAAATACTATAAATTGTACGCTGATCATAAGCTGCTCTCCCAGATCAAATGTAAAAAAAAACACTGCACACGTTGAGCAAGTATTGCAGCTTTTTTGGGGGGGAGGGGGTGTAGTTTTGTATTCGTAGAAACTGATATATCGGATGTCCTTGCTATGCACATCTCGAGTAACATTCACAATGATCACAGGATAAAAGGAGAGTGTTTCTCCAGAGGTTTTTATTTTTCTGTTTAAAAATTTCAATTTTAAAATTTTAACCGATGCTCATTTTTATTATTATTATTATTATTATTATTATTATTATTATTATTATTATTAGCAAAAAAATCACCCTCCGGGCACAAACATGTTCATTGTAAAATTCATGTCCAATGCAGTTGTATAGTAAAAATCATTTCCAATACATTTTCATAGTAAAAATAATTTCTAATGCATTTTTATAATGAATATTATTTCCGATACATTTTATAGTAAAAATCATTTCCAATGCATTTTTATAGTAAAAATCATTTCCAATGCATTTTTATAGTAAAAATAATTTCCAGTACATTTTTATAGTAAAAAGAGTCCTCGGAGCTCCAAAATTAAAGCCTCACCATTATATGTAAATTGGTAGAAATCAGTTTATGTGAGATTTTTCTTTAACTTCATATGTATCGATAAATTAAATAAATAACTTCATGTGTAAAAAGAAGAAGAAAAACAACAACAACATCGAGAGCACGAGATATCAGGAAGGAAAATGAAGAAGAAGAAGAAGAAGAAGAAGAAGAAGAAGAAGAAGACTTGCTATTCAGTTTCGCCTTATCTATTTTTGCTTTAATATAGTTTATTATGTCAATGTGTTGTGCTGCAATTGCAATTCTGTTTCAATCTTGAGATTTCCATTTCATAATCATATCCAGGTCTATTTCTTTCCGTTTTTATTAATCGTTTCTTCTTTCTTTCATTTTTAAACTTTCTTTCTTTCTTTCTTTCTTTCTTTCTTTCTTTCTCTCTTTCTTTCCTTTTATTTCGTCTTCTTCTATGATTTTCTTCATTGTTTTTCCCCTTACAACCTTCTCATCATAGTCATGCATGTGACAACGTCCTTCATTATATTTCTTCCTGATATCTCATGTTGTTGTTGTTGTTGTTGTTGTTGTTATTGTTGTTGTTGTTGTTGTTGTTGTTGTTCTTCTTCTTCTTCTTCTTCTTCTTCTTCTTCCTTTTCGTTCATTTTATTATTTCCTTTTTTTGTCTTTTTTTCTTCTGATACCATCTTCCTTTCGCTATTCTTTCTTTCTTTTTCTTTCTTTTCTTCTTCCTGATAGTACGTGTTTTTTTTCCTTCTTAAATTTTCGTTCATGTGCTTGTCTTTATCCTTCTCGTAATCGTTGTTGTTGTTGTTTTCTTCTTCTTCTTCTTCTTCTTCTTCTTCTTCTTCTTCTAATAATAATAATAATAATAATAATAATAATGATAATTGTTTTTAATTCTTCTCTTCTTTCTTCTTCTTCTTCTTCTTCTTCTTTCACAACTTTCTTCATTATTTTGTTGTTGTTGGTGGTGGTGGTGGTTTCTTCTTCTTCTTCTTCTTCTTCTTCTTCTTCTTGAAATCTCCCTTCTATTTTGTCCTTGTGTCATACTTAACACACTGTACTAAATATCCACATCGTGTTTTGCCCTGAATCCATCTTCTCCAATTACCTGTTCGTGTCCATCTTTTCCTCTTGGCAATCGACACCCTCGTTTCTTTTCCCCATCCCAACCTCCCTACTCTCCAGACTCGGAATAGCAAATTTTACCAAAAAATGAATAAATAAAGATAATCAAGGAATGTATTAATGGCTGTGTGCTGATTTTTCTCTACGAACCCCCAACGAATAGAAATTGCTTAGAGCGACGGGTTACATTATGAAATCACATAGGAGTGAATCGACCACGCCATAAATATGGAGGCTCGCCTTCCAATTGCCTCTTTATATCTGTCTCCTTCCGAAAGACTTTCTGGCGTCAGATTGCCGACAAAAAAACTTTCTATTAGACCCTGGTCTTCTTCCTTTTCCTCCACCTCCTCCTCCTCCTACTACTCTTCCTCCTTCCTCCTCCTCCTCCTCCTCTTCTTCTTCTTCTTCTGTCACCATCTTCTTCCTCACTGGCCTTCTTCTTCTTCTTCTTCTTCTTCTTCTTCTTCTTCTTCTTCTTCACCATCTTCTTCCTCACTGGCCTTCTTCTTCTTCTTCTTCTTCTTCTTCTTCTTCTTCTTCTTCTTCTTCTTCTTCTCACTGCCTTCTTCTTCTTCTTTTCTTCTTCTTCTTCTTCTTCTTCTTCTTCTTCTTCTTCTTCTTCTTTTCGTTCATTTTATTATTTCCTTTTTGTCTTTTTTTCTTCTGATATCATATTCCTTTCGCTATTCTTTCTTTTCTTCTTCCTGATAGTACGTTTTTTTTCCTTCTTAAATTTTCGTTCATGTGCTTGTCTTTATCCTTCTCGTAATCGTTGTTGTTGTTGTTGTTGTTTTCTTCTTCTTCTTCTTCCTCTTCTTCTTCTTATAATAATAATAATAATAATAATAATAATAATAATAATAATAATTGTTTTTAATTCTCATTCTTCTTCTTCTTTTTCTTCTTCTTCTTCTTCTTTCACAACATTCTTCATTATTTTTCCTCCTGACATCTCATGATCTTGTTGTTGTTTGTTATTGTTGTTGTTCTTCTTCTTCATCTCATTTTAAAACTTTCTTCATTATCTGTCTCACTAATATCTCACGTTTTTCTTGTTCTTCTTCTTCTTTTGTAGTTGTTTTTGTTCTTCTTGGCCTTTTTCTTGTTTTTCTTCCTCTTCTTCTTGTTCTTCTACCTTTCCAACTTTCTTCATTATTTTTTCTTCCTAATATCACATTCTATTTCTTCTTCTTGTTTTTGTTAATATTCTTGTACTTCTTCCTCCCCTTTCTCTCTTTCCTTTTTTTCTTCTTCTCATTCTTTTTATCTTGACATTTTCATTTGTGTCATAACTTAGTTAACAAATTAAACCGAAATAATCTGCACAGAATAATTATCTAACTTAATTGTTTTAAGAACTCTTAGATAAAGTCAATGAAATTACTCCTTTTATAAAATTATCATCTTGATGTAAATAAACAACGATGTATATATAATACCAATGACAAAGTTTGCTAACCTACTGCATATATATATATATATATATATATATATATATATATATATATATATATCTTATTATAATGGAGATTGTGTGGTATTCTGTCAGTAACCGAAACTATATTACTACACAAATCCCAATTTCCTTAGTTATTTACGTCAGATTTCCATTATTTAATTTCTTTTTAAAACTCAATTATTAATAAAATTGTTTTACATTATTAATACGGTTGACCATATCTACAAGGTATTTACCACGTGCCCCACTTGTACGGGTCAGGCACAAAGTCCCTATTAACGTGGGACCACCCACAAACCGAAGCTCATGGAGTGGCAGGTGAAAAATTGCGTCGATCCCGTCGGCATTCCCCCTCAAGGGGGGCGCCTCAGGCACTGGGCAATAAGCCCAGCCCTGCCCCTTTAAATCAAGGGGGCAGGTGTTGCCTGGGGGGATGGCCCCCTGGGATCGACGCCGTTAATTATATCAATGTTCCAGAGGCCGAAGCCACTGTTGACCATATCTACAAACTAATAACATGCAGTTGTATTTATATATACAGATAAATATAGGTTTACAGTGTGAATGGGAAGGCTAATTTGCATATTGATCTTAAACATTTGATTTTAATAAATATGTGCTTAGTATTATTGATTTCTAATTGCTTGGTTTTATCTTAATGAATATGAGCAACAATCTCTTCAATAAATCTTAAAAGAAATTTATTAACGAGAAGAATTAACTGTAATTTTATTCTTTACTTCCTATTTTAACTAAATAGTTAAAATATGAAAATTTAGCAATGAAAGGCTGGAGTGATTGAAGAGTAAGTTTCAGTTGTTCTATTTTTTTATTATAGCCCCCTATGTTCTAAATAGTTTTATCTGCATTCTTATTTAGTTTCATTAGTCTTTCTAATTTAATATAATATTTTATTACATTAAAATTTAAATACGTGCACCCGGAGGGTGCATATATTAGCTAATATATATATATATATATATATATATATATATATATACTAGCTAAGGTACCCGGTCCATGACCGGAATAAAGAAGTGGCGAGAAAATAAGAGATAGGTATACCCAATTTCGGTTCATTTTTTTAATATCTCATAAAATAAAATAGGGGATGGGGGTAGACCTCGTAAAAAAATATTTCCCCTAATATATTTTCGTGAAAATCGGGCTATTAATTGATTTCTCATAGTATATTTTTTAAAATCCTCTTGTCGTAAGTTGTTTTTGGCTACGTAAAATTTCAGTTGATTTAACGGTGCAAAAATGAAAACATTGTTTTTCAATCATAATTTTCATTATTTCCGTTAGCTGAAAATGTTTAAAAAAATCATCAGTAGTTTGTTTAATGTTTCTTCTTTCGAATTGAAAAACTTTTTCAAGATAATATTAATTTTTATGCAAGTTTCATTGTGTTTAATATAGGGGTGGGGTAAATTTCACAGGGAAAATTGGTGGTAACTAATAAGAGATAATTATTTATCAATTCTTTAAAAAAATCGCCGAGAATTGTTTAATGAATAAACGGTCGAAATAAATGTTTTTAATTCAACCTTTTGAATGGAGGTGTTGTAAATGAATGATATTAATAAATTTAAAGTGAAAATGAAAATTAAAGGGAAAATTATCAGTGATCAGTTGGAAAGTAGAATGTAATATGGCAAAATATCTCTGAAAATTATATTTTGTACTTACTAGCAAATATATGCATCCTCCGCCGGGTGCAAGTATTTAAGTAATAGAATATTTAAAATATTACATTAAATTAGAAAGGCTAATCAAACTAAGTAAAATACAAATAAGATGATTTGAAAAATAGAACAACTGAAACTTACTCTTCCATCAATCCCGTCTTTTATTGCTAAATTTTCCTAATTCAACTATTTAATTGAAATAGGAAGCAAAGAAAAAATCAATTATTTCTTCTTGTTAATGGATTTCTTTTAAGATTTATCCCCGAGATTTTTTGCTTATATTCATTAAGATAAAACCAAACAATTAGAAATCAATAATAATAAGCACATATTTATTAAAATCAATTTTTTCATTCAATATGCAAATTAGCATTCTGATTCACACTATAAACCATTATTTTATTGTATATATAAATACTATTGTCTGTTATTCGTATGTAGATAAAGCCAACAATATTCATAATGTAAAACAATTTTATTAATAAATAAGGTTTAAATAAAAAATCAAAAAAATCATGGAGAATTTGACGTAAATAATTAAGGGAATTGTGACTTGAGTAGTGATATAGTTTCGGTTACAGACAGAAAAACACACAATCTCCATTATAATAAGAATACTTATATGTATTTATTAAATGAGGCTCTATCTGAATAATTTTGATATTTCAGACTGTTGTTCTCATCTTTATTGTGTATAATAGTAACTAATATGGAACATCCGAGTGAGATTTTTTATTTAGTCCAAATTTTTTTCGATTATTTAAAACATCGATAAGTCAGTCAATCGAAAATATATGGGTAGAAACATTGGCAATATTTTTTCGTTTTCAAGTTTGTGTCCCCTTCACCATATCAATCACCTGGGGCCATCGAGCCCTTAATGGGGGTCATTAATTCGGGTTGTCATTTCCCCTGCGAATTTTAGTGTTGCCCATCAGCGTTTATAATCAGTCAACCCTCACGAAGCCCGAGCAATGGCGAAACGGAAGTAACAACAGATTCTGAACAGATATTTTAATTCATCGAGAGAGAAAGAAATAAAAATAAAAAGAGAGGTAAGACAAAATGAAAAAAGAGGAGAAGAAAGAAAAAAGAAAAAAGGAGAAGGTTAAGGTAAAAGAAAGAAAGAGAGAAAGAAAAGAAAAAAAGAAAAGAGAGGTAAGGTAAAAGAAAGAAAGAGAGAAAGAAAGAAAAAAAAGAAAAAAAAAGAGAGGTAAGGCATAAAAGAAAGAAAGAGAGCAAGAAAGAAGAAAAAAGAGAGAGGTGAGATAAAAGAAAGAAAGAGAGAAAGAAAGAAAAGAAAAAAGAGAGGTAAAAGAAAAAGAAAAAGAAAAAAAAAAACAAGAGAGGTAAGATAAAGAAAAAAAATAACGAATTGAAAAGAAAGAAAGCAAAAGAGAGTGTAAGGCAAAAGAAAGAAAGAAAAGAAGTAAAGAAAGAAAAAAGAAAAGAGAGGTAAGGTAAAAGAAGAAGAAAAGAAAGAAAGAGAGAAAAGAGAGCTAAGGTAAGGAAAGAAAGAAAGAAGGAAAAAGAAAGAAAGAAAGAAAGAAGGTAAAAAGAAAGAAAGAAAGAAAAGAGTAAGGTAAAGGAAAGAAAGAAAGAAAGAAAGAGGAAAGAAAAGAAAGAAAAAAAGGTAAAGAAAGAAAGAAAGAAAGAAGAAAAGACAGCTACGCTAAAAGAAAGAAAAAGAAAGAAAGAAAGAAAGGAAGAAAGAAAGAAAAAAGAAGGCAAGGAAAAAGAAAGAAAGAAAGAAAAAAGAAAGAAAGAAAGAAAAAGAAAGAAAGAAAGAAAGAAAGAAAGAAAAAAGTGTGATGAGGTAAAATAATTTTAAAAGTTTTTTTCTATTGTATTTTTCTTTTAAATAATCCCCGTTTTTAACTCCATTTATTGCTGTAAGGATTAAACGCACCGGCTGAAATTCTCCTGATTTTTATATAGGTGGATAAGTTCCTGCCCTGCGGTCTGGATTTTTCAATTGGAATCTGTAAAATCAATAAACCTCGAATTAACCAGCAATTTGCTTTAAAATTTTCATTCAATTGCCAGTTAAAATTTAATCTTTTTTTTCATTTTAAATAATTTTTTGGTTTCTGAATTTGTTTTTTTAAAATTTATTTATTCAACAATATTTATCATTATTATTATTTTGATTTCTTTAAAAAAAAATATCAGCCTCAGGCCGAAACCTCACTATTCACCAACATGAAATTTTCTAATTAGGTATAAAGATTATCTTTGCTAGAAGACCCCCCCCCTTCAAGTTAGTTTCTTCTCCACATCATTCTTCCTTTTATTATTAAAAACAAAAATGAATACATTTTTTTTTTCAAAAATCTAAAATAAAACTTCGGCTTTCGGAGAGCTGCCTTAACTACTGGGGGCAATTTTATCTGCTCCACTTGAAGTCGGTATTTGGTAACGATTGGCTTGTAATTCTTTTCAGAATTGCCAAGAAAAAAGCGCGAAAAAATAAAGAATAAAAGGACAAATAGAATGCCTATTGATTTCGGTATTATCTATTACGTCAAATTAACGTTCAGTAATACGGCATTGAAAATGGCGACGTCTGGAGGCAAGAAAAATGGAACGCCTGATTATGAGGTTTAAGCAAAATGAACGAAAAAAAAAAGAAGAAAAATCTCGTTTCGTAACGAGGTCAAGGAGTCTTCGCAAACTGGGAAATTTCTGGCAAATATTTACTGTGAATACTTGGTAGGGTTTATGGAAATGTAAGGTCTTTTCTCACGTACGATCGCTATTAAGTGAAATGACGACATACTTGAAAACATATTCGGTAATATACAAAAATCTGTTCAGTCGTGCTTAGTGGCATTTTGCTATAAAATGCCACTTGAATAATAGCGTTCCTTTCATACTGAATATTATTGTATACTAGTACAAAATTTTAAAAAAACACACTCCGAGCGATGTAAAAATAGATTTTTGAAACATATTACCTGAGGGGTGGGAGTAAAAAATTTAATGTCAGCGAGTTTGTACCTAAGTAAGTAAAATCATCAAATTCATTAAAGGATTAAAAAATAAAACAATTTGAAATGTAAACTTTAAATATGTATTAAAATAAAACAAACTATATATAGATATATAATACCAGTCATGTATTTATGAAAACTTGTTTTAAAAAACAATGAGGACTGTCCAATGTTGCATGTTCAAATTTTGGGTGTATTTATTCTATGTTATGACGATTTTGGAGAATATGACGGAAATAACTAAGGGAATTGTGACTTTGGTAGAAATATTGTTTTGATTACACACAGAAAATAAGATGTATATGTATATATATATATATATATGTGTGTGTGTGTGTGTGTGTGCGCACGCGCGTGTGTGTGTGTTTATATTATATGCCCACAAAACCCGGTAGCGCTCTCTAGGAGGGACTTTAACTGATAATAAAAATCATAAAAAATATACCGTTGTATATATTTATCAGTTAAAACTGCGCTCTTTACTGGCAGCTGAAGACGGCCAAGGGGATTAAGAAACCGTACTGATGAAAAACACCGTATCTGTGGATGACTGTAATTATATATATATATATATATATATATATATATATATATATATATATATATATATATATATATATATATAACATTTATATATATATATAACAATTATATATATATATATATATATAATATATATATATATATATATATATATTCTCCCAAAATTGTCGGCAAAAGCCATATCCAAACACACCGTGTTTACATTCCTATCGTATCGTCGTGTAATAAAAGTCACTAGAAGAGGAATATTAACCTACTCTAAACAAATCGTAAAATCTAAGAAGTCCGTTTGGTGTAGGGGTTATGGCACTGGCCTGTCAGCTTGAAAGTCCGGTTTCGAATCACGCACAGGGCGGTCTTCCTATCTATAGCTCTGCTGATGAGGCCTAATAGGCCGAAATGTACATACAGAGATTGATTTTTCTCGATTTGTTTTGCCTTACATTTAAATAGGCATTCCCGCCTAATTAATTAATTATTAATCAATTAATTTTCAAAATTAGGTACGACTTCAACTAAGCACTTATTCTCCCAAAAATTGTCGGCAAAAAGCCATATCCAAACACACCGTGTTTACATTCCTATCATATATATATATATATAAACAATTGACCAGATGAGTTATGGTGGGAATATTTCTATTCAGGGCCTTCTTTATCCGCAGTGCAATTACAATTTTACACACACACACACACACACACACACACAACTCACACACACACACACACACACACACACATATATATATATATATATATATGTATATATATATATATATATATATATAATATATATATATATATATGTTGAAAAGGTAAATGGAAGAAATATATATTTTGGTATGGATGAAATTTATTATACGTCGACACATGTTCAACCAGAATTTGTTTACACATACGGAATGTTATCTAAAATTATTTTGAATATAAAATGAAATGAAATGATAATAATAGAAAAACACAAAATCAGCAGGTCATCATCGGGGCATGATGTATGTGTAAGCAAATTCTGGTCGAAACATGTGTCAACATATAATAAATGTAATCCATACCATTTTTTCTTCTATTCAACTTTTGAACATATCTGTCGGATTCATATATATATATATATATATATATATATATATATATATATATATATATATATATATAAACACGGGTGTGAGTATTGAGAACTAAAAGCGGATAAAACACAAAGATCTTCATTTAATTAATATTTCGCTTCGGTGTATTAATGAAGCTTCACCGGAATTTTTATTTATTTTAATACACCAAGGGGAAATATTAATAGAATGAAGTTGTTTGTGTTTTTTTTACGATTTTTTCCCTCAAATTTTAATAACATTTTTGGGGATTTTACCCAATCTGTTAATTCCTCATATATATATATATATATGGGAGAAATATGAGGAGGTTAATCCGACAGTATGTGGAGAAAGGTAGATAAACACGGGATGTTATGGAAACTGAATGTTTATTGTCGACGATGCAACGTTTCGGTCTCTTATTAGACCATCTTCAGGACCTGGATACGCTTCAATGATGGACATTCTCAAAATGCTGAAACAGAAGGTCGCCAGTAGGGAGAGGGGTGTTGGGGTGGAGTGGATCTTCTATCCCCTAGATGGGGAGTGTCAGAATCTAGTGAGAAGAAAATCCACTAAACACCCCCAACCACCCCTCCCCTACTGGCGACCTTCTGTTTGAGAATGTCCATCATTGAAGCGAGTACTGTATCCAGGTCCCGAAGATGGTCTAATAAGAGACCGAAACGTTACATCGTCGACAATAAACATACAGTTTCCATAATATCCAGTGTTTGTCTACCTCTCTCTCTCTCTCTCTCTCTCTTCTCTCTCTCCTAAAATTATATATAAAATATATATATATATATTATATATATATATATATATATCTTTGAAAGGAAGGAAAAACTCAACACTTAATTCCATAATAAATTTTATTTCGACCAAAATTTGGGCCTTTATAAATCTAAGTTGATTTAATAAAGCTCCCCAAATCAAGTCTCATCAGATGGGAAGTCAAAATAATTTGAATTACATAACAAAAAATTTTACTTCTCAAAATTTTTTTTTCTATACAAAATGTAAAAAAAACTGTCACCATGGTGACATATATATATATATATATATATATATATATATATATATATATATATATTGAGAGAGAGAGAGAGAGAGAGAGAGAGAGAGAGAGAGAGACACACAGACAGACACTGAAAAGCAGATACTCTAACGTGCTGTCCAACTGATCGACAATAGGTGTGTTTTGATTGTTTTGTTTTACGGCATATCAACCTCAGTGGGTCATTTAATGTCGTAAAGTTTTGAAATAAATTCATTCTTAATTGATACTCAATATTTTTTATAAACACATTTTACTGTTTAACCCATAGATGGGACACTAACAGGTACTACCACTCTGGGTCAGAATGAACCAGGGAGCAATGGTGATGAGGGGATACTTCACATTCCCCAGACCTCCAGAACTGGAACCTCACCATCAGATAGAGTTTAACGTCATTCGCAGGACATGAAGACCCTCAGCCACAACCTTCTAGCACCCATATGATAAAAAGGGTTGGTGGCTTGCCAAAAGAGCAATAGAATCGGGAAAATCATATATATATATATTTACCAACCCCTCCACACAGCTGGATGTGACACAAGGTCAATTTCTTAGTGGAGCTCAACAGGTTTGAATTTAGAGTTTTCCTTCTCCTAGACCGGTTGCCTAACTACTGGAGCGACGAGTCCATTCCCGATGACTTTACCATTAACCACGCGCTTCGGGAAATCATATAGGTCGACAATAGGCCACTCCACCCAAAGAAGAATAAATTTGTTATTAAATCTTGCTTGTTTGCTCTCTGTCTTTCTCTCTGTCTCCGTCTGTCTGTCTGTCTGTCTGTCTGTCTCTTCTTTCTTTCTTTCTTTCTTTTTTTTTTCTTTCTTTTCCTTCTTTTTGCGTTTCTTTTTTATTTTCTTTCTACTTTTCGTCACCCTTCCACTTTTTTCATTCTTCTTCTATTTCTCTCTTTTAAAGAATTATTCTTACTTCCCCTTAATAATGTATTCCTTTCTGTTCTTTTCCTTTTATCCAGTGGGTTGCCTTTACCACTTACTTCTTGTTTACTAAATTCCATTGGCAACATTCCAAACTTCCATAAGGTGCCATTCTTTCCCGCTTCTGGCGACGCCATATCGGCTTCGCCGCCCCCCTCCCCAAATGTAGTGACAAACAAACCTTGAT